>JAZAYU010000073.1:627287-975549 GCA_038501625.1 Corbicula japonica
TGGTATATTGCACCAATCAGGATTTTGCACAATTTTCATTAATTTAGTCTCGCGAAATATAAAAAAATGCATTTTTTAAATTTATTTGGTCAAAAAATTTCATTTGAAAGATAAATTCTGTATTTATATATTATATCTTAAATTGGTTTAGTAAAATATACCATATTTTGGATAAACTGTAAAAATAAGGGTTGAATTTATCAATAACAAAAAATTTTGTCACCGATTAAAGAATTTGGATACTTACACGTTTTTTCTCACTTTTTTAAATAAAAAAAAAGCTAAAAATCTCAAAAACTACACGGTGAAAATCATTAAAATTTTGCATACAAGTCAGTGGTATGAAGCAGTTGATGAAAATATAATCAGATGTTGGATTCTTAATAGTGCCTATTACACAGCTCTTACCTTAAACGGCGAAAAGTGAACTAAATATCCCACGGGCGATGAATGGAGAGTAACGGAATGGATCGGTCGTGGGTGTCCGACGATGCCATTTTTAAGGGAGAGGGGGTCCCGGCTGTATCAGTCGGAAGCTTTCTTCTTACTGATATTTAGAGGCGATGAGTATGATTTCAAAAAGAATTTCTTTATTAATATTTCTAAACTACACAAAATTTATTTTATCAAAATAGAAAGTCATTGCAGTCAATTTATGATGAAACTTTAAGTATACTGACTCACTGAACGTGATTGCATTTTGAAGTGCATTAACTTCAAGTTGAAAAAAGAACAAATTATTTATTTATTTAGATGTGTCAAAAGGGTATTAAATCTTTACATAAGAGTTTAAGTAACCCGTTTGGTTTTATATAATCGATTAATAACCATTTGAAGAAACCTCAAAAGAAGATAAATAGGAAAAGTGGTAAATGCAAATACAACCGGCCTTCCACGTGGAATGCATATCTAATTGCACTTTTAAAATTATTGTTTCGTATTTGGAAAGAATATACAAATAGCTTCTTTGTAATATTTCACATTTATATTCATCTTGCTCAGAGCTAAAACATGATAAATAAGTGACCAAATTTGTAATAGCAACATCGTATGCAATTTGTTTTCTATAATGCATCAAGTGCTCATAAGATGCAAATTTTTGCACCAACTGATGCGATTAAAAAGTCGTTAAAACAAATACAATGTACAATTGTCTGATGGTTGTTTGTAAATAGTTTTGCAGGGTGAAATATTCTTGCAATATTCAACACAAATCTAATATGGGTTCTACTGAAGCAGAAACAAAAAAAAACCTGTTGGATTTTGTTGATAAAATTTGGCCGTTTTATGATTAAACTGAATTTCGTTTTCAGTTAGCCCATGATTAAAACAAAAAATTTGTTTCATGTTGTTAGGTACGGCTTACTTACAGAACGGCTTGGGACAAAGGAACAGGTCCGTGTGGACCAGCATGCAGTCCATCAGATATTGCACATGTTGGTTCAAATATAAATATGGAGTTGGCATCCGTCAAATGGGTGTCAGATTCAAGTAACATACTTCACACATTTGCTAACGTAACGTACGTTATGACGTCAGTTAGCAGGCGGAACGTTTCAGGATGGGAACAAGGCGAGAATATAATTACATATGATACCATAGCATTAGAGAAATTCAAAGTAACGTAAGTCTTTGTGTTTATTCAATGATAACACTTCAAACCGGATAAATATTTAGACAATGTACATAACGATCCTTTATGTTAAAGTAAACTTATCACTACAGCCGTTTGAACTTTTTTTTCATTTTGTTCACATTTTGTAATTTTCTGTCCAAATTTCACATTTAAAAACTTGTATAAACGTTCTTTCAAAATATCTTTAAAGCAGTTAAATATTTAAAACTTTGACCTTTTGTATCATACTTTAAAATGTGACTTAATATCTAAAAAACACATGTATGTCAGCATAAAAAGTTACCAAATTACCTAGATTCTACAATCATCTCTTGGTTTTAGCTTTCTCGGGTTCCAATGGAGTTCGTCTGGTACCAACCCCAAAAGTTCAGGACTCATGGATACTCGCATTGATGTAAGGAAAAGAAATGATACAGGACAACCTAACTCGAGTCCATTTACATCACTACCTGCATTCTTTGGGTACTATTTGTAAAATAATACTAAAATTTTCTAGGATTGCACTAAATTAAGGAATAAATTTCGTGTTTGATAAGTTCATTGAGTCTTGAACGTCATTAGGGCTGGTTAAAGTGTGTGGAGTCCGAAGGACTCCACGCGTGCTTTAACCAGCCCTAATGACGTTCAAGACTCGATGAACTTATCAAACACGAAATTTATTCCTTATATTTACACCTCATTTTATCATTTTGTTTCTAAATTTAATATAAAATATATACTTTTTACTAATTTCGAAATGTTGTTTAAAACATTTCTTACCCCGGGTTTTGGCATTTGGACTGGTCCGCCTATTTACTCAAATAAAAAAAAATCATACTACGACCAAAAATAGTTCCATGTTTATTGAACACATTCATCTGTTTTTTCAAACATTTATATACAGAAAAACCTAATATTTCACAAAAACATCAAATTTGTATCACAGCAAGTACTATCTATGCGAGTAAATGATAGTCTAAGTAAAAACCGTTATTTTGGCGGGATGTTAGAAAAGACTAAAGCGTTAAATTTTCAACCAATGATAATTCTAGAAAATCGAACGGTACGAGTTTACATCCGACCCTCATTGAATCGGATTTTTGGCGGCCATTTTCTTTCTCTCTTAAAACATAAAAACGGGGGTTCGGGGGCGTTAGCCCCAGATATAACATAAAACAGGAACACGAAACGAAAGAAACAACTGGATTTGATGTCATATAAGTAAACTTGTTTACTTCCGGTTTGAGGGGTATAAAAGCGACTAAAAATAAAAGTAATCTAAAAATAGCAACATTCCAGGAAGAGCTATCTAAAATTAGCAACAATTATAAAAATAGCGGGGATTTCATGACGTCAACAGGGCATTCCTTTACATCCGACCCTAGTTGTACTCATTGCGCGGTGATAAGGCTAACGGTATTCATTGAAGATTGAAGTTCACTCGTCCCGTAAAGGATATTGAAGCAGTGGAAATAAAGGTGTAAATATTTATAATTATTCGTATGTCTTCACTTCGTTTCAGTATATTCCTTCAAGTATTTTTTGTATTTAAAATGTTAAAAATAATAGTAAATGATTTTCGATGTTTTTCTTACTAGTAATTAAAGGTGAAAATATTTCTAATGCAGTCTTTATCTCCAATACGTTATTGATATCCACTGTACTCTATGCCTAAAGTTATTAATACAACTTACACGTACGTGTATATTCAAACGTTAATCCCCGGATATGAATTGTGAAAACTTATTTCAATTTCAACGAGTCTATTGTCATTATAAATTGTGAAAGTTTGTTTTATGTGTAAAGTTATGCACAGATATTTTAAACTTTTGTTTTCCTAGGGTGACTTTGGATTGTGAAAGAACAATCCGGCTTCCATTTGCCGATCCAGATGGTGATAAAGTTAAATGCCGACTTGCCAACCAAACAGAATGTGGAGCTGCCTGTTCAAACGTTCCAGATGGTACGGTCTGGGTTAACGAGGTAATCAATCAAAATTGAAACATTATTTTATCGTAACTAAGTAAACATTTTGATTTTCGGACTCTCGGAGGCATTTAAGGGATTCAATCAGTATACAGCTCATTTGATTGCAGAGAAGTACTAATTGATCGATCGACAGCGTTTGATTGACAGGCGCGCATGACTATTATTGACCAATGAAATAACGCGTAGTATTCAGCCCATTGTTTACCATTTGGATCTCCGACATCTTGCAAAATGGTGAAACGTTGTTGCTGGGGAACTTGTAACACTGATTCTCGGTTCCCAGAGAGAATGGAGGGAGGAATTAAATTTTTCCCCTTCCCTAAACCTCACAGTAAGCTTCAGAGGTGTAAGCTTTGGATCAAACTTTGTGGACGCCCAAAATATCAGTTGAACGAGGAAGTTCTGCGTTGCCCTTCAAAAGGGAAACATTTCTACGTTTGTTCCAAGGTATGTATTTCACTTATCATACATACAGTTTTTGATACGATTTCTTATGAAGTAAATACTGTTTAAATTTACGCTATACAGGCTGGTAATTATGCTTGATCGAGCTTATAAGCTAGATCGGGCTTAGTAAGCCCGATCCAGCTTATACATTTCAATAGAAAATGACAAACCAAAGTACATATAATGTCAGTTCGGGCTGTTTACGTCAACAGCGCAAGCTAAAAGAACTACATTGTGTACAGTTTTGCGAGCCCTTTCGGACCCAATTCACATTTTCTACTTTCATTTAACAGTTTAATGCGCAAATGAAGTTAAATATTACCTTTTTTACATATGTAGCGTATAGCAGGTTTTCACAATGGCCAGTATTTTCTCATTTTCAGCGATAATTCTTCTAAACTTCCTCTGTCGGCGCCATTTTGGACATTCAATAGACTAAAACAATAACGAGTAGCCGAAAACACTTTATTGTCAGCATCTTCTTGTTGCAGCAACTTTAAGTACAGGTAGTTTGAAAATATCGTTGAGTGATAAAATACGTTCGAATACGGATGCACACAGCAAACGAAATGGAAACCAATATTTGTTTCCTTATATAATCTTATGACAGGAATAGTTATTTTGAACGTTATTTCTTGCTTTTATTTTACACAGTTTACATCATGTTTAGATTTTGCTGCTTTAATTGTCATCATTGAACACTGGTTATTTTAAAGTAAACATTTGTTAACTTTCCACGATTTCCTAAATTCCTTACAATTGTCATATTTTGGCGGTAAATTTTACCGATATAATATAAACATTTTGCTGGGTATTTTGCAAATTCTGATGTTGACACCGTGAACAGTGAAACCTTTGTGACATCCATATTATTCCAAAATGAAAGTAAGTTGTTTTATATATTTCAATAAATAGCAGCCATACTTTTCCATGTTCCAATGAAGATTATTAGAATCGCTTTTAATGTCAGTATCTGTGAAAAATATGATTGCATTCAAGTATGTTTTTATTCAAAAATTATTAAAAGTTTTACATGAAATATAAATATTTGCAAATCTTATTTATACGTATAATAGGACCAGGTTTATATTAAGGCAATAATAACGATGAATAACAGCCAAACCCAGGTAAAAATTACAAGGGACAACTTTTCCGCGCTAAACAACACCACACTGGCAAAATATCTAATTTTACGTCAAAGATGCGAAGAAAAGATCGAAAACAAGACTAAAAAGGCTGAAAACCATCAAGAATAGTGTAAAGAAATTTTACTATTTTCTCCATTTGAAGCTTATTCTAAAGCTTGAACGACCTCTTTATAAAATCCCAGCATATTGTCTTTGGTTCCAACTGAAATAACATTTAGTTTATGTCTAAAACTTACGACCAAAGTCGGTTTAATTTTACTTCATTAGAAGTATATGAATATTTTCTCTCGCTCTTTCTCTCTTTCTCTCTGTTGAATAAAACAGTTAATAACATAATCATTTACTTTACTAGACATTTTCAGAAATATTCTTTGTGGAGTCCACTACGTAAACGTTACTACACAAATACCCATTCATGCCGAACAGTTTGGAAAATGACGGATACATTGGTAGAAACAGAAAATCTATATAGGGTTATAAGTATATATTTAGAAGTGTATGTTCATTTTAGAAGTAAGTTTGAAACTTGTTACACACGTTAATAGTTACATATATTGAGATATCTTTATATAACACTATAATAAACAACAAAAGCGGTTTTTGAATTTATTTTTATTTGCATATTTAGTTTCCAGGACCAATTCAATAGTTGTGTTCAACACTATAATTTATATAAAAAAACTTTTCACACAACCTATACTTTTATTGACGACTGCTTTAAGAGAAGTGATGCTGACAACAACATTATACACTGTATTAGGAAATATCTTAGACAACACATCAACCAAAATGGCGGCCGTAGACGAAGAACGGATGAATTATAACCAAAAATGAGAAAATACTGGCCGATGTGAAATCCTGCTATACGCTACATATGTAAAAAAGGTAATATTTAACTTCATTTGCGCATTAAACTGTTAGATGAAAGTAGAAAGTGTGAATTGGGTCCGAAAGGGGCCGCAAAACTGTACACAATGTAGTTCTTTTAGCTTGCGCTGTTGACGTAAACAGCCCGAACTGACATTATATGTACCTTGGTTTGTCATTTTCTATTGAAATGTATAAGCTGGATCGGGCTTACTAAGCCCGATCTAGCTTATAAGCTCGATCAAGCATAATTACCAGCCTGCTATAGTCTGCTGCTGGACTTGAGTTTTAATACATGGATGCTTAAAGTTGTGCCTGATCAATGTAATTTCGGACATTGGGCTATTCCAGAAAATATCCGTATCCCCCCTACCCAGCTGTCTAGGGGGTACTTTGATGTTGTCAAGGGGTATTTGTCTAAGTGGGTTACTTTTGGCTGTCCAGGTTGGGGGTTTATTTTTACAAAATAATGCCTTCCATAGGTGTCTGTCCGGGGGGGGGTATCCGTCCTGGGGGGTATTTTTGGATGTCCAGGTGGGTATTTTTACAAAATAATGCCTTCCATAGGTGTCTGTCTGGGGGGTATCCGTCAAGGGGGGTATTTTTTGGCTGTCCAGGGGGGTATTTTTACAAAATAATGCCTTCCATAGGTGTCTGTCTGGGGGGTATCCGTCCAGGGGAGTGTTTGGCTGTCCAGGGGGGTATTTTTACAAAATAATGTAGTACAGGGTTGTCACTAGGCTCAAATGACTTTTGAGGAGGCCAGACTATCGAGCACTGAAGCAATGCTGGGGTTGTCCGGGGCATACACCCCCTGCAAATTTTGAAAATGTAGACTTAGTCATGACATCTGAGCCATTCTGGAACATAATTTAAATGATTTGGACCAGTCAAACTCAGGAAATTTATTTCAGAAATTAAGTTTGTTGCAACCGTAATTTATCGTATTTGTAAACATTTCTATTGAGATCTTATATTTTGAGACCCATTGAGCTCAAGAGGTACAGTATCAACTTAACAGTACTTGAAATTATTTTCAAAACTACACACTTACGAACTTTTCATTTAACTCAAAAGTTTTTTTTCAAATGTGAGGCGGCCCAAATGTCATTTGAGGCGGTCAAATTGGCCACCAGCCGCCTCCTAATGACAACCCTGGTAGTAGGGTCAACATTTTATGTTTTCATTTGGTTCAGAGTATTTATCCCCGCATGGTTCCTCTTGTTTTTCTACTTTCGGTTTTACTTATGCGTTTCTTCTTTCGCTTTTAATTTTGCTTCTTTGGGGCCAGTCTCGTCTGGACGAGACAAGATTTTCTGAGTGAACAAAATTCAAGAAGAGTGGTTTAGGGTAGAGTTGGAGAAAGTTTTGAAGAACAGTTGTTCCTTTGTTATTGAGATTCTGTTCTCATGTTCTATTTGATAATGAAACATTTCGATTGTAAGGTAAAGATGGTTTGCTGAAATAATCTAATTTAACGAGGTCATTATGTAAAGTAAGTAATAATTCTCTAAGTGTTATTAAACTTTTAATAAAGTCACTTTTTTCACAATCAAGATAATAATCTGTCACTATCACTATAAACTTAAATACTTTCTAAATAAATCAATATTCAACTGCTTCCAGGTATTAGTTTCTGAAATACAAAGTCTAATTCAAAATATTGATCAATACACTAAGTATTAACTATCTGGTAAATCTACACTATTCTGGTTTTACCCAAGTTATTTTTAGAACATGACCTACAACTGAACCAAGAATAGCTCCAAAATAGAGAAGAGTAGAACCAATCAACCAATCAAATATAAGGGGGAATGAGAAACTGTCCAGGTAAATCAATACACACTGAAATCCAATAGACAAGAATGCTGGGGAATCTAGACACTGAATATCAACCCACAAACAGGTCAAAATAAGAGTTCACTGGTTATACAAAGGTCACAAGCTCTAGCAAAGTGTAAACAAATGAGGAAAATATGATATATGGCTTGCTGAAATCTGTTTCAACTTTATTTTTTTTCAATTTATGCAGAATTTGTACTTTGATGGCAGGCACAAATAAACAAGAATATTATAATAATGCCTTCCATAGGTGTCTGCCCGGGGGTATCTGTCCAGGAGGGAGAATTTTCGACTGTCTGGGGGGGTTGGCTGTCCTAGGAGGGTAATTTTATGGCTGTCTAGGGGGGGGGGTATCTATAAACAGAAATGCCTTCCATAGGGAGGGTACAGATATTTTCTGGAAAAGCCCATTTCATTTTCGGACGCAGACGATAAGCATGGTTACTTGTCCTAGAATTAGATTGGAAGAATAAGATGATCAATATGATTTGAATTTAAGTTTTTTTTTTACTTGTAATTTATTTTAATAAATGGACAAATTACCTATTAAGGTAAACTTTGTCCATCAAACATAAATCCTCATTTTGTATGACTGCTTCAGCTTGTCAAAGGGACATGCATGATCAATATAATTATGGACTGACAATACATTATATTTGTATCTGTTTTGGTATCTGATACAACATTACTTCTTTTTTCAGCATTTCAAGGATGGTCAACCCACAGAACTACATCCTGACCCTGAACCAGCTCTACCTTTTGACAAGCCAACAATTGGACGTCCATTACCAAGACGAAGGCGTTTGAACTTTGATGCACAGCAATCTAGCATATCAGTGCCAGAAGCAGAGATAATGTAAGTTACAATGTTACCTGTATTTCATGTTGACTGTTGCAACTGTTCAGAATATTAGTTCAGTTTAAAAATTGTTAGAGTTTTAATAGTTACTGTTCAAATGCTTTGATAATTTAGTTTATTCCATGTTAAGAAGTGTTTTTGTTTGTTTTCTAAACAGTTTCCTTTTGAGTGGAGGTACATGGATCTGATGTGGTACAAAGAAATTCAGGTAATTTTGAACAAGTCACTATTTGCACATACACAATGAGTGCATTTCACAGACCAGTAGAATAGTATGTTAATTTCTGCACTTCAGGTAATAGTTGATTCGTCTGATATTATTTACTTAATATTGCATGTTATTGGTCATTCGAGTCAATAATAGAAATAATAACACACATCAATTTTTGAGTATTTAAAATACTCACAATATATTTCATTTTGTTCTTTTACAATAATAACTTTTAATTATTATATAATAAGTACATGCTGTCACTTTGTATACAATAATTACATCAATTTTTGAGTATTTAAAATCCTCACAAAATATTTCATTTTGTTCTTTTACAATAATAACTTTTAATTACATGTATTATGTAATAAGTACATGCTGGCACTTTGTATACAATAATTACATCAATTTTTGAGTGTTTAAAATACTCACAATATATTTCATTTTGTTCTTTTACAATAATAACTTTTAATTATTATGAAATAAGTACATGCTGTCACTTTGTATACAATAATTACATCATAACATGCTGTCATTTTAACACAAATTATTATATTATTCCAGCTCAGTAGAGATCCCGCTTGTAGCATCATCAAACACAGGTAGCAGCAGTAATGAGTGCGTAGAACAACAACCAGCAGGTGACCAGCCCAGCCAGATGGAGGTAGACAGATCAGCCTCAGGAGATGCTTTAACAGGTAATGTTTGTTTTCATCTATATATGTAATGTGGCAATCAGAACAGTACTGATTAACCAGTGTCATGTACAATGTATGGGCAATTCTACTGCATTCTTTTTATTCTTTGCTCATAAATGGTTTGAAGTGTTGACAGTAAATGTGAACAAGTTTCTGCAGCAATTCATTCATGATTTTCTTGTCTGGAAAAATTACCTCACAATGGAAGTCTTTTCTGGTGTATGTGATAAAGTAGCATTCTGTTGCTCCAGAAACCAATAATTGACCTTGAACTTGAAAGTAATGCTCATGTGTTTGCTTAAGTTTGATATCATTTCCAGCTTTGGTCAAGAAAAAATCCTCGATTTTGTCAATTGCCTCAGTAAAAGTGAGATCTCGTGCAGAATAAGGACATTTAACCTCCATTATTGATGATTTTCCATCTTTGCAAATTATGGCATCAGGTGTAGCCCCTATAAATGGAAATTTTGGATTGACTATAAGTCCAACCTCATGTAAATGAGCACCTGATGATTTGATGAACATCATTTTTGCTTTGCTTTCATTAGCAATACCATATGAAGTTTGTTTACTGTGAAATTGTCCCTTTGAAAAAGTATTTCGCAAGAATGAGCTGTTGATGTCTTTTTTTCTTTTCATTATTTGACCAAAGGTAGAGGCGGTGATTCGTTTTGACCTTTCTGCGAACCATTCCTTAGAACTGGCTTGTGATGTAGTTGATTGTTCTAGAGTGTGTGCATTAACCTGTGATATGCATAAATGTGACCATTGGTGCTCATTAGCTGCTAATAACTGTGATGTACTTTCTGAAAGATTGTCAGTGTCTGTGTATGGAAAGTTAAGACTGCCACATCCTTTCTCCTGCCTGGGCATGTGCAGTGGAGTAATCAGAGGTGCCTGAAACAAAATAATACCATTATATATTATCTTGCTTAATTTGAATACATGTTACATACAATTGTTTAACATGGCTCATTTTCTATGAACAATAATTATTCAATCTATTGTTACAGGATACAACCCCCTGGACCTATTAGCAGTAGCTTCTGAGAATGTGACATTGAAGCAACAAGTTGCGAAACTCATCTTACAGAATGAACAGTTGATGAGAGAAACTTCAAGATCTTCACAACAACTAGAAAGTTCTTCAGATCCAACATTAAGCTTCCATACATTAAAAGTGACCAAACGCAAGGATGAATGTGTTTACTATACAGGATTTAGTAAAGAAAAGTTCACAAATATTCTAAGTTTTCTTGTGCCTGATAACAAAACTTGTCCATTTTCAACCAAGAAAAATCTTAAATGTTTTAAGAGTCTTTCTCTCGAAGATCAGTTACTACTTGTTCTTGTCAAACTGCGTCAAAATTTTGACTTTGTTCATTTAGCCAAATTATTTAAAATATCATCCCAGGACTGTAGCTCATTGTTTTCTGAATGGATTCAGTACATGTACTTCAGATTTTCATCTGTGTCAATTTGGCCTCACAGAGACACCATTATTGGACACATGCCAAAGAAATTTAGAAAGGAATTTCCTAATACTTTAGTTATTATTGATGGAACTGAAATCAAAATAGAAAAACCTAGCTCTTTAACTCGCCAAAGTCAATGCTACTCTGATTATAAATCGTGTACAACATTAAAAGGTCTTGTTGGCATAGATCCTCGTGGGTCTATCATATTTTCTTCCATGTTGTTTACTGGTAATATATCTGACAATGAGATAACACGCCAAAGTGGTTTTTATAATATTATAGAAAGTCATTTAAAAACAGGGAAAATATTGCCTGGAGATGGAGTTATGGCAGATAAAGGATTTCGAATTAATGCGGATTTAAAGGAACTTGGATTGGAGTTGAACATTCCTCCTTTTACAGTTAGTGGCACTCAAATGAAAGACACAGATGTTGAATTGACTGAGAAAATAGCAAGGCACCGTGTTCATGTTGAAAGGGCAATAGCTCGGGTGAAACAGTTTAAAATTCTTGGAGGGAAAGTCAAGTTAGGACTATTTTCTATTGTTAATCAAATATGGTTTTCTTGTTGTTTTTTAACTAACTTCATGCCTCCTCTTATAAATGATGACTAATTATAGATGTCAGATGTGGATATTCCTGTGGATATTGTAAAAAAACTACATTTTGTTGGGAGTGCATTTATTAACTAAACTTAGTTTGTATGAATTTGTAATTTGGAAAGTTTTCATAAATGTGAATTGCTGTGTTCTATTCTTCATGTCAAACTCAGGATAAAAGAGTATTACTTAATTATGTTCACTGCAGTGTGTGTTTATGAAGCCTTTGTATGTCTTTATCGACTGAATACAAATTTACAAGTCAGGCATAAAATAAATCGTAAGAACATTTGTTTGGTTTTCTTGTCTATGCTATTTATTATATATACTTATATATGAAATATTGAGAAATATTGATAAAAAAAATTTCTTTTTTCGTTTTTATATTTTCCCATTAAAACAAATAACAAGCACATACATGGTATCCAAGAGCAGCACCAGTTGGAACATCTCCATACTGCGTTGGTGAAAATACAGTGCTGGAACTGACATGCTCAACAAGATACGAGATTGGTGACCCACTCAGACACTGTAGAGATGAGATGTCGTCATTTGTTACTTGAATTTTTCTGTAACAAAAATTGATTACAATTGAATCATTAAATAAGTGTCCGGTAAAGTGCTGCTATACCAATGAGTTTTAATGCATTACATGCATAAGGACTTGGGTTTAATCCCTGAGTGACAAGACTATGTCTAAAGTTATGTGGGAAATTGGAGTATTAAAAGTTGTGAAATAAGAATGATTTTAAGTATTATGTAAAAAAAGATTATCTACACTATCAGTCTATGCAATAATGATCTTAAATACCTGTTATCTGTAAATGAAGTAATAACTGGCTTCCTTTTTCTGTTGGTATTACTTGGCTTGGCTATGATCATGGTGGATACAGGCTCTGGTTCAATTCGTTCACCCCGGGGCTTGTCCCATTGCTGTGGCAGGCTTGTACATGACAGCATAGCTGGAACTTGCTTGTATCCTGCCATTTTCCACTGCTCCAACAGTAGCAGCACAGCAACACCATGTGAGCAAGGTCCATCTGCTTTTAACCTGTAATAATACAAGATATCCGGTAATCAATGAAGATAATTCAACATGTGACCTATCCAGCAATAAAACAACTTTGCACAGTAGCAGTTTTAAAACTATATTTAAATAAGGCCCGACTTAAAATATTCTCTGTTTCCCCATCCCGACCCAGGCAGATGAAGTATGGGTAGGTAGGTAGGTCAAAATATTTTTTTTTATTTGAAAGTTTTTCGAAGAATGATCCACATGTAGAATAACTGCAAGGAGAATTAAAAAACTATACAATTTGAATAGGTACAAAGTTTACATGATTATTATTGTAGATGAATGCCTTTCTGCAAAAGACCAAGTCATCCGGATTTGTAATCAAACTGGTTACAAATAAATGCATTTTCATCTCCAGATTTTAGTACCAAATAAAAACAAATATAATTTAGATTTCGGCGATAAAATTTTTCTGGTCGCGCCGATTTATTCGGGTCGGTCGTGGATGGGGAAACAAACAATATATTAGTTTAGGCCCAACTATAATGATTTTCAAATTTTTACTGGATATCACTTCAAAGAAACATATTATCCTTAATTTAATAAATGTGAAACAACGTGTACTACATTTAACTAGTAGGCCTACGGCCGAAATGTCGAGGGGTGAAATGTCAGAAAACCGGCATATCCGAAATATTACATTTGCTTTTATTTCATGCAAATATTGCATTTATTTTGCTAATAAACATGCAACGTAGATCTAAATATATATAAAAAATTGCAAAATAAAAAAGCCTACCCTATCTGACATGTACATTGTGACTCTTCAACTTGTTGCTTAGATTTGTTGATAGTCAACACTGCTCTATGCGGTTTGTCGTTCTTGCGCTGACTTGGAAAAACATAGCCAGCTACTTCAACCACATCATCGTTTTTCGCGTAAAATGCAACTTTCTGGAAATATGATCCAGAAACAAAACCCTGTGCCTTCAGTTTCTTCTTTAATGATACGCAAGATACATAGTTAAGGCCAATATTGTCTGGAATGATTTCCATAGCAGTCGACGTTTCTGTCGGAGATGCTTAGAGTAGTCCCCCTTGATTATTTGGGGGCGTGGTTAATTATGCACAGTCGATCGGACAATTACTTTGATAAGTCACACAGTTCAACTCTAACGGTGCTAGTGTGAGACTGATGCACCGTAGAAATCGGTAATAGACCACCGTTCAAAAGTAGTATAACCCCAGGTACATTTATATTGAAAGGCATTGTATAATAAAGGTTTGCTCTCTCTTTTGCGATCTCTGTTATTTGACTATAAGGAGAGACTATGTTTTTTTCTGCAGATGGTATTTCTTGATGCATAATTCATGTTTACAATATTGGTTTTGAATCAGCTTCTGATATATGAGTAATATAGCAGAATTGTGAGAAAATGACCCTTCTAGAAATACTGTAGTTAGCTTTGTAAAGATTTTACCGTTTAAAAATATTACACAATTTAATCGTAGCTTTATCTCGTTTTAAAATAAAGGTACATTTTTTGGATCCTTATTATAGTCATTGTTAGTTCTGCCTCTACAGGTGAATTGTACCTTGACTATCTCAGCATTCACCGTCGCTGGTTACCAGTTAGACCATGTATACAGAATAGCTGTCGTGGTCGGAGATTTTCCTGTCGATACTATAACCTTGGGATCAGAAATCTTTATTCAAGAGGACAGTCTTAGTTCAATTCCACTGCAGGTATTTGTGTTTTTCAACGATTTGTAAGACTTTATATATTTAAAACATTTAAATCATGCAAAAAGTGAAATATGCATATCGGGAATCGCCACACTCATAAAACACAGCCTCTCCACGCAGCGAAAAAGAAGAGAGGAAGGAAGAGCATGGTTTTTTTTATAAGAATGTCAATTTAAATAAGACGCCACAAACAATTAACCAAAAAGAGAACTCTTGGGGTAACCGCCTTGGAGTGGTCAGTGGCAAAACGAATTGCCACTGGGGGTTTAAATTGCAATGCTCGATTCGCAACAAACATTAGAAATTCATATGTACGAGCATTTTTGTTCAATATATTTAACATGTTCGTGCATGTCTTGCACGTTAAATACACTTGCCGATAGGCAGAAATCAAACTACCTGTATCAATTTTAATGATATTTTTTACCAAATTGCAACTGTTTCTGTTTTACAGATAAGTCTTCATGTTTTGAAGGGAACGTGTATGGAACACACAGGATTACAGTTCGTTCGTCCAACTCCACCAAACTTTTCTAATGCTGTTGTTGACAAAAATAATGTTTTCAGAAGAGTGCCAGTCACAAATGCATTTTATGTGCAATCAACTGAAGGCATTGGAGCGAAGTGAGTTAGTTTTTGTCATACAATTAAAAGTATTACAAGATCCCCAAGGACAAAGCGGGAGTGAGAGAGAGGGGGAGAGAGAGAGAAGGTGGGGAGAGGAGAGTATGTTCGTTTTTAATTCGAGACGTTTTCGTTGAATCTGGACAACAGGTCTCACCTTGAAGTTGTTATTTCTTTTGCGACCAATTCGAAGTGGCTTCCATTATTTTGTTTTTAAGGGTGACATAACCGAACCTTAGTCGAATGTTTTAATTTTATTTTGATAAAAGTAAATGGAAAAGTTAATGTGCATTAAACTTCTGATAGATTTCGAAATACATGTCTGATATTACATGTATCAACTGGACCTTATGAAAGTCAGTTATCTTCTTGAGAAGTCGGCATTTTACGAAAACACTACAGTAACAAAAGTAGAATAATTATGTGTTTGTTTACAATATTGCACAGTCTCACAGAGGTAATGATGAGTGGTCCTATGCACTTAAACTATTCCTACAACATCGATGATCTAAGCAGCTACTTCAACAGGACTGGTGTGATACGACTGGATGTATCCTGTCTGCCGTCGTTTCCAGTTCAAACTGGGAATCAACAGTTTTGTGTATGGGCCGTTACCGACAAAGGGTGGGTGCAGATCAGTATCACATTTGTAAACAAATTTGTAAACAAATATCTATAGTTATGTTCATTTTCGAAATTATATATCATGCTATTTAAACAACTTTTATTTGATTATGGATTGGTAACAAAACAGTTTTAAACACACTGAATACGCTCGTCATAACATACAATTTTTATATTAATAAGAATGCGTTTATACTTTAATTAAATTAAATCTTGTCTTTCGTTTCTACTTTTAGGATTACGTCTGACGAAAGATGTACATCAAGCGTTGTTGGTGGTAAGACTTAATATAACATCAAATGATATATCTTCTTTTTTTCTGTTCCTTCGAATGTTTCTAGACGTTATTTAGACATATGATTAAATAATTTTCACGTTTAGATATTTCTACATACAATGTTCATACGTTTTGAATTTCTAAAAAAAACTAGATATTTCTACATACAATGTTCATACGTTTTGAATTTAAAAAAACCTAGACATTTCTACATACAATGTTCATACGTTTTGAATTTCTAAAAAAAACTAGATATTTCTACATACAATGTTCATACGCTTTGAATTTCTAAAAATGACGCATATGGAACTAAATCTTCTTTGTTCAAATAAATGTAACGGCCGAGCACTACTAAAAATCATTTAATTTACCTTGTTCAATATAGATCCTAGTTGGGATGATTAACCATCATCAAGAAATAATTATTCACATTCAGAATCCATTTACAAATTCGTCAAACAGCTTCACAATTCATCAATCTCTATGTAATTCAATGCATTTTGACATCTTCAACATCCGGGCATTTCGTAGCTTTTAGACCACACCGCAGAATTCATAAAATCATCAAATACTCAATATTCTGCATTAAAACCCACACCTTGTCTATTTTGTTATAATTATTTATCAAATCTATGTTTTATGCAATTATTTGTTTCTTTGTTTTGACACGTTGTTGTATTTTCATTTTATGCGAAAATAACAATTCACATCTGCAACTGAAATTGCATTCTGGTACCTGGCATCAAAAGCCGGGACCCAATCAAGACTATTATAAAAAGACCAACAGAGAAGAAATTTCGCATTCGTTCGCCAGCTCTTCATCAGAGCGTTTCCAAAAATAGCCTACTGCACTGCCAAGTGTGCAGTGACGGTGTCACCATTGGTGGGACCAGTGCAGACCATTGGCAAGAACCACAGGCAGATCTTTGGCAAGACCAAAGCAGACCTCTGGCACGACCTTTGGCAGACCATTGGCAATGCCTTTGGCTGACATTTGTCAGAGTGCACTTGGCATAACTAACCCTAACTTCATTTCGTCAAATTATAAATCACTGTGTATTACAGTCTCACAAATGATCCGTTCATTTAACAAGTATCACCAAGGGCGAACGAATGTCGTGAACAACAAAGGCACCCAAACACTGTCACTCCAAAGTGACCCTGTCAATTTCAAATAGCTCCATCGGTTATCAAGACACAGTTCATACACTGTGCACTTTGCTCAACTGTAAGCGCCAAAGTCGCCTTACCAGTTGTCATATAGCTACCGTACCGAATAGGGTGAATCGCCCTCTCGTAAAGTGTCATTAGATACTATCTTATTCAGGACCAAGCGTCCACCTTGTCGTATTGCAAAATACCGACAATTCCTGTTTCACCAGAAACAGAAGCCCGTACATTCTAGTGCGGAATGAGGGAGCCTGTGTCACTGCACACATTTACATAACCGATAGCACAGTCCACTTGGTCTAAGGACAATCAGCTGGCAATTACGCGTACTGAAGTTCCTTTTGACCCAAGTGCTTCACCACAAACATACCGTGCCTTACAGTTGTTCACCATTTATTCACAAAGTTCCAAGCTCATTGCACCTTTCAACACAAATTGCTTAAGGCCCTCTAGCAAGTTATCTGAGGCGATCGCACATTTTCGAACAACGTGTCATAGTGTACATATTGTATAGTTTTGTACATTTACCAATCATTGTTAGAGTTGTTTTGTACTCCGTCCAAATTGAGAATCCCCCTGTAAATATATTCCCATAACAAAGTACATCTGACGCGACACGTTACAAATTTGGTGGCAGCGGTGGGATTGCCATCTTAAGCAAACTTTTATTATCCTCTCTTTAAGGGCTATGTCAAAGTTAAACAAGTTCTTGAAATGGATGTCATAAATCAAACATTGTATGAGCAAGAGTTCTGCGTATCAAAATTAATAAAGCTAAATGTCAATCTTCTTCCAATGTACAGTGGTACATGCCACTTGTCTGATTACATTAAAGCTCATTTCGACAAACTTGCTATCGTTAACAATTGGACAGATAAGAACAAAGGTCTACACCTTGCAGTATTCCTGCAAGGCCAAGCCCAGTATGTTTTAAGTAACCTGGCAACTAGGTCAAACCATTATTGTGCACTTGTTTCTGCTTTGAAGGAACATTTTGCTACCCAAAATCAAATTGAATTTTATTGAGTTCAGCTTAGTGAACGTCACAAAAAGCAATACATTTGTAGAATCATTGTCACAGTAAGGTGATGACAATTAGTCTATCAAGAGGCAGCAGTGCTCAATCATTCATCTGAAATAATAAACAAAATCATGATTAACAGAACACATTGTTAACATTGCAAGAAGAGATACAGGCTATAAAAACGCCTGGAAGTGATCAGACACTTCAAACTTGCAATTCACCTGTCGTAAAAAGACTAGTCACATCTTAACTTATTGCAGTGCACGTCCAAAATAGGATGTGAGATAGACGCGACACGTTACATAAACATAATAAGCAACCTTAAACACAGTTGTACGGCTGTATTTTCTGGCTTCATTTTTCTAGAGCCTGTATCTTTACTCCCTAATATAACATATATATAAACCTAATAAGTAAAGCATTAATGGTCATTAAAAAGGTGAAATATGCCAATCTGGAATGGCCACATCCAGAAGACACAGCCTCCCCACACTGTCAAACAGTAAAGAGAAACAGGTCATGTTTTTATAACATGATCAATTTTTAAACAGACACCACAAACACTTAATGAAAATGAAAACCCGAGGGGTTACCGCCTTAGAATGACCAATCGCATCTGGGGTTTTAAACAGTTCACACTTGCCCCCAACAGGTTCTAATTTGAACAAACAAGTACAAGTTGTCTTGGTGATTTGTCTCCAGTCGATCAACTCAACAAGATTGCATATAAGCGTGAAATATTCATTCAAAAGCTAGCAATCTTGTGTCCATTGTATATGCTTAAGACAACTTAAAAGTTATTAATTTTTGGTCTTTAATACAGTTCCCTTTTTGTACAAATATGTATTCTGTTATCAAAAATCTATTTTAGACGATGCAGACAACTGTCTGAACGGGAAAGTGACCTGTGAGAACAATGGGACTTGTATCAATATATTTAATGTGCCACAAGAAAAATGTGTATGTCGACCCGGATACCGATCTGGCAACTGTTCGCAAGGTATGCACCAATTTTTACAACAACTTTTAAAATGTACTTTCAATCCTGAACATTCAAGAATTGGTGTTTTGCGTTAAACATGTTCAGTGTTAAATATGGGCGTTATAATGAATGCCTATTTGTTTTCGCTTCCGACAAAGTTCTGTAAAACGCGTATAAATAATATGCTTTATGCTTGCACCAAATCAAAGATACATGTTCGAATATTAAACCTTGGTGAAATTTTAAAGGAAAACATCACTTTTTTTTTCAGCAATACACTGCTATGACAATCCATGTAAGAACAATGGTACTTGTACCGAGACCAAATCCAAGTACCTATGTCAGTGTCTAGCAGGTGAGTTCACACTTAACTAAAACAACTCACAAAAAGACTGATGTACTAATACTAGTCAAAGACGTAATCAGACTGTTGTGACATTCAATGTTAGTCAACTTAACAAGCTGGTATTGATACCGAGTGCGAACTCTTTTATCGTTGTCATGCTGTTTAGAATCACTTTTGCCACAAGGTATTCACAGCCAGTTTTTACGAAGATTTGATTTATAAACTTAAGAAAATTAAAAGCAATGTTAATTTCTCCCAGTTATTCGTAAAAACCATCTTTAAATTCAAAAAAGGTTACCAACATGATATTCTGCAGCGCTCTGCAGGCCTGGTGATTAAACGCATCTACAGTTGATAATTATGCTTACCTCTTTGGTTGCACGACGGTGGCAGAGGTTTAAGAGTTTATGAAGGTTTAACCTATAAGCTCGGTCTGTTTCTTTTATACCTGTCATCGTGCTCTTGCTAATTTGACTCCAGATTCTCTGGTCTCTATAAGATCATTGAGTACTCGCCCTTTTGGCTTGCAATGCTACTAGCTTCTTATGTTTTATATGTTTGTTTGCTTTTGACATTGTTAAGCTGTTAGGTGAGTTGGAGTTATTTCACCGAGACAACTTGTACTTGTTTTGTGATACGAGAACCTGTTGGGGCAGGTGTGCGGTTGGTGCACCATAGAATCTTGTTTAAACCCCAAGTGGTAAATTGTTTTGCCACTGACCTTTCCAAGGCGGGTTCTCACTTTCGTTAATTGATTGTGGCGTCCATATTGAAATTATTGAAATTGATTATTGTAATACCATGCTCTCTTTTCCTCTCTACTTTTTGGCTGTTTGGGGAGGCTGTGTTTGCTGGTTGTGGCCATCCATGATATGCATATTTCACTTTTTTGCAGGGAAGTTTAGACTGCTGTGTTTATTTATAAGGAAATACAGTAAAATTATCGAAACCAAGTCCAGTTTCTTTTATCACCGTCATTTGACAAAATCAAAGCTACTACTATCTACCAAACATAATCACAGAGATACAAATGTATGCATGACGAGACTTACTTTTAAGCAATATACTGAACAACACAAGTAGGAAATTCTGCTTTCTCATTGCTGGGAGACATCAATTGCGTAAGTGTTTAAAAAATTCTGAGTACTAATATTATCGTTGGATGTTTAGCTATTTTAGTTGACATCATGACCTTTTCAACAAATTTGATCATTAATAGATATTACATCATAAATATAATGCTAATTTTTAAAAACAATTAGCTTTATCCGAACCATGGTTTAGTATTAGTAAAGTGTGCTTTATGTAAACAGCTGTATTTAAACATTTTAGTTTTGACCAAACCAAAACTACAAACCAATCAATTCGAAAAGAAAATAATTTGCAACAAATAAGGCTACACAGGTCATTCTATGTACTTGAAAGTTAAGCAAATGAAATTTAATTCTGAACTTTATCTGCGCAAAGGACATAAACAGATCAAAAGCTCATGCAAAAGTAAATTTCGCATTTTAGCTTGTATTAATTTTTATTCATTGTAATTGGATGATCTGTGGTATTGCATACATATTAGTTATAAAAAGTAAGTGAAAAGCAACGAACGACATAACATATTGATATAACACTTAGTTAAATATTGCAGACTTTGTTTCGTCAGTAATAAATAACAGTTTGAACATCATTTGCATATTTATATTACATTACGTTCGTATATTTACACTTCAACTTCATCTTCTACGATGAAGTCTTATTTATCGAATATTCGAATACTTTTTGTGCTTCATTACAGGAACAAACACGCATGATCAAAAACTCAAAGTTTAACAAATACCCCCTAACACAGGGCTAAAGGCAGTTTAAATGAGAACACATTTTGATTCATATCAAACTATCGCATGCTTAAAAGACCGTTCCAAAGCGGTAACCCATCGGGTTCTCATTTTCGTTTTGTGTTTTAGTGGTGTCGTTTTGAAATTGACCATTTTATAAACCCATATTATCATTTATGTTTTTGACTGTTCGGGGAGACTGTGTCTTTTGAATGATTTCATTCCTGATATCCATTTGTCTAATATTTTTATAACGTTGACCATACAATTTTGAATGTGAGATTAGTATTGTTATATCATTCCATGTGGTACATTCTAGTCAGAAAGAAGAACGAGGTTTTCATGAATCGCTAAACTTAAAGAATAACATTTTACAGGGAATCTGATAAAATAAATTCAGCCTCTCAAAATATCCTGTAAAAGTTACTGTAATAGTTAAGGAAGCATAAACAAGGAATTAACGTTCAGATCGAAATATTCAACACAAAAGTATAAAATCACGCCACTCTCAGCCTTTCGTAATATTCACGTAAAACACCGAAAAGGTTTCTATCAGTATGTTTGTTATAGGACATTTTCTTTCGTACTGTTATATTTATCAAACACATTGAATGTTTCTTTTATATTTAAAACACAGAGCAGGCGGCAGCAATGTGTAAATAGAAGCAGAGCAACAAGATACAACAAACTTAAGTTCCAATATATACAAAAAGACGAACAAATGATCGTTAAATTGGAGATAATAGTTCCAATTGCAAATTTTGATTTTAATAATGTTGGTGAGTTTGTCTTTAAAACGTACGCATAACAGAACGATATTTTAGAATTCACAGGTCTGCAGTGTGAGATGCGGCTACCACTGTGCTGGTCGAGTCCGTGCTTAAACCAGGGAACGTGTATTAACATCAACAATACAATAATGTGCATATGCTCCTCCAACTATACAGGTGCATTTTGTGAACGTAAGTAACACAGCAACTTTTTCAGCACGTACGCTTTCCTATTCAAACACATACATTTTAAATAAAATGCACACTTGCAACATGTTACTCATTTATAAAATTTACAGTGAAAAACAAACATAAGCGATTATCAGCACATCCACATTTAGAAACACAGCAAATAAAAAAGGAGAGAGAGAGAGAGAGAGAGAGAGAGAGAGAGAGTGCTACAACCAATCAAAGAATGAGTGAGTCATCTTAGATGGTTAGATGCAAATCATCGTTGCTTTAGAATATTAAACCCAGCTCTTGCTTAGCGTGTATGTCCCACTAGATTCTTACAAGAAGAACAAATATTAATGTTTCTTGGTGAAGCGCAAAACGCACATATAATAATAGAGTTTATTACATGAACTATAAATAGACGCGATTGGTCACACCCCCAAAATAACCGAGTCAATAAATCTAGATATTGACCCGCATTCGCTGATATTGACCTGTCTATAAATAGAATGCGAAAGTTTCCATCTTTTTTATTATTTATATTTATAACTATTTATAGTTCATGTAATAAAACAGTTATTTACTTATTAGCTGGGAAATATGCTGTTGATATTGACCGCAAAAATCGTTATTGACCTCGGCTATCGCCTCGCTCAATAACGATTTTTTAGGTCAATTTCACAGCATATTTCCCAGCTAATAAGTAAATAATTGTATAATGTTTTCCAAAAGGATTGTTTCTTTAGAACCCCATGATAAGGAATACTTCAGCAAATGATGTTTATTATCCATCTAAAAGTCTTGATAAGAAACCGTTTAGTTATATCCTTTCACGCTTATATGTTTGAAGACAATATACAGGTATTTTGCAGAGGCCACAACTGGGTCTGTTCCAGACGGTGATTTAAAGTCAACAGGTATGTGGACAATTGTAGGAGTCGGAGTGGGTGCTACAGTGGCAATTGTGGCTGGTACTACAATATTCCTAGCAACACGGAAAAGATGTAGGAAAAACGACGTAAATCCCGGAGAAACGTCACGGTGACCATAATGAGACTACTCAATGTACTGAAACTCACTGCAAGACATACTTTTACATCTTAAGGGATTGCCACACTACTCCCATCTTTGTTCATCGATAAAAAGAAAATTATCAAAAACTCAATAACGGCAAAATGCCGTTAAACGAAACTTTGCACAAATGTATGTTATTAATATATCTTTATTTTGCAGATGGTAAGACAGGTTATAAGAGTAAAGAAAAATAGCGAGATCTAAAAATTCCCTAAACTTCTATTTACATAAAATTCAAACAAAACAAAACATCATTTTAAATGCCCACATGAGTAATATGATACTTTATGTAAATAGAATTTTAAGGAATTTTTAGGTCTATCTTCTTTTCTTTACTTTTCTAACGTGTCTTACTGTATGCAAAATAAAGAAACATTAGTAACATTCATTTGTGCAAAATTTCATTGAACGGCATTTTGCCATTATTGAGATTTTGATAATTTTCTTTTTGTTGATGAACAAAGTTGGGAGGAGTGTGGCAATCCCTTAATGAAAGTGAAAGTTGTAGGTCATTTTTACTTATTTATATGTTGTCGAAAATAAATACACATTAATTTTTATTTGTTCGATATTATGTTACACTATTCTTCTGCTTTTTATTTTTCGCCTTTTGTGTTTCCCGTAACATGCAGGATTTATAATCTTAGATCCCTTGTTAAAATTGTATTCTTACTGAACATTCATTGTTCACTATCATATGCAAACCATTGTTTTGTGCGTATCAAATTTTGATATGGCTTACTTGAGTAAATACTAAGTTGCCCTCAACCTTTTCATATTTGACATATTCGAATGTTTTCAAATCTAATTTTTCATCTTTTTGTTATTATAAAGAGAGCTATTTGTGCAGTGTGACGGCCATAAAATGTCTCTCCGTACATATAGTCAGTACTGTTATACAGTGATGATTATGTTTATCAGGTTATTCTATCAACCTTTTTGGGGACTGTCCCGGCTAGCTCAGTCGGTAGCATAATCGGAATTGCATGGCTGGGCACTGCCGCCTTACGGTACGGGTTCGCTCCCCAACGGAGCTAATATCATTTATATATGTAATATAGCAGTCGCCGATTCTCGAACATGTAATCCCTCTTATACGCGTGTGCTTTTTCGGAAGATAAGTTACGGCCATTTTCATATTTCCTGTATTTGGACATTAGTTTAAGACAGACGATATGGTAACATAGCCAAACATCGAATACGACAAATATTAATCATTTATTAAACTGCAAACTTGCATGGACTGAACCTCTTCATGTGAAATTGCAACCGAAAGTGCTGTAATTTCCTACTAATTTCACGAACATCAGTACATAGTCCCCATGTAACGTAAACAGTTAGTCCTTAACGACAAGACGATAGAACATTTAACGTGTACATTCCACGGATGCTAAGAATATTTCTTAGCATCCGTGGAATGTACACGTTAAATGTTCTATCGTCTTGTCGTTTAGGACTAACTGTTTACGTTACATGGGGACTATGTACTGATGTTCGTGAAATTAGTAGGAAATTACAGCACTTTCGGTTGCAATTTCACATGAAGAGGTTCAGTCCATGCAAGTTTGCAGTTTAATAAATGATTAATATTTGTCGTATTCCTACTAATCAGGAATTATTCCCACGTATCACAGAAAACACATTTAAAACCGGACACATATCGTTGAAATTGAGTCGGTATGGAAATGCTGTTCATCTTGAAAATCTATTCTTAAAACAGAATAAGTCCATTACTCGTGAGGCTGCGTTTTCGACATTGTCAATTTTCGCAATGTGGCGTAGTGACGGTGTGAGGATTTATGGTTTCGGACAGTGTAGAGCTCTGAAATTCCGGCCATGAACTCACCCCAACGATCTCTAAGAATCTTGAAACTTCAAAGATATCACATTTTCCCGCAAAAACATTTGCTCATGGGGCTGCGTTATCTATGTGTGACCGACCGGAAGGTTTTTGGTCTGCGGAAGTGTAGAGCTCCAAAATTCCAGCCATGAGCTCACCTCAACGATCTCTGAGAGCCCTGAAAATCTCAAAGATACCCATTTTTTCCGCATACAGGTTTTCCTCGTGAGGGTACCTTAACATCGTGCCTTAATTGCCTTATATAAGGCCCATTGAAAACCAATGGTTGTAAGCTCTATTTTATTGCAATGGCTCGAACAAACCCGCGAGGGTTTTCGGTCAATTTTAATACAAACGCTCTTATTTCTTGGCAGGAAGTACGAGCACCAGCAAACGTGTGTATAACTATTTCGAACTCTACCATTTTTCGCTATGTAGCGTAGTGATCGACCCGATGAATCATGGTTTTCGGACCGTGTAGAGCTCTGAAATTCCGGCCATGAGCTCACCTCAACGATCTCTACAAACCCTGAACATTTCAAAGATACCCGCTTACAGGTTTATGGGTTATATTCTTCCTCATTAATTCAGAATCCAATGATAATGAATGTCTTAATATTGTTTTATAAATATTTTATAATAAGCAGAAATATTAGGGCAATTTATTCAACATATGTTTTATCCTTTGTTTGTCCTAACAATTGTTGTGTTGTTTTTTTCAAAATACCTACAAAGATACATATGAAACACGACTGAGAAGTAAAGACATTTCCCTATAACAAACGTTTAATGCAATGTTAAATTGTGTCCCCTTTTTATTCTGAAAATGAAAAATGTTTGATTAAATCCGTTTCTGCCAGTGATTCTTATCAGAGTAAACGTCAGGAGGCAAAAATAATATTTCACCATTTTGTGAGCGTCTAAAATCCATTTAAGCATCGTAATCCTTCCGCGAAGGATCTTTGTATGTTTGTTTATTTAGCAGCATAACAATGAGAACCTGTTGGCGCAAGGGTGAGGTTGGTGCACCCCAGAACCTGTATTAAATCCCCAGTGACAATTTGATGTGCCACTGACCGTTCCAAGACGGTAGATTTAGATAGATTTATTTCGGCATAGGAAACATACATTCACCAATGGTTTACATAATTGTATACATGTGAACAATAAAAATAAATATTACCAAAATAACAATCAAATAAAACTTTAGAAACAGCCATGGAATGCTTCAAATACCAAGGATTACGCAATAAAGTGCAAACACTTATTTCCATTGCGATCCTTTGTATTGGTTGCATGACCCAGAGAGGCAAACTAATAAAAAGTAAAATAATAATAAATAAGTATCACTTTGTTATTATAAAACCATCACAGTGGGTATGGTATACACTATAAAGGAAAAAATTAATCTACTTTGTAAATTAAAAACCTTTCTGTCACAGCATAATTCACCTACGCCGAAATAAGTAAATAAAACGAAAGAAAGATTATGAATATTTTTGCTAAAAAGTTAAAATATTTATTATGAGTTTTTCATTAAGAAATCGTTAATGGAGACATTAAAATTGTTAAGATGCTTTATTGTTGTTAAAAATGAAAGTAAACTGTTCCAATGTTTGCACGCTAAAAACAAAACGATTTTGAGCCGGAGCCTTTTACCCTTTACCTTAGGGAGACCATATATACCTTTATTACTGAACCTAGTATTGTAGCTATGGACACAGCCTTGAGATACAAAAAATTCATCCATGTAACTAGAAGCCAAATTGTTCCTAACCTTAAAAACATGACATATTATTACACCTCACGTGATAAGTTTACTATATAGCGTAATGTGACGTCACAGGGAGATAATCGCTACTGTCACATATGCGACAGCATCATGTCACCCTCGCGTGGATCTAAAAATAAATATCTTGGAAATCCGATTACAAATTAACTTCTACGCATGCGTAATTGACCAAGGAAGATAAACGCATTTTGATCATTATTTGTAGCCCCTTATTGAGCATTATTGAATTTGGTCATAGTCAAGATCTCTAAAAAGCTAATGTTCGGTGTAATAAAATAAATATCACATCCCATTGGGGGGAAACAGTACGAAATGTTAACCCTTGAGAAGGTAATGTCAACCTCGGCTAACGCCTCGGTTGACATTACTTTTCTCGGGTTAACATTTCGTACTGTTTCCGCCAATGGGATGTGATATTTATATAATATTAAATGGTGAACCCTTTTCTTAACAGGTAACCAAGAAAGATGATTAAAGTACAAATCTTATCATTTTATTCTGAGTGGTTTGTAGCATGGTTTTGAAATTTTGAGATAAACCATTATACCAAACTTAGCAGGCATAATCCAAGTGACATTGTACCAAAGACAGATTAAGCAGCTTTTTCCTAAATTCTGAAAGAAACTCTTTCTTTTAAAAGTCTGCAGCCATCGGTTCGTTTATCACGTATAAATTTATCTTCGGCAAGCTCTATTAATATGACAGGTCTGCAGAGTGTTCATTGTACAAATTTATTTAAAAACAATTAAAAAATTACTCTTTCACCTTTAAAATCTCCTATTCTTCGAAAGTACAATATTTCTACACCAATTAAATTGTCAATGAATGACGAAAGACACAGATCTTATCCGTCTATTTTCAAGTGCAATTCTAAGAGGTGCAGATGCTGTGATTATTTGAATTGTAATTCTATCATTAAATCCACAGATAACGGCAGAACTTTCTCTGTTAACATTAATAATGATATAGACTGACGAACTGAAAATATTGTTTACGTTTTAACTTGAAATTCTAATAACTGTGGAATTCAATATTTGAGACAAACAGGTCGCCCTTTAAAACACGTTTTGGACAACATTGTTATTAAATTTGAAACAACAGCAAATTTAAAACATTTTATACCAACACTTTAAGCATTCAGGACACCGTTTACAAAATATTTTCGTTCAACCAGAAAAACACATTTGACAGCGCTGCATCAAGAGCATTTAAAATCAGGGCCAGGCTCGTTTCGGAGCAGAAATGGATTAAAAAATTACAAACTCCTTACCCACTTGGTTGAAATGATAATACTAACAAGAAGGCAACATTTCTAAAAATCCTAATTATGACGTCTTTGAATTGTTTGAAATACGTAAAAGAAAATCATGGTCGCACGGAAGCAGAACTAATGGAAAAATAAAAAAGAAAAGCACGTATTCGTTGTTCTATTGACGACCTACATATTATTTTGAAACAATCTGGCAGACGCTATGCTATCTAGGTTTGCTTCTCTTTCTGTATCAAGTCTGCAGAAACTGAATGAGGAAGCCGACGACATCGTCATAAGAACCCATCCATTTTACGAGGTTGCAAGTCTTATTCAGTGTTATATTCGGCATGTTCTCAGGCCACACATTGACTTGGAATCAGACCATCAAAGACATTTCCTTAAAATTTCTCTTTTAAATAAAGGAATAAATTTTGTTGACCTTCCTAGTATATTTAAAGATAAAATAGTTCAATCGGCTGTTCCTATTTGTTTTAAAAATACTGAATCGCCTATGGTTTGTTATAAATACAACACACCAACTAGAAATACAATTTTTAATTACAATAAAATCACCTCGGATTTACAGATCATTGAAAATACACCAAAGTCTTGAGAGTGTTTAACTTCTAAATATTGCTATAAGCCTGCCGCTCATATTGTTACCGGTGATCTTAATAAAATCAAAGAATCTAGAATTCGGAATTTAATTTCTAAAGGTCCCAAATATAGAATATCATCCAAAAGCGAACAATTCAGAAAAGCAAGCAAACTTTCTCGATCTAAATCTGTCCATTGAAAATGGTTATGTCACTAATAAAATTTATGATAAAAGAGATGACTTTAATTTTAATGTAGTAAATTTTTCGTTTTTAAACGGCGATGTTCCCCGTGCAACATCTTATGGGGTTTATATCTCACAGCTTGTTCGCTTTTGAAGAGCTTGCAACGATGTTAATGATTTCAATGAACGTAATCTTTGCATTACAGAAAACTTCTAAAACAAGGTTATCGGTATCACAAATTTAAGGAAAAGCTTTTGCAAGTTTTATCGCCGATACCCAGATCTAATTCATAAATACAGATGCAGTTTAAAATAACTTTTGCAACAAGGTATTTCAAAGCCAGTTTTTATATGGAGATTTAATTTATAAACTTAAATAGATAAAAGGCAGTGTTAATTTCTCCCGGTAATTCGTAAAAATCATCTGTAAATTTAAAAAGAAAGGTTACCAAAATAATATTTTAAAGCGCTCAGCAGGCTGGTGATTAACCCTCCTACAGTTGATCATTATGCTTACCTCTTTGGTTGCACGACGGTGGCAGGGGTTTAAGAGTTTATGAAGGTTTATGAGAAAACTTTTCTTAAAACAACCTAGAAGCTCGATTTGTTTCTTTTATCCCTGTCATATTGTTCTTGCTGATTTTACTCCAGGAGCTCTGGTAAGATCATTGAGTACCCGCCCCTTCGGCTTTGTAATACTCTTAGCTTCTTATGTTTTATATGTTTGTGTGCTTTTGCATGCAACATTGTTTAGCTGATAAGTGGGTTGGATTTTTTTCACCAAGGCAATTTGTAGTTTTTTGTGATATGAGAACCTGTTGGGGCAAGTGTGAGGTTGGTGCACCCTAGAACTTAATTTAAACCCCAGTGGCAATTTGATTTGCCACTGACCGTTCCAAGGCGGTAACCCCTCGGGTTCTCATTTTTGTTTATTGGTAGAGGTGTCTTTTTTTAAACCATGTTCTCTCTCTCTTCTTCTTCTTCTTGACTGTGTGGGGATGCTGTTTTTTCTGAATGTGGCGATTTCTAATATGCATATTTCACCTTTTTCTTGCGGTAAAGGAATTTAAGACGTGAATTTGCTTTCATAAGAACAGCATCGGCCATATTGGCAAATGATAAATGCTGATCTCGAGTTACCCAAAGATATTTAACTGACTTTGTAGGTTGAATGACTGTGCCGTTACAATTAATGTCAAGAACGGACTTAGATTTAAGTTTGTGCTTTGACCCGAAGACAAGTGACTCGGTTTTACCGAGTAGTAATGATAATTTATTGTCAATAAGCCATTAACTAACTAAGTGCAAATCTTCAGTCAGAGCTTGTTCTACTTTGGACAAACATTTGTGTGACACTAAAATAGCTGAATCATCAACGTAAAGTAACAATTTGTTTTTTATCACTGATGACATATCATTAACGTAAGTCAGGAAAAGCAGTGGCCCAAGAATAGAACCGTGTGGCACACCACATGTTACAGTGGCTGTAGATGAAAAAGTCCCAGATATATCAACAAGGTGCTGTCTATCTGAAAGATATGAGCTGAACCACCTAACAATGTCCTTAGCCAGGCCAGAAGCTGACAGCTTCATAATTAGGATTGAGTGGTCCACTGTATCAAAGGCCTTCTGTAAATCCAGTAGTAGCATACATACATAGTTTACTTGGTCAGTTTCTTTTCTAATGAGGTCTGTCAGGTAAATAAGACAAGTGCCAGTGGAAATTCCACCTCCAACGCCAGATTAAAATTTTTACAACAGATATTTATCCGTGAAATAAAATTCAACCTGATCGTAGACCACCTTTTCAAGAACTTTAGACACTATGTTTAAAATTGAGACTGGTCTGTAGTTACCAACTGATAATTTATCGTTCTTTTTAAAAAGGGGAAAAACTCTAGCAGATTTGAGTTCATCTGGAACAATACCTTGAATAAGTGAAAGATATGTGTTATAGGACCAACAATAATAGGTGACCCATCCTTTAGAAAACGAGAGGAAATGCCAGCTAGTCCAGTCGCTTTGTTTAAACCTAGAGACTGTAAAATATTTTAATACTTTGGTTTCACTTACCAATTAAATGAAAAACTGTTAGGAATAACACCTTTACTTGAGTAAAAACTGCCCACAAAATTACAATCAAACTTTTGTACACATTTAAGAGGCTTTTCAACTAAATTACAGGCTACAGCAGTATAAAAACTGTTAAAAGTCTCAGCAATAAGTTTCTTTTCAAAACAAATATTGTCATTTATCTTTAAACAAATGTTGAACTTGAGTTTGTAGATGCTTTTTTAGAAGGTAAACCAAGGCTTTTGAGAGTTTTCCCTAAAGCTTTAGAAACAGTTTTGTTTTGCTCAATGCTATTGGTAAAAAAATCTTTCTTGGCTTTATAAACTAACTGTTGTACATGGTTTCTTAAAGACTTAAAAGTTTCAAAATTGTCCTGACATTTATAATGTTTATATTTATGAAATGCTTTATCTGTTTTTGCTATAGCCTGGAGAATGTCAGATTCAATCCAAGGTTGGTTAATTTGATTGGTTCTTTTTTGCTTTACAGGTGCAATACTGTCTAATACTGAAAACAATAATTGCTTAAAACAAACCCATGCATTGTTTTCATTATCACTTAAAATAATTGGAGCCCAATCAACACATGGGAGCCTGCCTTGAAAATTTTCTTTGTTGTAATTCTTAGCAGACCTTAAAGAAACAGTATTGTGGGAACCAAAATAACATTTTGTTAGTTTTCTAGTACAATAAACCATACTATGATCACTAAAAGGTGCGTGAATAACACCAGATTGAGATATTTTATCTCTATCTAAAACAAGGATAAGGTCTATGGCTGTAGAGCTGGTTGATTATATTCTAGTTGGCTCTGTTATCACTTGTGTAAGACTAAACATATTCATAAATGAATTAAGACACTGTAAAAGAGGGTAAGATTTAGAACATAAAACATCTGTGTTCATGTCACCTAATAAAATAGTTTCATATTGTAAAAAGACATTGCTAGATGAAAACACAAAATCTAATATAGAATAAAAGTCCTGCTGTGTAGGAGGTCTGTAGGTCACTCCAATTAAGATTGGTTTGGTCTTGGGTAAAAAAAGTTCAATCTACAAATCTTCTATGCCATCATGGTCAGTTCTGTGGTTAAAAGACAAGTCTTTCCTGATAAACATGCACACGCCTCCGCATTGTCTGTTACGGTCCTTGCGCAGAATACAGTAATTCTTGATGGACACCTCGGAGTCAGGAAATGTGTTATCAAGCAATGTTTCTGTTACACTCATACATGCAGCTTTAGATCTTTCTGCTATAATTTCTAATTCATGCAATTTAGGCAACAAACTCCTCGTATTTATGTGTAAAAAATGCAGTCCACGTTTCTGAAAGACTTTGAAGACATTGTCACTTGACTTGTTAAATGTAGGCTCATCAGTGGAAGGTCCAGGGCATGGATGAATATCACCACATAACATAAGACAAAATGGAACTAGTAAGTTATTACGCCGTGTGGAAGGCCAAGTGAATTTCTTCTTTTCACAGACTGTAAAATTCACATTCATAAAAGTATTGAAGTATGTGAGTTAACCCCTCGGGTTTCCATTTTGGTTACTTGTTTGTGGTGTCCTTTTTGAAACTGATCATTTTGTTAACCATGCTCTCTCCCTCTCTCTTCTTTTTGACTGTGTGGGGAGGCTTTTTTCTGAATGTGGCGATTCCGGATATGCATATTTCACCTTTTTGCTTTGAACAAACACTGTCAGAGGTTTTTTGAGAACAGAAGAGCAACTTCGACAATGTCTTTGTCTAAAGCAATTTATTAATTCTTAGTAAATTAATTTGTTAATTTAAATACATGTAAATATTTATTCAATCACTTACGTACTTAATTAATGTTAACAGTAATAATGACTAAGAAGTTTTCACATCAAAATCTTTGCAAACAAAAGGAGTTTAAAAAAAGACAACAAATAAAAACACAATATCAAATTGATTGCAGGCATGTACTGTATGATATGACATGCAAATAATGTTAACCAATGGTTACAAGGTTATAAGTAAAATAAATGAAAACTCAATAAATAAAAAAGGAAAAATGAGAAATTCGCCGTTACGGTAATGTTGTTTGGTGTGAGCAAAATACATATAATATTTCTTGTGTGCTTACTGAATTTTGCAGAAAACTGCACTCGGACTGGTGAAATATTATGAATTTAAGGCACGTAGATTTTTAATCTGTTTTCAATTTGAAGATGGTCTAATCAATACCTAATTAATTGTTATTGTTCGGCGACGACAACATTTGTGGAACTTTATTGTTTCACCATGTATAAGAACAGTACAAATGAGTGAATAAAAGTCTTTAAAAAATTTCAAACACTTCCCCTAACATCTATGATAAAGAAATACATGAAACGCTTTAAAATGGTTGAAAATCGTGTTTTGAATTTTTACTATTTAGGATACATTAAACAATAAAAAATAATAACTAATTGAAATGGATGATTCGCGTGTATTACCTAATGAATTAACTTGCCTAGCCTACAAAATACATCATTTTGTCGCAAAGCATTAGCTTAACCAAAATGTATTACTTCAAGCAAACAACAAAAAGCACTCTACAGAGGAGCTGACACGTCCATCCATATATTTTCAGTTCGACTACGCATGTGCAAATAGACAGTCACACGTGCGATATTGGTCATTTTTCAATCACATTTAACAATATATAATTATTTATGTTTAAATGGATAGAAAACATGATTTGGACTCACTTAAGAGAAAAACATGTTTCGTGTCAAAATGTATATCAGACTCGTTTTCACCCCTCAGCATTTCTAATTTCTATCCTAGTGGCTACGGCTGCTCATGTTGCTACACGCAGTCAATGTTTTAACATTAAATGTCCGCTTGGATATATTAACGTAACCGACAAACTGAAGAAATTAACGAGCTGTAGACGTTAGAAAAGTTGGCTGGAAAAAGATTTCATAATGATTTCATTTGTAATAAACACAATACAACTGCTTTAGCAGTAATAAAAATGTCAAACATAAGGACAGACAAAAATGGTTTTGTCAGACGTATTTTTTCATACGTAAAATTGTCAGATATCAAGTTCGTGCATAATATTTGAACAGTCGATATATCGAAATATTCCTAAGTTTAGTGTTCTGCTTTAAAGCGTCATGGAATGCTTTACCAAAAGATAACAAATGTGATTACTTTTCAACACGTATAATACTATCCATTTGTGGAAATGCATGTAGATTTGTAATCGTACATCTAAATATTTACAGCATGATAAATTTTACATGAAAAACTTCCTAAAACAATACACAAGCTACAAATCCGCATTTATGTCATTGTGTTAAATCTCTAAGTTTACTGCCGAATTGAATTCTCTTTGTTGCCACTTTGTCATATTAGTGCCCTTACATACATGTATGGTTCTTACACACTAATGGACGGTTGTGACCAGTTCAGTTGATTTGCATTGTAGTCTCTTAAAGCGAGTTAAAGGTGCGACAACTCAGGGTCGGCGAAGTCGTCCGTTTGTACACACATTTAACCTGAAACATATAAACTTAAGTACCGGTATATCATATGCATCAACAATTCAATACCTGACAACAAAAATTATGTGAGTGTTTTAATACACCCGTTTATAAATGGGTTTAACATGATTTGTGTTGCCTTATGTTCAAATGTTTTCAAAGCATTTGTAATACTAATACAGAAATTAAAATATCTGATAATTCGCAGCACATTGTACTAAATTATAGTATCGTTTCCCTCTCAAATTGCTTTTTTATAGCAGGTACATGGCACTTTGTAGGATAATATGCGACACATTCAATATTTGTTACTAGAGTCAATAATCTAGTTTATAAACAATACTAAATTGTTACCAAATTTGTAAGCATCGAGGGAGAAGATGCATTAAATAAACCCAATTGACTTGCTTCTGGAACTGTTTCGACCACGCGCTGCAAATCAACAGTCATGTTAGATATAATTATAACGAATATATTTATTTTTCAGGTCAAATCAGTAAAAACAACATTTAAACTTACATACAGTACCGTGAACGTTTAATGTTACAAAATTTGCGCCTATCGTGCGTCCGTCTATCGCGTATCGTGTGTCCGTCTAACGTGTATCGTGCGTCCGTTTAACGTGCATCGTGCGTCCGTATATCGTGTATCCTGCATAAAACGGTTTTAATTTTATCATGCAACGTGATTAAGTTACATGCTTATTCAAATTTATGTAATTTAATTTTAACCATTCATATTATATTTTGAAAACATTTTCAAATTTTTAGAAATCTCGTCCACAAATGATATGAATAGGCAATATCGCGTATCGTTCGTTTACCGTGTATAGTGCGTCCGTCTATCGCGTATCGTGCGTTCGTCTATCGTGTATCGTGCGTCCGTATATCGCGTATCGTGCGTTTCGTTTGTAACCTTAAACGTTCACAGCACTGTACGACAAGATTTGCTATGAAAATGTTTAATATGACTTACAATGCATGGGCATTTTCTCGGTCAGTTGCCGGATCTTAATCTTTTCTTATAATACTCTCCAACACGTAGAATCTCCCGAAACGCTTCTGTAACAAAAATTAAGTACATGTTTTAGTAACATTAATGTATGCCTTCCCTTCTACTGTTTTATTTTGCCTTTGGCATTGTCTGTGATATGCAGGATTCATATTCTCAGAGCTCCTGTCAAAATTATATTCTGTTTAGATACGCCCATTGTGTTCGTGTTTAGGATTACTTTTTATACGCCTCTGAACATGGATTGGTATTAATACGAAAACTCCGGATTAGAGTTTACCGCCATATGTATACCATAGTTTGAAATGTTTATTGTTGTAAATATTGAGTTGCGCTCAACCCGAAACTAGCCTGCGTGAACAGTAATGTGTACCGGTATTCAATTACTGCCCATTAACAGGCTCAATGAAACCGAGCCTGCAATATTTTCATATTTGTCGTGTTTGGTGGCTTTCAAAGTTGTCTTTACATCTATTTAAAAACTGACCTTGTATACACGACGATGGCTTAGGCTTTAAAGTTTAATGAAGGTTTATAGCAAAATTTGTATAAAAAACACGCTCGATCCGTTTCTTTTGCCCTGTCATTTTGATCTTGCTTATCTGACTACAGGGGTTCTAGTCTCAGTAACGTCATTGCGTACCTATTGTTTTCTTGACAGTTCTATTGTGCTTGCGTGCTATTGCAAAGTTGACTGGTGTTTTGGAGATAATACACCAAGACAACTTGTAAGTATATAAGAACCTGTTGGGGCAAGTGTGAGGTTGGTGCACGCTAAAAACCTTTTTTTAAGATCCAGTGGCAAAATTGCAATTCATCAGATTCTTTATTTTGTTATTTTTGGTAATGTTATATATGAAATTGATCATTTGGTTAGCTAATGCTCTTTTTTCTCTCTACTTTTGGCTGCATTGGGAAACTGTTTGTTTTTTTGTTGTTGTTGCAATTCCTGCATTATTCCCTTTTCTATTTACAAAACGTCAGATTTATGCTTCCTATGTGTTGATGAACCGCATGTACCATGATAGAATAATAAAATGTATTGTACTATTTTATTGTGTTGATTTATTGAAGTGAAAAGATCATAATTGGTCTTTTCACTAGCTTAAACTATTAAATTTGATTTTAAATGTTTTCACAAATAACTGTTTTATTTGAATAATGTAATTTGATGTTGGTTCGTTAATTGAATACTAGCATTTGAGTATCAGAGAACCTGAAAGATAAATAACAATTCACTATTAGAATCTATGCAATATTTTTGCAAGATTAATAGGCAGTTAAACATTGGAAACAGCAATATAGGCGTATATTTAACAAGCAAAGTCGTTAAATATATATCGCCTGCCGAGTACTGGTTATTACTTTACAACAACTGATGACATAAAACGTATATATGTTCATGGCATTAGGAGTTGCGGAAACGAATATTGCTCTACATGCATAATACATAACTTATTAAGGGTCATGACCCTGTGTTGCAGGGTATGACCACAACAAGACGTTGAAATGCGCATCTCCTCTTGGTACTGATGGTTCCTATAAAGTTTCGTTGAAATCCAGTCAGTAGTTGCAGAGAAATATCGCGGAAACGAATACTGCTCTATATGCATACTGCATACCAGTATCCTATCGGAACAAGACAAAATATGCGCAACTACTCTTGGTATTGATGGTCCCACAAAGTTCTTTGAAATCCAGCCAGTAGTTGCAGAATAAATAAGCACGAAAACAAAAACAGGTAGTGCTCTATAATGCATTCTTCATAATTTATTAATGGCCATAACTCTGTGTTAAAAGTTCTGACCGGAACAATCCAACTAAATTAGAAGAGTTAGACCTAAACCTCCCCAAATTATATGACAACCAAACACAAAAACGAAGAAACAATACACATCAATTTAAATGCCTTCATAATAATAAGAAACTGACAACACTATTAAAGGTCCATTTGTCTAACAAATGTATACGATATTAATTATTGGTTAAAGAAAATGTTTAATTTGTAAAATTATGTTTGACATTCAATTTCCTTCCTCATCGCGAAAACTAATGACAAAAAATAAAAAAAGGTCGATTTCTATCTTCATAATTGCAAGTTCTTTAAAAAGATTTTACTTATTGGTGTCTTTATCATTTTACTAATGTAGGATTTGGTGTTTCATTGCAAAAAAATAGGGATTTTAGGTCCCACTGCATGTTTTACTGATATAACTTTTATTAACTTATACTAAACTTACACTTATAACAGTGATTTGTGCACAGTTTGATGTAGAGCTAACTGAATTTTGCCATTTTAGATAGTTTGATATTTTTATTTTTTATCTATGACATCGCAATGAAGAAAGGAGCAACACCTTAACAAAATCAAGAACAATTGTTTATGCTTGAGTTCTTACCAATTAGAAGAGCATCCATTTCTTTTACAACATGCGCTTCATGGACGTAGTTCCTGATCGGAAATACTATGGTCTCCTTGATACCCAACATTTCAATCAAGAGGTTTTTGTTTTTCCTGATCCGCCAGTCACTATATATTTCTAAGATGTTGTCATGGACAGCCGAGCTTAACTTATCTCCTTTCGTTATCACAACAACGAATGGAATATCTATAAAATAAACATTTAATAAACAAATACTGATGAGATTACTAATATTCGTTTCAATAACTAGTGCAAGATATGTATACAGTGGATTTTGCAAACTCACTAATCAGAAAAGGCCCTCTGAGTTTCGATAATAAATGCTGAACGATGTTTGTACAAATATTCGCAGACAAAAAGGCTGTCAACCTCCTGCGATGAAAAAATCCTTTGGAAATATTTTAATTTGGCTTAAATTTAAGTATGGATCTTAGGTGGCACATATTGTGCTTCCCTAGGTCTTTTCTGTGCCGACATCATGATGTGTACACACTGGAACATTACAGTTACAAATCAGAAATTATCTGTTGCTTTTACATGAGCAGAAAATGCATTCAGTTGAGTTGAGTTAAAGGATCCGATTGACGGCAAAAAGAATGTGCACGTACCATTGTAAGAAAGCCATTTTATAAGGCCTGTACAGCTCTGTTGAGTTTTCAATGGCAGGGTGTCTACTGATGAGATGTCAAACACAAGACACACACAATGCATTCTCTTTTCCAAGTCACTAACCGAGTTAGGAGTTCCTACGTTTTGAAAATTATCTCGACGATCTCCACCTTGAAACTAATGATTAAGAAACTACATATAGTTATATATATTTTTATTTAGGCATATCACAAACCGCAAAATCAAGAAAATGCAATTATTTTTATCCAAAATGTCATATGCATACGTTGCAATTACTTGCGCCATACGGCTAAAAACAGGTTCAGCGATCATCGACCCTTATTTTCATGCTAAAATATTTTAGTCGCTGCATTTGTAAATCGCGATGAGTTAAATTAAATTTTAATTCGGGCTTTAGATAATGATAAATGTATATCTTAAAAAAATACAAGTTGATATAGAACATTTGTAAACGAAGATACTTAAAAATGTAATGGGAACTAATTTAAAAAATGCGATTATTACAGCTTTCTATCTAGTTGTTGTCTAAGTAAGGTTCTTCGAAATACAATATTATTAGTTCAAAAACACGACCATGAAAACGAATTAATTTAGAAAACATCGGATAAATGAAAGTGTCAGAAAACCCTGAATCTGTTTGGGATATCCCCTTCAATAATCGTTTGTACGTGGTGCAATTCAATCCCTCCATTTTCTTGAAAACAGGGCATGTCTCCAAACCTTACATTTGTGTAAAGTTCGTCATATATCGGAAAAAGCTGGAACTGGAAATATATAATGTCACAACTGTTAACATTTTAATGTTTATTAAGCAAAGAAGAAATCAACGAAAGCTGAAACATACAATCTAAGAAGAAAGTCATGCATTAACGTGAAGGTAAGATATTCGGACAGGACAAGTTTGAAATGGTTAACATTTATAGTGTAACTATACATAAATAGTCAGTACAAACCAACAATAATCTTAATCATACAACTAAAACAAGTTTAAATACATTAATTCATTACTTTAAAAAGGATTATGTTATTGTTGTTGTATTGATTAAATTTTATGAAAGTGATGTCATGGAATATAAAACGATTAATTTATATTTTTCGTGAATTTGTTTAAACATTTAAAAACAAAACCGATTATCATACATCTACCTGATAGAAACCATGTGAAGTTTGCTGAAAATTGTAATAATTCAGAAATTTTATCATGAACGAACCTTCAATTAAAAAACGAAATTCTGTTGATTAATAAGTCACTGACACCCCTATTAGTACGAAATGTGCACCTCTTGTTGCTGATCTGCCTTATACTGCTTTATTGAAATTCAGGAATATATTACCGGTATATAGTCTTTACCGCATATCGAGGTACCTTGGCAATTTATAAAATATAGATAAATATCATTTCCATCTTTGATAAGCAAAATTCATTCTGATTAACTCATGCTTAATAAAGCAAACAATTTAGAAAAGCGAGCAAACTTTGTTGCTCTAAATCTTTCCACTATGATCCATGTATGATAAAAGAGACGATTTTAATTTTAATAATAAACAAATAAAGCTCGATCAGTCTCTTTTAATCCTGCCATCATGTTGTTAGTTAATTGACTCCAAGTGCTTTGATCTCAGTGTCGTCATTGAGTATTCACTTTTTTCTGGACAAAGCCATTTGCTTCTTATGTTTTATACGCGTGTGTGCATGCAACACGGTCGTGTTGATGTTTGGATTAGAGCTGATTAACCAACGCCATGTGTATGTGTTTGTTCAAATTAAACCTGTTGGGGCAAGTGTGAGGTAGGTGCAGCGTAGAACCTAGTTTAAACCTTTATCCGAAAATTGTTGTTGCATTGACTGTTCCAAGACGGTAACCTCTCTTGTTTTCTTTGTCGTTAATCGTTGGTGTCGACATATTTTAAATTGATATTGTTATTAACCCATTCTCTTTTTTCCTCTCTGCTTTTTGACTGTGTGTAACTGTGACTGTATTTTCTGTGTAAAGCTATTCCTGATTGGCCAGTTTCCCTTTTTAGTTCAGTAGTAAAGCTAAATAAATTTAAAAAACAATTAAAGCTTTGAGAGGGTGTCAAGATTATTGTTATTTAAAGTTAACGAACATTTTAATTGAATATGATGACTTACCCTCTGAGTGCTAGATTCAGAAGCACGGTCATCGGTGACTAGTCTACCTGCCACGTCGTGTCTTACCATTCTTGTCAGTGTAGAATTTATTGAATCAATAAAACTTGACTTCCCTGAACCTTTTGGACCCACACACAAAACATTCAAACGGGTATTGACAGGATTTACTACTTCTGCTTGTACTTGTTCGACTGATATAGATGCTGTTTCTTGTGTCTGCAATATTATAGAAAAGTATTATAAGTTCAAAAGAAAACCGTTCAAATAGATGAAAAGGGAACTTTGAAAGTCACCGAACATGACAAATATAAAACTATTGCCGGCTCGGTTTGATTGAGCCTGTTCATGGACCCCGGGTTGAGCGTAACTCAAAAATACACCAATAATCGTCGTTGAGGAAAGTACTTCAACATTGCCGTTTTAAAATAACTCAGATCTTTCAACAATGTTCGTAGAAGGTTCATTGAACACAATACACTTAACAACTTTTCTAAGTATACACCTTCGTACTGGGGCATTACTGTCTTGATAATTGAGCTATTGCTCTAAAACGTTCGATAAAAAGCAATAATTACTAACTGATTTATTAGAAAAGTTGGTCGAATTTAACAGGCATATTGGGAAACTAAAAGATAGGCGACTTTATTTTATCCATTCAAACTGATTTGCTCAAAAAGTGGGTTGGACTCGTTATAAAACATTAGAATTAGAATTAAATGAATTCAATTTAATAAAAATAGAATAATAGCATATTTCCAGGGTCCAAATGTTCATTTATATGTACGCGTAATTCGTTAATTAAGTTGAACATACGCTTTATTAACTGATTTTGTGAATTTTATTCTGTGGGTGTCAGTATTTTAAATGATTTTGAGCAGTCAGTTGTCTTTCATTTTGAAAGAAGTTTTACTAATAAATCATTCAGTATTAATTGCATGGTTTATTAAAAGTTTGAGGGCAATAGCCCAAAAATTAAGACAGTAAAGCCCCAGTACGAAGGTTTCTTAGCAAAGTTGTAAATTGTTGTGATTTAGAAATTTTGTTTTCGTTGAGTCTGGGATATTGAGATAATTTTGGTGTAAGTACTTTTATCATGCCCATACTTAACCACTACGCTTCACTAACTGCGGTTATTTGACGTTGTTAAAACATACATTATTTATTTCTTTTTTAATAAGTTATCATATTTTGCCAAACAGAAAGAGTCACCATCGACCATCTGGTAGAAAACTTTTCATATCAGTCAGGAATTATAATAATACGTAAAACAACATAAGAAAACGTAACTTAGATTAAAATAAACAATAAACAAAAAAAATTTGGCTATGTGAAATCAATTGTCTGTTTTTGTTGAAATAGCTGTTCAAATACAGAAAAATCACTAAAATATAAACGGCGTTAATAAAGGTATTGTTTGGATTATTACACAGTCAAACATTTGTTTATTCGGATACTCTATAAGTTGTACATACCGAAGCAGAAAAATGATGGAATCGTTCAGTCCATGTGTCATCGGTGTTCACCAAATCTAGAAAGAAAACACAATTAGTACTTCTAAGGGTTTAAGTAAGCACCGTTACTATTTCCAAGAAAAATATAAACATTCACTTGTGTATATACGCCGACTTATATTAAGTAAACGAACGCTTATTTCATTAATACATTTATTCGGAAGAATATCGCATGTTATATAAACGCCATAACTAAAAGAAAATATTAAACAATCCTAAATTTGAAATGCATATCTAAAAAAGAAAAAAATCTCATAATAATAATAACAAATATAAATTAAAAAAAACAACTGCAAGTAACCGTTTAAAATGTGTCATTTATTACCCTTTACTTTCAGATTAACATCTACAAGTTTGACCATTGAATGCAAAGCGTGTATAGCAAGAGCATCTTTCGCTGGAGATATCATACGATCATTTACGTAGTTAACTATTGGAAAGACATGTTTCTCTTCCAATCCAAGTGACTGTGCTATATGCTTCACAGCCTCAAAGGCGTCTGGACTCCGGTAAATGTTGTTTACGTCTTCACCTATCCTTGAACAGAGCTTGTCAAACTTTGTAGCTACACACACAAGTGGAATATCTTGGAAAAAAAAACAACATGTTTTGATATATTTTCTGGAAAATAAGACAATAATTAAGGTATTGCGCCTTTTGCCATTGTTTTTCCATAGACAAACGGCACAATGCACTTCCATCAAACTTTACACAAATAAATGCTATAAGTGTACGAAAATTTTACATATGTAAAGAAAAATTAGAACAGTAGAGAAAAATAGTTAGACCTTACAAATCCATAAAATTCTATTGCAATTTATCATAAAAAGGAAGCAATATTAAACAACAATTCAAAAGTCAACATGCGGGAAATGATACTGACAACTTTATCTAAGGTCCTTGCAAAGAACTTTTAATTGTGAAGAGAGAATTCAACATTTTTTTTTATGTAATCCATTTTCGCGAACAGGAAATTGAAGGTCAAACAGACGTTTACAAATAACCCACATTGTTAACATTGTTAGACCGATGGACCTTAGGTATCGTTGTCAGTAACTCATTACTCATCAAGACATTTAAATCGATGCTTAATGTTGCTTCGTTTTTGTGATAAATTGCAAATAGCGTGGGCAGTAATATGCATTTCCATTACTGTCCATGAACAGGCTCAATCAAATCGAGCCTGCAGTACTTTCTTATTTGTGGTGTACGGTGGCTTTTAAAGTTCCCATTTTATCTATTTCAATATCACAGTAGCGTTGTTTGTGCCGTGTGGCGGCTGTAAAAAGTCTCCCCGTACATTCAATCAGTGCTGTTATCAGTAACGTCCTTTGAAGGTCGTTGAGCACGATACTTATGTACTAAGTTAATAGTACTTCTAAAATTACTTTTGTATTTATATTTCGGCCAGTTTAAAGATATGTGGTTTCAATATCCCAGGCAATAAGGTTTTGGATATTGTCCAATCACCCCCAAGGATATACTTCCTGCCTTTTAAATTTTGCCTTTGGCGTTGTCTGTGATAAGCAGGATTTATATTCTAAGATCCCCTATCAAAATTCTATTCTGTTTAGTTCCGCCCATTGTTTTTTCGTTTAGGGCAAACCCATTCTTTTATCTGGAGACCATACGCCGCTGAACATGGAATAATACCTCATTAAAGTTTCCATGTTCACCGCCATATGCATACAATCGTTTGGGATGGATCGAAATTGTACTGTTTATTGGTGTAAATATTGAGTTGCGCTCAACCCGGGGCTAGGCGGCATGGGCATTAATATGCATTTCCATTACTGTCCATGAACAGGCTCAATCAAACCGAGCCTGCAGTATTTTCATATTTGTCGTGTTCGGTGGCTTTCAAAGTTCCCTTTTCATCTATTTTAATGTTTTGGGGTTCTAACTATTTTTCATTGCTGTTCTAACTTTACTTAGCATTGTAAAATTATACATAAATAACATTGGTTTGTGCAAAGTTTGATGGAACTTTATTATGCCGTTTGAGAGATTTTTATATGTTTATGTTTTGTCTATGGCAAAGCAATAACGAAATGCGCAATACCTTAATTACAGAAATAGTAAACTCATTTTTGTATTTGAACGCATGAAAGTATACCTTGTTTCCAGCTAAAACAATGCAATGAAATCGTATTTAACTATTAAAAACTTCTATTAAAACTGTTCTTATTAGCTTTTTTCTTTTAAGTTGCGTTTATGAATTGATTTTACACTTAGAGTAAATTAACTTTATCTCTTTTAGTACGCGGTTGTAAAACTTCTATTTCTATTTAGATAATGTTATTAAAACAATCTATGTTAGTTAAAATGTACGTTTGCAAATTGGACAGACTGGATAAGTGAGAAATGTTTCATGCGGATTAGGATAAGAGGGTAAGGTAAACCGTTTAAAACCATTCAGCTTAATTCAGCCTGTGCTAGGGTTTTATTTCATATTCAACCGTTATCTACATAAAAAATACTACTACTTAAGTCACATCCAACTTACACAGAAAGTAGAAAGAGCGAGAGAGCATGGGTTTGAACAATTATTACTTTTAAATAGCCACAACAAGCAGTTAACTAAAAAGTGACCCCGCGAGTTTTGCAGATCAGAGAAAGCATCGATTAATGGTATTAAGATGTGTTATCTTTTTCTTCTGTATCCTGTTCACCCGACGGCTTGACAAAACTTAAGAAAAGATATAGTATGTTGTGTTTTCCTATATTCAGTTCATTAAGATTTTCCGATTGGAAAACCATTTTTATAAGAACTGAAAATCAAAAAAGATTGATAATGGCCCTGCTATTTTACAAGTTAATGCCGACTGACCTTGAAAAGTGCTTCCGGTCGTTACTTACATTTGTTACTAAATAAAGCACATGCAATAAGCTAACTTAAAACTTCTCTGACTGGTTATTAAAGCAAATACATTCCGAGTCAATTCTAAAATATACCAAGAAGGTATTCGCAGATTTTAGATTCAGCAGTTCGGATTTGCGTTATACTAATAATAGTAATATTTTTTTTATATTTTACACTTTCACTGTTTAACATATTGCCGTTTTAGTTTTTGATTGTATACTGACGAAACAAATCAAACGATAAAGTGATAAAATGCACCAAAGTTGAAAAACATTTTACTATACTATTCGTGGACCCCCAACGATCGCGATATAACAGAGCTGCAAAACTGGAAAGTACATAAAAGGGTAAATTACTTGTGGCTGATAAGATGAAACGTTTATTCGGATAGTATCCGGATACGGTTATCCGAATAGTGATTTAGGTATTCGTTCTGATTACTAATGTTTACAATATTTGACAAAATTTAGGCAGACTAAAAATGCTTACCTTGTTCTCGCACTATTTGTATTATGTTCTTGCTTATGCGTTCTATTTCATCGGAATACATTTTCTTCCTTGAAACATCAATAACAAAACAAACTAGGTGAATTCTGTCCTTCAGTGCGGGATTTTTGTTGACATATTTTTCTGCCAGGCCGTTAAAGGTAGCTGGAAACTAATTAAGTAAATAATAAGACTACCACGTCATTTGCGGGACTCGAATATTTAATAGAGCGGCCTATGGCAAAAAGGCAAAATATAGCCCCTTTATGCTAAAAGCATGAAACTATGCGTAATAGTTGTTTTCAACAATAAAACCAAATTAAATAAATATTAAATATCCATTTGGATAGATCTAGAATAAGTTAGTTCATCAGCGAGCACCAGCGATTGAGCCCCCGAAGGAGGATGGCGAGTGAGCGAGCGATTACGATTACATGCAAACAATAAAATGTATTCAAAACTCTTATGTTCATTAAAAAAACTACCGCAAGTAACGTTAGCGTTACGACAAGGAGGGACAAAGGTGGCTCCATTTAACCAGTGCAGTTGTTTTTTTTTTCACAGCTGCAATCATTGTCTAGAGTGATCTTCCTATACTACCGAGTGATTTCCATTTGAGGTTCTCTATGTGACGTCATGATCACTCTATGGGACGTCATAAACTGAAAGTCGATTTTGTTAACGACTTCAATTTCTTACAACAAAAGGGAACATTGTTTGCAGATGTGATGCTACACTATCACGTCGTGGTATAAGTATTATCGTTTTTTTACCTTTCAATAATCAAAAACTGTAATTACTATATTCCTTTTGTCAACACCTTTCATGCATGTTTTGACACAAAACTGTTTTGTTTAATAATGACTCTAGAACTACGGGGAGTTAAATAATGTTTTTTCTTACCACCATGGTTACCCCCGGCATTTAAATGTCCTGTTGTCTTGCACATCTGAGAGAAATGACTTCACGGCAGTAAAAGATTTTAAAGTTATGGTGTCTCAAGCAAACCATTAATTTCCTGTTTTATATTTATTTTCTATTAATTAAGTACAAGTAAAGAGGCACTTCAACGCTTCGGTAGAAAATTTTGGCCGAATGATGGCTTTGACATTTTTGACAGACTACGGGAAATGTGGCATGAATTTACAAATAAAATGGAATTGTACGTGGAAGAACACATTTTGAAACAAATTTCAGTCAACCAAACAATTAAGAAAACAGAGGACCTTAGAAATGATAGAACAACATTATGGTTTGAATGAAACAATTTCAAATTTCATTCAACTCATTCTGATAAAGGAAAGTTCAGAGGATTTGCTCGAATCCCTCTGGGAAGAAATTTATATTTTCATGCTGATGAATGTTGAAGGGTACCGCCTTGGAACTAGTTTGCTTCTATTTCTACCAACGTGCTTTTGCTGATTTCTCTCCAGGTGCTTATGCAAGGCACAAATAATATTATAATTGTATCTAATCATTGAGTTTTGCGAACAAAAATCTTGATTTTAATAAGTATTGCCAATGTGATTACGCGGTTATAAGATTCAAAATTCTATATAAGTAAGTAAAACATATTAATCAAACAGGACATGGATAGACAAATATGCGTTCGTATCATCAAATACTGTCGAAATAACCAAAACACATACTTTATAATTCTTTGACAATTTCCCTTTAAGAAGAAGTTTTAGCTCCACGTCGAATGTCCGCTTTGTATCAAACCCTCTTATATCATATATTGTGACGTTTACTTCGTCTTCGTTGCTTGACAACACTTTGTAGGCATGTACCTGCGGCAAAAACGTTTTGACAGTTATCATATAACAAAAATACTGATTTAAAAAAAGAAATATATGCATATCAGGAATCGCGAAAAAAAGAGAAGAAGAAGAGAGAGAGCATGCTTGTTATAAATATGTCAATTCAAATAGGACGCCACAAACAATTGACGAAAAAGAGAACCTTTAGGGATACCGCCTTGGGACGGTCAGAAGCAAAACAAATTGCCACTGGGGGTTTAAACCAGGTTCTAGGTTAAAACCTCAAACTTGCCCCAACAGGTTCTCGTATCACAAAACAATTACACGTTTTCTTGGTTAAATAACTCCAACCTACCCAACGGCTCAACAATGTTGCATGCAAAAGCACACAGACATATAAAACATAAGAAATAAGAAGCTAATAGCATTGCAAGAGACAGTTGAAGTTTGAAGTGTATATCCCGAATCCGTGCTGAGAAATTTAAAACAAATATATGATTTATATATAAAATATATACAAAAATATTGTAAATATTATAGAATTGATCAACATAAATGATGACCTATACCTTTGAACAACTAAAGTATTTTTACGGAATACAAGGTACTTATTTAGAATATCATAGAGTGATTTTAAGTATCCCAAACGAATGGAAAAACAAACTCAAAAGAAACAAACTAGAGATAAACAAATTTAAAGTTAATCTACACTTAAATTTATATTTAAAGACACTCATCAAAGACAAAAAGGGTAGCAGAACCTTCTATGACTCTTAAGTAAATTCCAGACTTGTAGATTGAACATGTAAATGGCAAGCTGAAATTGGCAATATTTCAAACGACGAAGTTAAAACTTTTTTTTATTTTTTGTGAATGTCCAAAAGTTAAAGTTTTTATTCACACAATGAAAACTTGGTTACTTAATGAATACGAAATTAATATAACGCTGTTAGACAAACCGTTTTTACTTTCAACAAGCAAAGAAAGTGATATTTCTCAATATATGACTCTCGTACTGAAGTATTATATATACAAATCTAAATTTCGTGAGAACTTTCCTCTGTCTTTCCTTATTTAAAATATATCTTAAACAAAAACTGCAATGCCGAAAATATATTTTACAAATAAATAAGCTAAACGAAGCACTGCAAACAACTATTTCAAATATAATATACAAAATAAATACTAATGTTGAGGTCGATATGTAGTTTTGCGGACCTGGGTAGTGTGATATCGACCGAGGACGAAGTCCGCAAAACTACATATTGACCTCAACATTAGTATTTACTTGTAATATCATATACCCTATGAATTTAAAGCATTCTGATGATGATTATAATGATGATGATGATGATGATGATGATGATGATGATGATGATGATGATGATGACGACGACGACGACGAGATGATGATGATGATAGCAAAGGTAGTTAATAATTCCCGGGGTAGTTATCACTTTTTTCGGACTCGCGAGTACGGAGCTCTCGACCAATTAGAATGCTTTAAATTCAAAGGGTATATGATATTGATAAATATCTAAGCGCTTATGAACCTGACAATATCTGACATCAAACGTAAAAACTACTAGACATTTAAAAATTGGTGTACTGCGCAATCTGAGTTATTTGATAAAATGAAAGTTGGAGTGTGTTTTGGGTAACAAAGGGTAATACTTGGAAGTAAAGGTAACAGCTTAGTGATTTTAAGAAAATGTAACCATTCCAACAATAGAGTTTACAATAAATACACTTAACAAGAAATACTTTTTTAAAAATAAACAGTGTTAATTATTATGTTACCATTGTTCCTTCATTTTTTGCAAAATGTTATCATATACCTAACTGAAAATTCTATATAATTATTGTTTTTCGTGATATTAAAATAAGTGGACTGATTTTTTTTATTCCTTAAACAAAATGTATAAACAGTGAAATATTCCACATGCCACATTCAGAAGACACGGCCTCCAAACAAGGCAAAAGAAAATTTAAAAAGAGTGTATGGGTAATAAAATTATCAGCTTCAAAAGAGACACCATAAACACTTAACAAAAATGTGAACCCGAAGGGTAACCGCCTTGGAACGGGTAGTGGCAAATCAAATTGCCACTGGGGTTTAACCAGGTCTTTGGTGCACCAACCTCATAATTTCCCCAAGAAATTATCATATTAACGAACAAGTACAAATTGTCTTGGTAAAATAACTCCAAATCACCCATCAGCTCAACCATGTTGCATGCAAAAGCACACATACACACATATAAACCATCAGAAGCCTATAGCATTGCAACGCCAAAGGGGCGGATACTCAATGATCTTACCGAGACCGGAGCACCTGAAGTCACATCAGCAAAAACAGAACGACGGGGATAAAAGAAACAAATCGAGTGTCTATGCTATTAAACAAGATTTCTCCATAAACCTTCATAAACTCTCAAAGCCCTGCCACCGTCATGCAAGCAGAGGTAAGCATAATGTTCAACTGTAGATGTGTTAATCACCAGACATGCAGAGCGCAGTAGAATATCATGTTGGTAATCTTTCTTTTTGCATTTTCAGATGGTTTATTCAAATAACTGGAAGAAATAAACATTACATTTTATTTTCTTAAGTTTATTAAATAAATCTCCATAAAAAACTGGCCGTGAAATACCTTGTTGCAAAGGTAATTTTCAACTGCACCTGTACAGTTGAATTAAATCTGGGTTTTGGCGACAAAACTTGAAAAAGGTTTTCGATAACTTGTGATACCGATAACCTTGTTTTAAAAATTGTTTCTGTTATGCAAAAATTACGTATATGACGATGTAAATGAATGTATGCGGTGAATATCGAAAGGCTAATAGTAAGAAATAAAAAAAAGTTATAACGAGTCATAAAATTTTCGCCATCTGACTTTCGAGCTGAAAAGAATTTTCACGGACAATTGAAAAGATTCTAGCATATACCGCCAATTTCTACTGTATGAAGTAGTTTGCTTTACTATGCTTTATTGTTTGTGATGCAGTGGTAATTTTTATTCTAAAGAAGCTGGAATTAATTCCATAAATTAACTATCCACATAAATAACTCCTTTAAGCTGAAAATGTAGAGTTGTCCTTACTTAATCTACTTTAAATAACAGATTATCCCGGCAAAAGCTGAGTGATCAGGTACGCCACATTTTTCCGACAAAAAAGAATAGCAAAGATGTATAAGTTACAGTTATAGTCGTTTTAAAAAGTGTATACAAATTGTACCACTGGAAATCTTTTTTAGATCTAAGTCGCCAGATGCATCACTAATAAATTTAGCTACTGATGGAAATAGATTAGGCCTAATTTGTTTTCCAAGTATTGCAAAACAGTTACTAGACTATAACCTTTATCTTAGTTTACCTGAAGTGTTGCAACATACGATGGGTTTCTTTGAACCTGTACATGTAATTACATGTTTGTATAAAATATCGTAAAAATTTCAGACTTTATAAGAAAAAAACGCAGGGCTGACAGTTCCAAGGCGGTAATCCAATTGGTTCTCTTTTTCGTTAATTGTTTGTGGTGTCTTATTTGAATTTGACTTACTTATAAACAAATGCCATCTTTTCTTCTTTTATTTTCGCTGAAATTATTCAATGTTAAGGCCGTGTATTGTGAGTGAGGCGATTCTTGATAATTATGCATATTTCACTTTTTAACCACACTTTAAAATTCAATTAAAACAGACTATCACATTAAGTGCACCCATTTCTTGTTGTAAGTGTATTACACAAGAAAACGAAATGAATTTATCTATTCAATACATATGCTCTATATAGAAGTCAGCTGAAGTTTACGCCGCTAGATCCTTTATAAGAAGCAGACCACGTATCCAAATGCAATAATTGCTTTTTCGATCAACCGGCTGGTCGATCGATCTATCGAGAGCCATTTATTCAATCAAGCGCAATATGGTATCCTATATTACCTGATTAGTGACACTGCCATGTACAGATTCTCCTATTACAGCTGCATCTACGACAGTCCCAGATATTGCAGTTGAAAGTGTGTTGAAAAAAGAGGATTTGCCTGAAGCTGTTACTCCCAAAAGCAATATATTATATTTTGGTATGTTTGATCCACGGGGTGTTTCAAATCTAAGCAGAAAGTCTTTCATCGTGTTAACTTCACTTTCCTAAAACGAGAAGAAACAAATGCTTCCAGTTACATCAGTCCGTAGCCTGTACTCGTACGTAATGAAAACTTATCTGCATTAATGCATTTAACCTGTGTAGAAATGACTAAACTGTCTACTCTTGCACTATGAACTACCGCTTTACTAATAACCCAGTACTTTTATAAATCGCAATATTTTTCTACGGTAACCGTAATTCCACTTTTACCATTATATAGGAAGACAATAGAAACAAAGATGATGTTTAATGTCTGAATATTGAAAACTTCGAGGTATCTATACATGAAGACTTCAAAGTTGTAACAATGCATACAGACTACTTTAAATTATTTAGATTCTATCTTCTCTTATGAAAAAATCAACAATTTCTGATGTCAAAACATTTAGACAAATTTTTATCAAAAACGTTAATAAAATTTCTACATTTCATTTCGGATAATGATATAATTCTATAATAACAATTTATTTATAGAATACACTTCACATTGTAAATAACGCATCAAATTTGCCTATTCGATGACATATCTTTCAACTCCCTCTTTTACGAAAAACCCTTTCCAGTGCGACAGCATTTGAAGAGAATATAAACAGATTAAGGAACGTAAGAAAAATAAATGTTGATGTTACTGACTTTTCTGAATTTAAACGTTACTCCTATTTTGATGTCATCAACGTGTGCATTCTAGAAATCATTGAAAACATTTGTGTATATTGGAAATAAATGTGTTAAAATCAAAGTTTTTACCATAAATTCCAATGCGTTTGTTTATACTTCGCTGGTGTTCGAGAAATAGACAAATCAATAACATGAATCCAAGTTGTTATATAACCCGCGGTAAATTAAAGAAGGAATAAGTGCACGCTGACTAATGAACAAGAACATAATACGTTTAAAGTTGGTCTCGTTAGCGTTAAAAATGATATTTATTAACTTTGATGTAAAAAGAAATAGGCTTGTGAAGGAGGAAATATTGTCAGTAAATAACGAAGGCGTTATGTTGGTTCGAATCTCTATTGACCCTTAACGTACATAACAACATAAAACAACATAACGTCGGAAGTGACGTTAACGGCGACGTTGCGCCATACGTCAAGTTATAAATCGCGGACAAGGCATTTCAGGAAGAATCATATTTAAAAAAAACCATATCCTCGTGACACAGCTTAAGAGTAAAGGGGTAATAAATTATAGGTTTATTGTACGTTTTAAAAAGAATAAGTTTATCAACAACAAAAATGCCAGATTTTTAACCTGCTGGCATCGATCAGTGGCGAAGCATTTTCAACTAGCCTTTATTGTATAAAAGGTTCTATAGTGCACCAAATTCAGATATTCTCTAGGTTCTTATATGATAATACATATACGGAAAAATTGGCTTCGTACTAACTCTAATCCATCGTATTTCGATAATACTGTCATATCACACAAACAAATGAAGTAACTAATGGCATTTTACTGGCAATTCGGAACTCGATGACCCCCAACTATCCCCCATAGGGTTTCCATGATCGGAGAGCTCTACTCTCGCCACACTTATATTGAACATCAAAACAAGCGTAGCGGCATCGTGATTAAACCAGAGTATGTGGAGTTTAATCAGATGTTAATGGAAGGAAATACACACAATAATGGAGCTTCTGCGTTCCTTTCAAGATTTCCCTTGAAACTTTCATAAACTTAACACATTAACACCTGAAGCTGGTTGCATTCAAAGAATAATCAAAGATTCATAAAACACTGAGAAATATACTGTTGCAAAAGTGTTTTTATCTGCAACTATATTTTTGATAACATCAGGTAATCATCGATGAAAATATGCAAAACGTTTTCTTAACTTAATTAAGCGATACCACGGTTTCAAAAGTTTATCTCTTATATAAATATTCAACAGAGCGGCAGATTATTCATGAACAGATTTGGAAAAAAATAAAAAGACTAGTAATAACCATCTCCAGATAATGCCATTATTATATTTTGCCCTAGCTAAGCTTCAAAAGCAGGATAGCCAAAACAAATAGATAAATAGATGAGGAACACCTTTCATGGTTATTTACAAAAGCATCAAACACGAATATGGCAAAGAATAAACTGGTTACGTTAGAAATCTAAAAACCTCTGTTTTTCTTCTCCAGTCGTCATCTAAAATTGAAAGCAAAACTGACATGTTAAATATTTTTGAATGCAAATACAGATAAAATGTTTTGTTATATTTATTATTGTAATAAAAAATGCAAATAATTGTTTCCGTAAATTTATAAGGAGTCTGCTTTTGGATTTTATGGAAAAATAAAAGTATCAAAGTAACAGGAAAAATATGTTATGCAAATGACATCTTCAGTGTTTGCTTTTTTGAAAGTTACTGTGATACAGATTTATAAGATCATACCTTCTACCTGATAAACTTCAAGCATCTTAACACACAAAGTGCCGCCATTTATGTCGCTGGTCATAAATGTTTTTTCTTGACTTTTATAGGCGAAATCGAAGTTAAGTGTTCCATTTAAGCATAAGAATCCATCCTTCATTTCCGGTTTCTTCCATTTGCTCAAGTCAAAAGTTTTAAGATCCCAGTCTTGCCAAAAGAAAGCACCTCCGCCGAATGTCGGACCTAAATTTGTACCACAAGTAATTGCCCTGTGAGAGTAATTTTGACTGATTGGAAAGAACTTGCAGCTTGCGTTCATGTTTTCGTTCATGTAAAAGAGGAAGGCATATTTATCTGTTTTCTTCACAAGGTCTCCAGAGGCCCAGTCTCTACAAGTGTAACCACCAAATAATACATTTCCCTTTCCGTGGAGTACGGTAAGCGTTGGTCCTTTACCGTCACATTTGGCATGAAAGTCTTGTAGCTCGTCTGGAGTTTTTGCTTGGAACAACCGTGTGAATTTTTTGTTCAATCCTGGCTTGTCTTTCAAGATCTCGTTATTTGTTTCTCTAAACACTCTGTCAATAAAAGTTGCCATTCCTGAAACAGAAGGGAAAAAATGTAATAGGTCCGACTTTCATAAAACAAATAAATATGGGTCGTATCAGACAATGTTACCTTGTGTTCTGAAAAGGTAAACAGCTGTTCACCCAAATAAGCCATTAAGAAGCAGGGAACGATAGCTGATGTCCATTACACGACCAACTCAAATATATGTTTTAAAAAAACTTAGCGGTATGTGAATATGCTCTAGTGTTGGCTGCGTGGGGAGGCTGTATTTTCTGGGTGTCGTTATTCCTGATACGCATATTTCACTATTTTAACTATTAAGTCGTCTTGATCAATAAAGCTTTACAAATGCGATCGAAAATAAAAATGATATTGTCCCTACAGGGGAGCGTACCCATACGTACAGCGCCTAGCCACGAAATGCCAATTATGCTACCGACAAAGCTAGCAGGGACAACCCAAAATGGTTGATCGAATAATGATAAGTTCCCACTGCCGATCCGATCAACTCGATCATTCCGATCCCTTACATTACACAATTGTGCCCAACCAAGCTCGACTAAAAGCGTATACATGTCTTCTTCTCGACCTCAAATCGATCGCAGACGACCCCCACACGATTATTCACGACTCCTTCACGACGTCAACCAGACAATCTTACCAATTTACGCAAACATCCCGACTTTTACAAGGCCTCAGCTCGACCAACTGGACCTGTGGTCGACCGCTGCCAGATCTTCACCTGACCAGATCGATATGGTCGTACTCGGGTCGTAGAAGGTCGTGTTCCGGAACTCTTTGGATAAAACTTCAAACACTGTTGGTCATTATTCATTTCATCTTGCAACTCTAAGCTCAGCACTCGCATCATGGTGTTTGAGCAGTTACAGTTGTGGGACAGATGGTTAGAACTCCAAAGAGACAGGGCCATGGCGGTTATTGAGTTGAAAGAAGAGAAGCGGCAGACGAGCTTAACAAACGCAAGTTATACGCAGTTTTACATATATTGTAGATCGGTAATCGGTTATAAACAGGTTGTCGATCGGTGATGATCGGTTGTAGACAAGTTCTCGATCGATTATTTGTATAATATTTTCACTGATCGAGAATTTTAAACATGTCTAAAATCCCGATCGGTTATTTTTCACCGACGAAACTCATCATTACCCAATAACAATTAATAGGTGGCAAACAGGTGATGAATAGTTGATATCGGTGGAAAATCCCTTGTCATCGGTTCACTCCATTATTTTGGTAAAAAAACTACCGATCAATAACCGATGGTTCTGTAACTGGGGTTTTAAGCTAGCCGGAACAATTCTCCATTAGGTTGATCGGATAACCCTGATTAATGTGATCATAACCGCATGACACCGGTAACCGATATTAATTGATAACAGTACGTACTATAATTATTCGGGCGTAACACTGCACATGTAACGCTTCTGTGAATTTCAAATGATATTGTCCCTACTGGGGAGCGAACCCGTAATGCGACAGCGCGTCGCCCTGTATAAATAATATTGATGATCAATGCGCTGTGAGACTTTATACGGAAGACACACTGCAAAAACAGCAATGTTAGACTTTTAAATGATTGTAAACCTGCGCTGGGAAACTAACCTTAGGACGAAAGCGCAAAGCTACATCACGCCTAACACTCTACTGATTGAACTAGCCGAGAAAACCTCCAAAAATAGCTGCGCAGATAACCTTATAATAGTGTTCTTTAGTTTGTCACACATGAAAAGTGATATTATATTCTTCAAATTAGTAATGTACGGAAGCTTGTATGGGGCACCCTGTGGTTGTGTTTTTGTCTACTTTGTCAACATGCAGTTTGGCGACATGTCGATTTATAATTCAGGATGTCGTCAAGACTTAAGATGACTTGCTTACATATAACAAGTTATGTCGCTGACCAATATGTTGAATTGTCGTTTTAGTATAACACCATTGCGTCAAATTTAAGGCGACAACAACACAATATGGAAAGGGCGACTTAACTTTAACCGACAAGACGAAATGTTTGACTTCAATGAACATGTATGTCGACATGAATAAAGTCGACAAATGGTAACAAACGCAAGAAGTCGCCATACCGCATTGCAACAAACCATACAAATGACATCTTGCCGTCTGAAGATAGGACAACTTATCGTTGTGAGATAAAACGACAGTCGTCTGATAAGGAAGAATGAGGCTGGTACGTATAAACTCAATTATTTTACCTTTTTTCAATTGGACTCCATGTTCTTATATATAATGCTTATCATTGCATGGTCAATGTAAAATGTAATGCAGTATATTGCTTATTGCAATATCCTTTTTTTACATTTTTACTACATATATTGCTTATTGCAATATCCTTATTTTACATTTTTTACTACATATATTGCTTATTGCAATATCCTTATTTTACTTTTTGTTTCTATATTTCATGTATATTTCAGATATGGTGAACTCGGCCCAATTCCAACATGGTTATTGAAAGAATGTTCCAGTAAGCTCGTTCCAATAATTACAAACATTACCAACATTTCACTGAGGGATGGAGAAGTGCCATCGTCATTCAAACACTCGCACATTCGTCCTCTCTTGAAAAAAGAATCATTAGATCATAACATATTTAAAAACTACCGACCAGTCGCAACTCGCTTAGAAAGACATATGGAATCCAACAATCTACACGAACCTAACCAATCAGCATACAGAAAATTTCATTCCACAGAAACTGCCTTACTCAAAGTGCAAAACGACATCCTGCTAGCACTAGACCAACAAAAAGTAACTGTTTTGGTGATGCTTGATCTATCTTCGGCGTTCGACACCATAGACCATAAAACATTACTCACACGTCTTGAACATCATTTTGGCATTTCTGGGAAGCCACTCGAGTGGATGAAATCGTATTTAAGCGATCGCTACCAGACCGTTTGTATTGACGGTGAGCTTTCCGAGCCCGTACACATGACCTATAGTGTCCCTCAAGGTTCCGTCCTTGGTCCTAAACTCTATGTCATGTACACAAAACCCGTTGGTGCTATCTGTCGAAAACACGGACTAAATGTACATTTCTACGCTGATGACTCCCAATTGTATTTGTCGTTTGAACCAATAGATGATTCAACTATGGAAGACATTGTAAATCGTGTAGCAAATTGTATTTCTGAAATCATGCACTGGATGAATAACAATATGCTGAAACTGAACTCTGATAAAACGGAACTTGTAGTTTTCTCATCTAGTCAGAAGGCTGAAAAAGTATAAAATCTTACAGTAAATGTCGGAACATCTGTTATTACTCAATCAGCTGACGTTAGAAATCTTGGTGCTTTTCTGGACTCTCGGATGAACATGGAATCACATGTTAACTCTGTTTGCAAATCAACCTACGCTCAGCTAAGACAGATAGGACGCATTCGACAGTACATCAACGAGGAAGCTACGAAAACACTCGTACATGCCTTGGTCAAATCTAGATTGGACTATTGCAATTGTCTCCTACATGGAGTCCAACAACAATCATTGAACAGGCTACAGCTTGTACAAAATACTGCTGCTAGGATAATTACCAGAAAGCCAAAGTGTAGTCACATCACGCCAGTGCTTAAATATCTTCATTGGCTTCCTGTGAATTACAGAATCAATTTCAAAATACTAATTCATGTGTTTAAATCACTTCATTGCAAAGCTCCAAAATACATCAATGATACAACGTCTACAAACCGGCTAGAAATCTGCGTTCAGCCAACCAATCCCTTACTCTTGTGCCACCAAAAACAAAACTTAAATTTGGGGACAGAAGCTTTTCGGCGGCAGCTCCTAAACTATGGAATACTTAACCAGAACATGTTAGAGACTGTACTTCTCTTGAAAGTTTCAAAAGACGACTGAAGACTCACTTCTTCCTTCAGGTTTATGGAACTGATTAGACCTGGTGGCCTAGGGTCACATCAGGGATTCAGGTTGAGATACATCAAGTAATGTGGCTTTTAGTCGCATGAAGTCAATGTCAAGTCAAATACAAGTGACTTCTAGTCACATTCGGGCTTCGGGCAACTTCTTAATGCATTCAGTTGACTTCTAGTCACATAGGAGCGACTTCTTGTTGCATTCAGTTGACTTCTAGTCACATAGGAGCGACTTCTTGTTGCATTCAGGTGACTACTAGTCACATACAGGCGATTTCTTGTCGCGTTCAGGTGACTTCTAGTCACAAACGGGCAACTTCTAGTTGCATCATAGTCAGTCTCGAACGCTTGGGGGATCTCCCGAAAGATCATGGATCAAGATAAAGTCTTTTTTATCTTCTTATTTGAATGCTGTCTTAGTATTTTAATTGTATTGCTTGTAATCAGTTATTAGTTTATATCATTGTAAAGCGCCCTTTGATCGCGTTATCTATGTTTGTAAGAAAATTGTTTTATAATTTTAATTCCATGCCTATTCTTAAGCTTTGCTATAACGTTTTACATTGCCTTTCGTTTATGTTTGTTTATTATTTTAATCAAGCATTGCATATTTATTTTACCTTTCTGAATAATTTGTACTTTTTAACCATGATATATTGTAAAGCGCTTTTGAGCATTTTTGTTTGAAAAGAGCGCTATATAAATACGGTATATTATTATTATTATTATTATTATAATTATTATTATTATTATTATTATTATTATTATTATTATTATTATTATTATTATTATTATTAGTATTATTATTATTATGTTATGTCTGACGCTTCTTTCAGTCGAGCCAATAACGTCAATTCTTTCAACTGAAGAAAGAGACACTTTGATAAATAATTACTACATACAAGGCTATTCTTGGAAAGAGATATGTGGCTTTTTGCTGTTCTCGCATCATACAGTAGTCAGTCTTCATCAACTGAAACGGATCCTTAAACAATTAGGTCTCCGAAGACGAAATGTACCCTTGTCGTTACCAGATATATTACGTGCTTTGTCCGAAGTTTACCAGAGAGGTTTTGGTGATTGTGGATATAGAACTGTGTGGAAACTTGAAAAATGATAACTAATGTACATGTTACACAAAGTATTGTTAGATGTTTATTAAGAATTTGCGATAACGAAGGTGTGAATTTGAGAGCTCGACACCGTTTACGTCGCAGAACGTACATTAATAGCGGACCAAATTTCGTTGTTCATCTAGACGGATATGACAAATTGAAACCATTCGGTATAGCCCTACATGGGGCGATTGATGGGTACTCTAGAAAAATACTCTGGCTAGAGGCGTGTTATTCCAACAATAACCCGCGTATTATTGCTGGATATTATCTGAAATTTGTTAAACGGACGAGGCGCGTACCTAGAGTTATTCGAGGAGATGCAGGAACTGAAAACGTTTTAGTTCGAGATATTCAGATAGCTTTGAGATATGAACATGCTGATAATAAGTCTGCATTTAATAGTTACTTAACGGGAACATCTCCTAACAATCAAAGAATCGAACAGTTTTGGAGCAGATTGCGCGTTTGTTTTACCGTGTTTTGGAGAAACCATTTCAAAGACATGTCAGATCGACAATATGATACATTTGGAAGTTCTTAATTTCTGCTTTATGTCAATCCTACAAAGGGATCTTGACAACTTTACCCAACTTTGGAATTTACACAGAATTAGACGTCAACGGCACTCTGAAGTGCCAAATGGCATTCCGAATGTCCTGTATAACCAGCCAGAAGTGTTAAATACATACGATTATTCACTTCCAATTCCATGCGACGTCGAAATTATAACCCGCATACAAAGTGAATATGCGGAAGCCGAGCCCAAATTTGGATGCACGGATGGATTTTTGCCAATACTGGAAGAGGTGTGTGGTTTACCAAGGGAACGAATACCACGTCCAGAAACGGTTGAATAAGCAACTGATTTATTTTGTGCTCTAAAAGAAACAATTGACAACCTATGACTGAATAGCAATACCGGTATTACATTTTAATGGTCAGGAAGTGAAACTAGAGGTATAATAAAGAGTTAGATTTTGTGTTACATCTTGTTTACATCTTGTTTATGACACCTTTAAGTCTCATAAAGTAAATGAGACCACTCTGGCAACTCTTGTAATTTAGTTACTGCTAATAAACAAATTACCAAATCGCACCATGTTTGTACACAATTTATACAGTAGAGCGCTGGGTTTGATTCCCGGGGCTGAGTGCAAATTTCTCCGTGACGATTGTGTCTGGTGGCCATTCGTCTCACACTGCTGATTTTGAGTTGATCATGTGGGAAAGTAGTCAGTCACTTGCGGAGGAATTGGTAATTACTGGTTACTTATCCAGGAAAACAGGTTAGATTGACTGGCCGCCGAGTTATGACCACATAGATATTAAATCGGCGTAAAATCCCATACCACTAACCATGTTCATTATGGAATTGTTATAATGTATTAGTTAGAGTCCTAATAGAGAAAACTACAAGAAATAGACACGGCAAAGGAGGGAGCGATAGCGACCGACAGGCGTGTCTATTTCGCGTAGATTTCTCTATTTGGATTCTAACTGACTTAATGTTTACGCTAGTTTTCCATATGACGTCACTGTAGAAAGTTAGTTCTCTAACAATAATTTCTATAGACTGTGTCTACACGAAATAGAAAGGAGATTTTTAGCTCGACTGTTTTCGGAGAAGACGTCGAGGTATTGTCATAGCTCCCTCGTCGGCGTTGTCGTCGACGTTGGCGTCTGCGTGCAAAACCTTTAACATTTCTGCGGATCTTCACCATTACCTCATATATTTTTTTTCAAACTTTGCATACTTTTTTCCTATGATGACGCACATTTTCATGACAGGTTACATAACTCTATCTTGCATATTGTCAGAATTATGCCCCTTTTTAACTTAAATTCATTATTATATGCACATTTTCAAACTCATGTAGTTCCTTTCAATTTTGCATACTTCTTTATAATGATGACCAGCATATTCATGACAGGTTACATAACTCTATATTGTTTATTTACAGAATTATGAACTTTTTTAACTTAGAACATTCATTATAATATGCACATTTCAAATACTTTTCTTATGGCTATGTATTTCATTCAAGCTTTGAATACTACTTCCTATTTATGACCCACATATTTGTGACAGGTAAAAAAAACATTTATCATATTAATTATCAGAATTATGGGTCTTTTTCACTTCAGTAACATATACAATATCTTTGCTATGATGCTACCTACTTCTCTCACACTTCCTTTAACAGTGACCAGTTATGTTAGTACAAGTATTATCATTCTGTCCTGAAAGTAAACAGCGCGGCGTTGGCACCTGCAGGCGGTGCTCTTGTTTAAAAAATAAAGCATTGTGATTAGTTGAAAAACTATGGTAAACACTAAATAATACATATTTTTAATTAGTTCTTACCTCAGATCCCTATAGGGTCAATTTCACAGTGGTCAACGAAATAGACATATTGGTCTATTGGTCAATAAGTCAACTGGTCATTGCGGTTGGTCAACAGAATAGATTCACACGTAAAACAGCCAAATGAAACATAACGGAACAAAATTCATCAAAGAGAATTAACATTTATCTATTGTTTTCATAGCCAACTAAGTACTCACATGCAAGGACGAACTGACAGACGGACAGAGGGTTAACTTCAAGTCAACTTCGGTTAAACCGATAGAGGACAAAGACCTATCGTTGAATTATTTAAGGTTTCAATGTCCTTGATAAAAGTAAGAATTTGTATTACAGAATCCTCAGACTATCATCACATGAAGTATGAATGTTCATGCTGGATATATTGTGCATGTACCTTCGATATAAAGCAAACGTTCATAAACATACAGGTCAACCACTCACTTAAATTCTATCCAGTAACTTTAAAGGAAATTTATTTTATGACGTTTGAAAACTCTTGATGAAATGGTACTGCAATTACCGAGTGAAAGCTTTGTTTACTCCCCAGGTCTCTGTGTCCTTGTCCTGTGAATTCAGAATCTCATTTAGCGCAGTCATGTTATTCGAAGACTTTTTAAGTGAAAAATCGGTCAAGTTAATGAATAGAAAGCAGTTTTATCTACTGCACCCATTGGCCTAAATATCATATCAGTCAAGTACATACCACAAATCAACTACAAAAACTCTCTAATCCGGACCCCTTCCGAACCAGCTTAAATGTCCTAATTAGACAGGATTCTGGATTGGGGAGGTGTTTTTATTAGATAATATGTAAAACGGGACTTGGAAAATCGTCCAGTTTAGAGAGGAATCCGGATTGCAGAGTGTCCGGATTAGAGTTTTTACTGTACATAGTAGTCATGTAAACCGAACTGACTTAAAATCCAATCATGCATGCAGAAGTTATTGATGGACACAAACACAGACAGGGGACACTAGTTGTGACCCCCTCTGACCATTTCATGGCAGTCATAAAAAGTGTAGAAAGTAATGAAACAAATGACATAACACAGGATTTCTTCCTTTTAATACAGTTCCACTGTTTAAAAATATTAATCTATTATAAAAAAAATAGTAGTTTTGAAATAAAATTTATCACAAAAGCTATAATCATATAAAAATAAAAACAACCAAGTAAAGTCTGTAGTCTTCTGCAAATAAGGATATAAGTCAAATAAAGAAATTGAGGGAAACTTAATGATATTACTGACCAATTCAATCATTAACAACAACACAGTTTGAAGCACATCAATATCCTCCGCAAAAGGAATGTTCAAAATATTAGTTACTAGACAATGAAACACATGAAAGAACTTATGTCATAACAAGTGATTTAAATAAACACCTGAACAATAATTTGAAAACAAAACAAAAAAAAGGAAATGAAGCAAGTAAGTAGAATGATTGTCCCTACAACAGCTTAAAAGAAGTTTACCCTTAAATGAAGTTGTCATTTATACAAAGTTGCAAAGATAAAAAGTCAAATGCCTATTCAAACATCTAAATTCAAAATATGAACAAGAGGGCCGTGATATCACTAACCTAGCCACAATTATACAATCCAGAATTTAAACAGTCATTTAAATTTCAAAGTTTGTCAATTGATGTCAGTTTATTTCTGCATCTGAAACAATGCAATCTCTCATCAGATGATGTGAGATTTTGTAGATAGAACTATCACAATGAACTCCATTGCTGTTGTCCTGTAACTGCAAAGGCTGCATCTTGCTATTCCATATTTAGTTTAGCATTTACTGAGCAAGCCCGTAGCACATCTTTCCTGCACATTGGACAAGGCTTTCTGAATTCAGCAAAATATGTGCCACATACAGTACAGAAAGGGTGACCACATGGAAAAAGCACACACTCTTTAGGCCTGTCATTACAAATTCCACAGGTGGATTCATTCTCTGGAAGCCGAAAGGAAACCTACAATTATATAACAGTTGGCAACATTATTTTAACAATTAAATTTATTAAGAAAATAACGTTCATTCCTCCTTTAACACTTATTTACACACCATAAGCAAACTGTTGACACTTAGTCTGCTGACGAAACACTAACATAATATTGCTAAACTGTTGACAATAAAGCTTCAAACATACGACAAGAGCACATACAATGGCTTCTTGTACAATTACGCAAGCATGTACATCACTTTCACGGTAAACTGCTCTAAACCGGTCGTAAAATTGTGCCTTTCAAAAAGTGTTTTAAACAATCATTTTCATTATTGAGTATTCATTTAAAGTCATTTTGCAATTGTCAAATCCGCACTAGGCTTTTCTATTTACTGGTCTCTGACCTACAACCTCTGTGTTCTGATAATCTCTCCAGTTCAGGTCATTGACCCCAATGGATCACCTAAGGCTAAGATGTAGAAGACACTGCTGACAAATATTTGAAATTAAATTCACTCACTTTCTTCTCTGGGACCGCCATTTTCTCTGGGACCGCTATTTTCTCTTCCCGTGACGAAAAGTGGAGTTAAGAAAGGCGCGATCCGTTTTGTCAACCTAACCAATATGTCAATGGGCCCGTTTCATAAAGCGTCGTACGACGGATCGTATCGTAAATTCCGTCGTACGACACGATCGTAAATTCTTAATGAAACGGGCCCAATATGTCGCGAGTTTTTACCGCGCGAAGCGTACAAAATCCGACTACGTCGACATATGATTTGTTGACATGCGGTTATGGTTAAGTCGCCCTTTCCATATTGTGTTGTTGTCGCCTTAAATTATGACGTAATGGTGTTATACTAAAACGACAATTCAACATATTGGTTAGCGCCATTACTTGTTATATGTTAGCAAGTCATCTTAAGTCTTGGCGACATCCTGAATTATAAATCGACATGTCGCCAAACTGCATGTTGACAAAGTAGACAAAAACACAACAACAGGGTGCCCCATACAAGCTTCCGTAGTAATGGCCTCGCTGTGTTGTCATAAAAAACTGAACCGGAATTTTTAAGGTGTTTTCTACACAACATTAAAATCACAACTTATTAATATTACAAAACCTTTTATCTTTGAAGAAATATCAAACCGAACGGGTCGTCTACATATTCCTTGACTCAGTTCAACTTTGTTCTGGCAACTCTCAATCTTGCTTGGGGTATCTGAAGACACAATATATTTAACATGGTGTAAATTAATGCGATCAGTTTATTAGTAAATCAGAAAGAAAACAATTGTTTACAAATGTTTATCAAAAATATTTATAATCATTTAATAAATTATGACAACAAAAAATGTTACATTTTACCAAGAAATTGAAGTTAAAGTCTCCAATGTTACTCACATTAAGAGAAAACTTAGTTGATCACTCGAAATATAAAACAGAACATCACAATTTAAAAAGAGACACATTTTACATCGTATTTTTCGTACGTTTCTTATCATAAATATGTCTTAACAAGACAGAAAACGTGAGGTATTGATTTTGTCCGGGAGATAAACCAAGTAACATTAGAATTTCTTTATCTGTAATTGAATTTATTGCACACATGAAACACTTGTTAAGATAAGTGTTGTAATATTAAATTTTAGCCACTGGAATTCTTTACATTGCCTTAAGGTTAGTTCATAATAATTTTAAAGTACTAAATCGTTACACTCATTATATTCAAAATATAGTTTTCAGACAGAAACTTGCTGGCTGTAGGTCAAACAAGAAAAAAAGTTAAATTTAAAAAATAAAACAAGATGCTTCAATGAAACTACATTTGAGGTCACATTTAATCAGACATTTTTTAATTCAATTTTTAGAATACAATGTAAAGTATTTATTTCAAATCATACAGAATGATGTCTGTAAATTTGAGAAAATGCCTCTCGGCCGGTCAAATTTAGAGGTAGAATATCACATTTGCACGAAAAATTGAAGTTGGGCGAACAAAACGGAAGTTTCTTTTCATTGAAGTACATATGTAAAATAGTCTATTCGTAAAACCAGAACATGAAATTATCAGTCATTGATCACATGAATTACGAAAAGCGCAGCCGCGTAATTGGCAGTATGCAGTTTTAGAATGATGGTTTTTCAATTGTTCAGATATGTAAATCTAATAAAAGGCAGCATAAAAGACAGTACATTTAAAGACAGTTGGCGTCTAAAGTAAGGAAACTGATCTTATGTTTTACGTCAATAAAATATCAAAATAGCAAAAAGGTTACTGATAATGGTGACCACTGATTAAAATCTTTTTTACATTAAGGAAAATACCAATGATGCATATTAGATTTTTAAAAATGGTTATAGCCGGTAGTTGAAAAGGTTATTTATTTATAAAGTATTATTGATAAAAAAGCGTCCTATCCCTTTTTCAATGCGTAGCTACTCTAGATAATTTAGAAATTCTGTCATTGATCAGTATCACACTGCTCTGACGAACGTCTAAAGACATCGCTATATATATATAATTCTATATAAAAAGCACATAGCAACCGCGAATTCTAATGAAATTAGTTAACAGCGCTTTAACAAATGATTAGTTTTTATTAAACGAACAATGCATTCAGAGGTACTGTGAAATCAGAGCGTCTGAATGATTGAGACTACAAGAGCAGCTTTAGTACGGAACGGTATACGGTACGTGCCACATCTACCATAAAACAACATGTTTTGGAGAATTAATTCTAACCCATCATTATCGTTAACAATGTTACAGACGAATGAAAACACAAAAAACAAATACAGCTAATGATAATTAAGCAAATTATATATATATATATATATATATATATATATATATATATATATATATATATATATATATATATATATATATATATATATATATATATATATATATATATATATATATATATATAGGCTGTCCATGAACATTCAAAATTCAGAGAACCAGGTTTAAACTCAGCAAAACTTAATAACAGAAATAGAAGCAACTGATCGAGATTGTATGCACTTTTTCAATATTCCTATTGAAACATTCATTTACTCTTGCACCTTTAATAGGCCGGTGTCCAGCAACATGTTTGCTCCCCCACCCCCACCCCCTTAGGGAATTTTGTAGACATGATTTTTCTGAAAGCCTGTTATGTCCCGGATTTTTTTTAGTTTGTTTGCATTCTGTGGAGTGTGGCATAAGAGTGTTACGGAGGTTTTAATATGTTACCCCTAAAAATAAAAAAAAACATGTATTTTAAACCTTTAATTCTGCTCTATTCCAGCTATGATTTCATAAAACATATATTTTTTATAAAGATGATGTATTCTCTTTTGATTGATGTAGTTTTCATTTCAAATTTTTGTTCTAACCTAACATATTTAGTGTGTAACATACATAATCCTAAAAAGATAAAATTTAAGTCAGAAACTTACCTGTAGGATTTGTGTTTGTAAACAAACTAAGACAATAATACATGTTTTTGAAAGCTGCGTGATCAAGCTATATGTTACCGTATTGCTAATTCAATCATAATATTCATGTTTAGAGATGAACAAGCATAAAAATGTAGTGTTTAATTGAATAATTGTGCTTGATAACTGTAAGTGTTCTTGAAACATGCAGGACTACAAATTTTCAACATACATAACATTTGTTACTTAATAAAAAGGCTTATTTACTTGGTTTTATTTGTTTTTAATGGTGTAAGCTGATATCTATTTGAAGAAATTATTTATGTGTGCTCTTTGCAATATCCTGATGTTTGTAAGCCCTGTGTAGATTTCGAATTACATTGACAATCGTTTTTATAACTAATATTACTGATTGAATGAAGTATTTCTCTAACACTGATATTGTTGTACAAGGAACTGAACACAGTTACAAAACTGTATCACAACTATGCAATTATTTTAGATTAAACTATAATATAATAATAGTAAATAGTTTATAGTGTTTACAAATATTGCTTTGAAAAGTGTTACAAACAAAACTAATTAAAATTAATTATATATTACCTAAATATTTAATTAATGTTTTTAGAAAGATGACTTAGGATAAAGAAAACAATGTGAATATGCACTTTCTGTAAACTATATTTACTAAAAACAAAGTTGAAAGCACCAGTTCTGGTCTTTTAGAGCAATAATAACTGATATTACTGTTAAATAAAACATGTTAAATAAGAAAAATAAATTGTCCTATATGAAACATTTTTTCCATTGTTCAAAGACAGCTTTAAAATTTGTTAAGAATTCTTAAGATCTTTGTAGAATGTCATTTTTCTTAAAGAAAAATAATTGATAAAGAGAAACCTCCACATTTGAAAGACAATCTGTGTTATGCAAGTGATTTTAAGCTAATAAATAAACTGATGTATAATTCTTTTTTAGTTAAAAATTCTTTTACTTGAGTTAAAAAAATTGCTATATAATGCTCATGCTGTTTCAATGTTTTACAAATTCTACACTGAACCTTAGTGTTTTAGATGAAATAACTACTTTTAAAAACATTTTTAACATCAGATAATTTAATCAGCTAATTTTTGTAAAGTTTAAATTAAGTAGCTTTTAAATTTGTTGTAAATCAACTTTACCACAAAAGTATTATAAAAAAATATTTATCAAATTGTTAACTAATTGTTTGCAGTTTCTTACTTTTCTTATTATTTTTGCTGATTATTAAAGTAAAATTGGTAGCATATTATAATAGGACAAAATAAATAGATAGAACAATGAAATGATAAAATTTGCAAATTCTTTCCTTTCTACATTTTTTTGAACAAATTAATGTTATCTGTCTCAATCCAGAGACTGGACTTAGCTTTAGACTGGATGCAACAACCCATCATTAGTGTAAACATAAGCTATACTACAATGATATCACTGAGCTATATTGATAGGTTTATTGTTAATTTTAAAAGATTTAAAATAGGACGAACTTGAACCATTTACATCAAACACATTTATTTCAAGACACATTAAGCAGTACACAGATCATTAGCCTCTAAAGTGTAACAATATTTAAATTAAAAAAACGGCTGCGCATCAATTACGGGTAATTTTAATTGAGACCCGTATTGCTTGTTCTTGAATAAAATAAATAATAAAAAATCAAATGATATCATGAATAAAACACATTTTTTACTCGTGATATTTTGATAACACACTTATAGCTTATCAAACGCAAATAATTTAATAGCTTTTATTACTAACTTGAATTTCATAATTTCTATGTCACCTTTCTTTGAGAACAATTGATTAAATTTAATACTAGAATCACTATATCTTATGTATATACTTGTAACTTAAAACAGAAATTCATCCTAAAATGTCTCCTCGACTCATTAAGCGCAGGCTGATGTGTGTTGGTTCTTGTCGCAATATATCATGAAAGAAGGTATGTAATTTATATCGCTATTGTGCAGTAACTAATATACAATTATTTACTTATTAGCTGGGAAATATGCTGTAATATTGACCTAAAAAATTATTATCTAAACTTAATCATTTAAAATGCAAGAAAATAGTTCACACTGATTTTTTGCAGTTATTGACCTCCATTAATGTAAACTTAATAAAACCTTGATACAGCTGCAAATAACTAGTTATTGCCCTATCCAGTGATCAAACGAAACTGATGAAAGGTAAAGCCTAGATAATCATTGCTCTAGCTACAGGGAAACAAAACACCATACAAACTAAATAAATTTTATTGTGCAAAACACATAAACAAAATTTGCATATTGTTCTTTTTAAACTTGAAAGAAACAAGTTGATGAGAATAAACAACAAGTACAACAAGTTGTTAAAGTTACAATAATAACAATATCACAGAAAAATTACAGAAATTATTATGAAACAGTAACAGAATTAATTTAATCACCAGGTGAATATCATTAAAACATATTCGACAGCACTTTTACAGTTGTATAGTTGTTTCAAATTGAAATTATAAACAGTTAGTGTTTTCATTATGTCCCAGACAAACAAACTTAACGTAGTAAACGAATAGTTACATCTACTTATTAGTTATTGTAGAAGAACACTAATAAACAGTTAGTTTTTTCATACTGTCCCAGACGAACAAACTTCACAAAGTAAACAAATAGTAAATCTACTTGTTATTGTAAAAGTTGTAGTTGATTGTGACATTCGCATGGCCTGAAATATGTGGCTGCAATGGCAGGGGACAATTGTACTGCGCATACTGGTTGTACATGGTGTTCATCTGTGGCATAGGCATGAAGGGAAATACTGGCTGTTGATATGACATACTGGTAGCAGGGATGTTATGACTGGCAATAGTTGGAAGCGTGGGTTCTGGTATACTACATGGTATGTTCAAGGTACTGCCACTAGAACTTGCAGGGTTTTCGACAGTATTCATCACGGAAACACTTTCTGGAAGTCCGGCAAGAATTGTATTAAAGTCCTCATCGAAAGCGTCTAATTCATAATCCAACTTAAACTGCCCAATATCCGACTGCTCAGATTTAGAAACTTCCTCTAGAAAAGCACCAATAGGAATATTGTCCACTGGAGGTGTGTTTTCCTTCACAGGATTCAATCCAAGCCCTCTACTAATAGTGTGGGACATCAGTTTTTGTAACCACTGCTTGCAATGGTTAGAGTGTTAACAGACCGAATTTCTGAGCCTGGCAACTTCGCTATATATACTAGGATTAATTGATTTACCGCCAGGAAACCCATCATCCACAGAGTAAGTAGTTCCTTAGTCTATCGTGGAACCGTCTTTACTGGTTGCAATGTAATGATATAAAATAAAGATATTAAGTTAAAAAAACAAAAACATTTTGTATGTGATACCGAATAAATACTTCCACAGCATGGCAAAAATTATTATTTGTTTTTATAATGCAAATAACGCGGAGAAATACAAGATTTCGTGTTTTTCCAATCTAAAAATAATCCTATAGGAGATATTTCCGTGACGTCATAGCGTAGTCACATGTTGGGGTTTTCCGCTGTGGTTTGCAAAAGCATCAATAGACAACCATTGATTATAAAAAGTAACCTGTGAGTTGCATGTAAACAAAAATAAAAAATGGTCGTTTCTAATCTTGTTGTTTTACGGGATGCAGTCAAAGGTACGAAGCTGGAGTATAATTCTACAGATTTCCTAAGAATACTACACGGAGAACTAAGTGGTTAGCGGCCGTAAAATGATGTAAATTTGGACAGTAATTTGAGTAAAATTCACCGTGGGAACCAAGACTGCAAGAGTCCACGATCGCATTTGTGGACGCCACTTTGTCAAAGGTGAGTTTCTTAGTTGATTGAATAAATATTTTGACATTGTAATAGTTATTTTAATAGAATTATCAATGCTTTCGTTTTGAAATCAAATAAAAAGTACAAATTTCCGGAGCTCAACGATTACCCCACCCACATCCTTTATACCAAGAAATTATCGTGGCCGACATTTACAATGGTAACGTTGTTTGTGATAAGAGTACTAAATAAAGGGTCCAGAATATTTTTATTATTTCTGTTTATCACTTTATATTTGTGTGTGTTGTAGGAAAGTGTGATGGTCCCCGTGATCCAGATTATGTACCAAGTGTAAACATGGGTAATCGGTATGAGAGAACAGTGTTGCGGGATCCAAGAAGCAGCTAGCCTTCTTCACCCCAGATGTAAAGAAACATGAGAAAAGTTCAGATTGTGATGCTGCAGAAGCCCTACTTGATCTGGCCCAGCTTACAGTAAGTTACTCCCAGTAGAGACACCAGTCCAGAAAAATCAGACCTGTATATTACTCAAAATCTTCTCAGGTTAATTACTTGCATGACATAAAATCATGTTATGTATTTAATGGGTGCCGATGAATTTAGAAAAACTCTGCAGAATTTTGCTCACTTTAAAATTCTGCCGAGTTTTTCTAAATTCATCATAAAACAGTGTATGTACAAGTTTGAACGCTTTTGTGTACCTGGTTGATCAATTGACAAACCCATATTGTCCGATCATAATCTAAGATAAGTTGGCATCTTGGTAAAAAATAACCTTTAAGAGAACAGTTTAGATCCTGATCAGATGGAACAAACAAGCCAGCTGATCTGGAGCTGCACTGTTAGTCTAAGGAGATTAGTACCTTATTTTTCTGCTTTATATTGTGTTTTTCATATTTCATATTATTTCAGATATCCATGACCGATGCATTAAATCACCAGAAAGCAATGGAGGAGATTGGGCAGCTTCAGCAAGAGAACCATCGGCTGAGAGGAGATTATGCTTATAAAGTTCTCCGACAATATTCTGGAGGGAGAAAGAAAAGACGCTTAAACTTTATTTACACTGGATACCAAATCATGCTGTGTTTTTAATGGTTGGTGAATTTTACACAGGCAGTTCTACCAAAGTCCAATATAGTTTGAAACTGAGACTAAACTTACAGAATGACGATCTTGCATTCAGGTTTTAAGTCCCGGACTGTAATATCCAACACATTAAATGAAGGACTGCCAAAGCTTGCAAACAAAATTGGCTTTCTGGTACTGTGGCCAGATAAAGAATCTGTGTTGAGGAATCTTCCGGATGTTTTCCGAGAAACATACCGTAAATGTAGGGTAATAATTGACTGTTGTGAAGTTTTCATTGAAATAGCAGGGAACTTGACATTACGGGCATCAACATGGTCGAATTACAAGCATCACAATGCTGTGAAATTTTTAGTTGCCATTACCCCAACAGGTGCGATTAGTTTCGTTTCACATGCATTTGGTGGCAGAACATCAGAGAAGGTCATAACTGTTCGCTTAGGATTTCTGGATTTGATTGAAAGAGATGACCAAATACTGGCTGATCGTGGCTTTCTTATTTCGGAGGAAATAGCGTCGCATTATGCAACTTTAATTATGCCAGATTTTACTAGAGGAAAAAACAGTTAAGTGCCAGAGAAGTGGAACGAAGAAGGAAAATAGCCCGTGTCAGAATACATGTGGAGCGAGCCATAGAGAGGCTGAAAAGTTTAAAATTTTAAGTTCAAAAATGAATCTTCAGACGATTCCACATGCCGACATCATAATGACAATTTGCTCTGCAGTATCTAACTTGCACCCTAGGCTTTTTAATTAAGGTAGCTTTTAATACTTAACCGGCAGAGTTACCAACAAGTTTATTTATTAAGAAAGTTGTGGGAATCAGCTAAATAAAAAATGTAACAAAGAAATTAGTTTTATTCACTTTAAAGAGACAGTGACATGTTGTATTTTTCTGTTCTGAGTGGACATTTAGCAAGGTTGACAAACATTAGCCTTCACCTTCTATGCTTTGTTGTTAAAATTGAAAACACATATAAATTGTCAGATACATTTTTAAAAAGTTTAGTAAAATCTCAAACTGTGATTCAAACCTACACAACCATGAATTGCTACAGAAAGTGAAATAAAAGCTCTGCACTCCTTCCGTCACAACTATCTCAGCAATGCTGAAAGAATGATTAAGTTTTTGTAACCGATAGGCTGTCCCTAATCTGCGATTGCAGGCTGCACATACTGTAAGGATCAAAGTAATCTTTATTATGTGGAAGTGACATCACTTTCTTGAAATACATTCAATCCTTTTTGTGTCGCCTGCGATAGCAGGTAGACACATAGGGATCCTATTGTCCGGCGGTGGTGATGTCGTCCGGTAGTCCCCCAACTTTAACCTGAAACTTAATGTTGCCTATAACTTTGAAAGTACTTGTCCTATTCACTTCATACTTGGAATATATCATCAGCACGAACAATGCCATCTGTGACGACAAGAATGATAACTCCAGTTTCAATATTTTTTTAGTTATGCCCCTTTCAAATGCAACTTTAACCTGAAGCTTAATGTTGCCTATAACTTTGAAAGTACTTGTCCTATTCATTTCATACTTGGAATATATCATCAGCATGAACAATGCCATCTGTGATGACAAGAATGATAACTCCAGTTTCAATATTTTTTTAGTTATGCCCCTTACAAATGCAACTTTAACATGAAACTTAATGTTGACTTTAACTTTAAGCATTCAGGACACCGTTTACAAAATATTTCCGTTCAACCAGTAGAAAAACTTTCATTTGACAGCACTGCTTCAAGAGCATTTAAAATCAGGGCCAGGCTCGTTTCGGAGCAGAAATGGATTAAAAAATTACAAACTCCTTACCCACTTGGTTTAAATGATAATATTTATCAAGAAGGCAACATTTCTAAAAATCCTGATTATGACGTCTTTGAGTTACTTGAAATACGTAAAAGAAAATCGAGGTCGCACGGAAGCAGAACTAATGGAAACATAAAAAGAAAATCACGTATTCGTTGTTCTATTCATGACCTACATATTATTTTAAAACAATCTGGCAGACACGCTATGCTATCTAGGTTAGCTTCTCTTTCTATATCAAGTTTGCAGAAACTGGATGAGGAAGCCGACGACATCGTCATTAGAACCCATCCATTTTACGAGGTTGCTAGTCTTATTCAGTGTTATACTCGGCATGTTCTCAGGCCGCATATTGACTTGGAATCTGACCATCAAAGACATTTCCTTAAAATTTCTTTTTTAAATAAAGGAATAGATTTTATTGACCTTCCTAGTATATTTAAAGATAAAACAGTTCAATCGGCGGTTCCTATTTATTTTAAGAATACTGAATCGCCTATGGTTTGTTATAAATACAACAAACCAACTAGAAATACAATTTTTAATTACAATAAAATTACATCGGATTTACAGATCATTGAAAATACACCAAAATCTTGAGATTGTTTAACTTCTAAATATTGCTATAAGCCTGCCTGTCATATTGTTACCGGTGATCTTAATTTAATCAAAGACTCTAGAATTCGTAATTTAATTTCTAAAGGTCCCAAATATAGAATATCATCCAAAATTGACTTTAATGCATGCCGTGCAGAAATTGCCGAGTCTTTGAACTTATTTTGCAATAAATGGTGCAAAAGAGAACATGCCGAGCCTAATGCACTTTCTAACTGGAAAAAGCACATATTCAAAATAATTGACACCCGTATATCATTTTATGAAAGAAACATTGCTTTATTACCACCTCGACCTCGTTTTAACTTTCGTCATTTGAAAAAAGGAATTCAAGACTTTCATAACAGATTTGTTTTAACACCTGCTGATAAGGCTTCTAATAATGTAATTATAGTGTGACGAATACACTATATTAATATTCAAACTGAAGAACTGAACAGCACTAATGCTTATATACTGACTTCTTCATCTGAGAGTGATATTGTTACTGCACACACTCTACAAATTACAAAATTTAGAATCAGTATTGAGCCGAAACAAGACAAAGTACCTACTATGTATTGGTTACCTAAAATGCATAAAACACCGTATAAAGCAAGATTTATTGCTAACTCTAGTTCTTGCACTACTACTAAATTATCTGTGCTCTTAACATCTTGTCTTACAGCTATAAAAGAACACGTTTTTAGGTATTGTGATAAGGTTTTTGAAACTTCTGGCAAAAATTTATTTTGGTCGATTAAGAATTCAAATGACGTTTTGAATAAGCTTAAATCAAATAATTATCGGGCGTTTGTCTACTTACGATTTCTCAACATTATACACTTCGCTCCCTCATAATTTAATAAGAGACAAACTAACCAGTCTCATTGAAAAAACGTTTGCTAGAGAGAATAAAGCCTTCATCGCTTGTAATGAACATAGGGCATTTTTTACAGATGGTTCTTATGATAATTATACCTTATGGACTTGTCAAGACCTTATAGAGTCGCTAACTTTCTTACTAGATAATATTTATGTTAGATTCGGTACCTCTATTTATAAACAAGTAATAGGCATCCCAATGGGTACTAATTGTGCACCCCTTGTTGCTGATCTGTTTTTATACTGTTATGAAAGAGACTTTATGTTATCTCTTTCTACTGAACATCAAGATGATATAATTACAGCTTTTAACAACACCTCGAGGTACCTTGATGATTTATTAAATATAGACAATAACCATTTTCCATTACTTGTTAATAAGATTTATCCTAAAGAACTACAACTTAACAAAGCGAACACTTCAGAAAAGCAAGCAAACTTTCTCGATCTAAATCTGTCCATTGAAAATGGTTATGTCACTACTAAAATTTATGATAAAAGAGATGATTTTAATTTTAATATAGTAAATTTTCCGTTTTTAGACGGCGATGTTCCCCGTGCAACATCTTATGGGGTTTATATCTCACAGCTTGTTCGCTTTTCAAGAGCTTGCAACAATGTTAATGATTTCAATGAACGTAATCTTTGCATTACAGAAAAACTTTTAAAACAAGGTTATCGGTATCACAAATTAAGGAAAACCTTTTGCAAGTTTTATCGCCGATACCCAGATTTAATTCATAAATACAAATGCAGTTTAAAATCACTTTTGCAACAAGGTATTTCACAACCAGTTTTTTATGGAGATTTAATTTATAAACTTAAAAAGATAAAAGGCAGTGTTAATTTCTCCCGGTTATTCGTAAAAACCATCTGTAAATTTAAAAAGAAAGGTTACCAACATGATATTTTACAGCGCTCTGCAGGCCTAGTGATTAACCCTTCTACAGTTGATCATTATGCTTACCTCTTTGATTGCACGACGGTGGCAGGGGTTTAAGAGTTTATGAAGGTTAATGGGGAAATCTTTTCTTAAAAGAACCTAGAAGCTCGATTTGTTTCTTTTATCCCTGTCATCGTGTTCTTGCTGATTTTACTCCAGATGCTCTGGTCTCGGAAAGATCATTGAGTACCCGCCCTTTGGCTTTGCAATGCTATTAGCTTCTTATGTTTTTATGTTTGTATGCTTTTGCATACAACATTGTTGAGCTGATGGGTGGGTTGGAGTTATTTCACCAAGACAATTTGTACTTGTCTTGTGATACGAGAACCTGTTGGGGCAAGTGTGAGGTTGGTGCACCCTAGAACCTGGTTTAAACCCCCAGTGGCAATTTGATTTGCCACTGACCGTTCCAAGGCGGTAACCCCTCGGGTTCTCATTTTTGTTTTTTGTTAGTGGCGTCCTTTTTGAAACTGATTATTTTATTAACCATGCTCTCTCCCCCTCTCTTCTTCTTGACTGTGTGGGGAGGCTGTTGTTTTCTGAATGTGGCAATTCCTGATATGCATATTTCACCTTTTTGTCCTAGTCACTTCGTACTTGGAATATGTCATCAGCATTAACAATGCCATCTGTGACAACAAGAATGATAAGTCCAATTTCAAATTTTTTTAGTTATGCCCCTTTCAAGTGCAACTTTAACATGAAACTTAATGTTGACTTTAACTTTGAATGTACTTGTCCTATTCACTTCATACTTGGAATATATTATCAGCATGAACAATGCCATCTGTGACAACAAGAATGATAACTCCAGTTTCAATATTGTATGAGTTATATCCCTTTCAAATTTAACATTAACATGAAAATGAGTAAAATGCCTGTAAAATGGAAATTACTTGTTCAATTAATTCACTTAATACTTTGAAAAACTCATCTGCATTTACAAACCAATTTTTGAAGATGATAACTCAGGTTTCACCATTATTTTAGTTATTCCCCTTTTAATTGCAATTTAGATGACACGTGTTCTGTTGTGTAGTATTGAAATCGACTTCAATAAAATATTTTTATTATATATGATTAAACATAGGCCCACATTTCAACGTTTTCCATGAAGGCAACACATGTGTTCCGCGGAACACAACATTCTAGTTTAATGTAATCTGAGCATTTATAATGAATGTTCAACCCTTCATGCCCGTTGCTATTCTTAATAAAAAATATGCATTATACAATATATATGTATATATATATAAAAAAACTAAAATATGTTAAAGAATAGTTTCTTTCACTTTGACAAATAGTTGCTCTGTTAAATAAGAAATCCAATTTCATTTAACAAACAGAAATAAGTCTGCAATGTCTTATTATTTCAACTTATTCCATTCCATTTTAAATTGTCAACATTGTACATGCACCACCCATTTGTTTTGTAAATTTTATGCTGATGGTACAGGCAGTGGTTACTCCAGCGCCTGCAGCGCTTTGATTTAGTATTTTGATCAGTGTGACCAGTATATGTTTTCAGGCTTGATTCTGCTTTGTGGCCAGTAACAGCCATAATATGGCGAGTTGGTACATTTGCAGAGTCCAAAAGATGGACAGACGACGCTCGTAAGCTGTGGTTTGTGTACACTTTAGAGAGTTGAGCTTCTACACTAAGTTCCTTCATTAAGCTGCCAAGCTTGTTATGACCTAGACTGGATTTGGAAAAGACTTGACCGTCCTTTGATGGCTTGGGAAGTGGTTTTGGCCAGAGAGTAACACATCCAATTGGCAGCATTCTACGATACCGGAGGAACGAATTCACTGGACACTTTTCATCTTGGCCTTAAAAATATTGAAACAAAACAATTGTTACATAAAATGAATTGAACAGTATGAAAAACAACTTATTAACCCCAATTTTTGATATTCAATGTCAATATTAAATTTTAAATACAGAAAACCTTTTATTTTCATTAATATATAACATTTTGCAATTTTACAATTAAAGTATGTGTGAAATATGCTTACCAGGAACTTCATGCATGCTTGCAGTAGCAGTATTTGAGTCATTTCTATGGTTTTTGGTAGCCTAATCTTTCTTTAAGTACAGGTAGCGTGAGCCTTCCGCATCAGTGGTGAGCACGAAATCGCTAACAGTGAGGTTTCTGAAAGGAAGGTGTTAAGATTTAAATAAAAGTGAGTTCTAAATTGGATCTTAAAAGTTAAGATGAGAGCTTTTGATACGTATAATACAACATATACATTTAAAAGACATTTTTAGAAGAAATCAAACAACAAATTTACTACATCTATATTGCTTTATTTTTTAAGGAAATATTTGTTTTTAATACAGATAATTATTTAATAAACTCACCGCAAACCCTCTCGGCCCCGGCGCCCAAAATGAATAAGGATGTAGATGAAGACCTTCTTCTGTAGCATCACTGGGTCAGACACATCTAAATAGTTATATAATTTCTTCAAATCTTCTGATTCGATTGGGGGATGATGATCAATACCACCCCCACCTTGTCTTTTGATTTCAGCCGACATGGCTTTGAAACTTTCAGTACTCTTCGGGAAATTCTTAGCGTCATTCACAATGTCCACATTTGGCAAAAGCCTATTTAATCCATGACGAATGGCTTTAAATGACGAAATTTTGTATACACCTCCACAACACTTTCTCATTTCAAGATAAAACTTTGACAAAATGCCATCCAATTGCTCCGATGGAAAATTTTCAAAGTCATCTTCCAAATGTTTCTCCTTCAAATAAGACCTGAATACACTAACGGCCACTATAGTTGCCTTTTTTGTCGACTTAGAATCTTTATCTTCTATTAATTTCTTGAATTGTTCTTCAGAAATTGTTGCAAAACGCGACATTGCAATGATTGTTTACTTCGTTAAAACTGTTCGTCTGGGACAAGTATACCATAATGCATCCTAGTCTAAGGAAGTTATATAGATGCGCGCGCATAACTATTTATAGACAGGTCAATATCGGCGAAAGCGGGTCAATATCTAGATTTATTGACTCGGTTATTTTGGGGGTGTGACCAATCGCGTTGCGTCTATTTATAGTTCATGTAATAAATTTGGTTAATAAGTTCGTTTTGGTAACATATTCACTGTGGGGAATCACGTGATCAAAATAATCTCTAAACAAATGTAAAACAATGAAAATTGATGTATATTTTGTCCATGGTTTGTGTGAAGCTTTATTATGTTTCCTATCATATGCCTACTGGAAGGTATAACTATACTGATAATATTTTGCTCATGACCTCTTCCTCATAATTCAGAACACCCAAGCACTATAAAACATGGCACTGCAGAGGTAATCTGGTAAAATTCTAACCAAAACACTTGTTAGCAGTTGTAGTATAAAACATATAGTCTGTGGTCATATGATAGTACATTTATAAATTCTATTTGTGCAACTCAGAAATGAAATCTTCAAAAATTTAAAATTTCCCTATAGCTTAGAGATTATTTTGATCATGTGATTCCCCACAGTGATATTTAAAAATGGTGATTTATGATTTGGTATTTATTTTTTTTATGATATAAAGCTAACTAATAATTAAAACCCATGAAGAGGTGTATTTAAACATAAACAATTACCCCAAAACTTCAAATTTATTAACCATAGGCATAAGTATATGATATAACATAATACTAAAGTCACATATAACTAAAGTTATGGGTATTATGAACAATATGTTTAACATAGTTTACCTTTTAATAAAAAATACGTCTTTTAGAGTTTATTTCTTTATAATTTATTTTATTTATAGATAATTTCTTTGCTATCTTTGAGATTTTTGATTATAATTGCCAATTGTTTCTTCATAGCATAAAATTTTCTCAAATATAACATATTCCGATATGCGTTACGCCCCACTCGCCAGAAAGCAAACACATTTCAAAAAGCGAAGAATGGCATAGGCTTTCAGAAAAACATACCCTTCTAAATTCCCCCAGGGGGGGGGGGAGAGGGGTCTATTGGCAGCTCAAGGTCTAATACATTTATGGCTTGTTTTCCCATTTTCTTTTCTTTCGGTAACATATTTCACTAAAGCGTTACGGGCTTATCTCCCAATGTATGTCATTGTATTATATTTGTCCTGTATTCTCATTTATCGTACTATATTTTACTTATAAGCACAAATTACTTGCTACTGCACGTAAGAAATGTTTCATACATCTTATTTTACTAGGCTTTTATGTTGAGTAAATAACTTAATCACTATTTTAGACCAATACCTTAGGTAACCGATGTTTTATTGCATTTGCAATGTAGATAAGAGCTTCCTGGCGTAGAAAAATAGGTTTCTTTTAGAACTTTTATAACTGTCAAATATTTCATTCTTACACAAACTTTTTCAACATATTCAAACAGGCGTTGCGGAAAAACGCTCCACTCGCCAGATTGCAAACAAATTGCAAAATGCGTATAATGGTATAGGCTTTCAGAAAAATATACCCTTCAAACTTCCCCAAGGGGGGGGTCTATTGGCAGCTCAAATTCTATAAACCCTGGCCACTTTCGTCAACCAGAAATGAAAAGCGACCATTAATAGATGGAAACTCACTAAGCCTGCACAACACTGTAGATATCCTGTTTAAAGCATTTCTCTTTGAATTCCCATGATGTTTTACCTAACACTTACTTTAAACTGTAAATTCATTCTCCAGTTTTTTTAAGTCGCCTGTCTCAAAATATTTACAGTTACTGTTGTCAATGCACTTATTTTTTAACAGATTAATGAGCTCTAGAACAAGATTGTAAAATTTGGACCTCGTAAAATATTACACAATAAATATTCGTCTCCCTGGCCTAGTGGTTAAGGCATCCTCCTTGGGAGCGGGAGGTCGAAGGTTCGAATCACACCAGGGGTTCGTTCTGATATGGCCAGTTGGTGAGCCGCCAGCTAGTTAAAGAATGGTTACCGTATGCCTACCTGCATGGTGCCTGGCATTAAAAGGATAGGATCCGGGAGGTACACGTGCAATAGAAAAAGGTATCTCATAAGTCAGAAATGGCTGGCCCTTTCAATAGGGGTGACACTATAGTAAACAAACACTTTACCTTTACCTTTTTATTCCACCGTCGCTCTAATGAAATTAAAGGGTAAGGTACAGCCTTCTCAATTTATACTCGCCTTGCTTTCCTCATGCCACATCCCCAACATTCCCTTGACTGTCAACCAAAATTACCGATGTCTTTAAAGAGCAAATATCTGAATAAATGTTCTATGGAAACATTGAAGAAGACCTTAAGAGCTTGGTGTGCTACTTTTCTTATAACCATTATTAAAGATATCGATGATTTATCTCAGTTTGCTCTTTTCTCTGACGGGTAATCGACTACCTAATAAAATTGCTTGCCAGTGCCATCAATTTTCTTTTTTTTATATGTTTTAAAATATGGCACTCTATATTGTTAGGGTTGATGAGTTGGAATTACGTCATCAAGGAACCATTTACATGTTTGGTTTTGAGATACTGACGGGAAATGTGTGAGGATAGTGTACCATATAATCCTAGAAAGCAATACAAATCTACAAAAATAAACCAAACAGGACAGATACGGGATTGTATTTTTAGGGTAGTTGTTTGAATGAGACAATATGCATCTTACTGCCTAAGCCGACTAACGTCGTATTAAGCGCAGTTCAATATCTACTTAATAATATTATTTTGATCCAACCACAAAAAGGCCTGCAAGACGGTAAAGGTTGCTAATGACCGTTTTAGGTATATAAATCATAAAAATTTTATTTCGGTAATTCTTTGTGGTTTCTTATTTTGATTGTACTTGATGGTGTAAGAAACTGTTATTATTCTTGTTTTCAATGGTTATTTGTGGGATTTTCGTATGTATAGTGTTTTTTTATTTTCTTATTGTTAAAAGGAAATAGTCGTATGACAGTAAAATGATAAAGAGTATCAATATTCACAATGAAATGGAAGATGTCAGTGTATAATCATTCGTAATACCTGTATAAGCTCTACAGTTTAAATACGGAAACCATGTTTCTTAAAAATGAGAGTAATATTGTTATGATCAGTTGCCAATATGTTTATGAAAGTCTTGTTTTTCTTTATCGAGTCAGCTGAATTCGTTAACTATAATAGACTGCTTCAATACGCGGCAAACTATGATCCTTTATTCTACTTTGTACGAATCTGTACTTTCTTCGCAATAGAGTATGCAGTGGAATGAACAAAGCAGATTTATATTGAATGTTAAAATGTTTATATATTTCTTGCAAATAGGACCAGAATAAGGCATTTCAACCTTCTGAAGTTATGGGTCAAGCACAAAGCACTCTGGATACAACACCAGCGGGAAAAATGCAAAACTTAATTGAAGGTAAAATAAAATGTTATACAATTTTAGCCTATTGAAAATGGCTTTTAAATTCGGTCCTTTTCATATAGAAGCAAACAAACTAGCTTTGGATGCATCTAACCGAACTTAAAACGCTTATATTTACTTTAAAATATTCTTCTGATGCTCTGGTCTCGGAAAGATCATTGAGTACCCGCCCTTTGGCTTTGCAATGCTATTAGCTTCTTATGTTTTTATGTTTGTATGCTTTTGCATACAACATTGTTGAGCTGATGGGTGGGTTGGAGTTATTTCACCAAGACAATTTGTACTTGTCTTGTGATACGAGAACCTGTTGGGGCAAGTGTGAGGTTGGTGCACCCTAGAACCTGGTTTAAACCCCCAGTGGCAATTTGATTTGCCACTGACCGTTCCAAGGCGGTAACCCCTCGGGTTCTCATTTTTGTTTTTTGTTAGTGGCGTCCTTTTTGAAACTGATTATTTTATTAACCATGCTCTCTCCCCCTCTCTTCTTCTTGACTGTGTGGGGAGGCTGTTGTTTTCTGAATGTGGCAATTCCTGATATGCATATTTCACCTTTTTAAACTAATAAAACAATCAAGATTATGCCCTACACTAATGTTAGACATTATCCGTATATAAATGAGACACTTCTGGTATTACTGGTATGAAGTTATCTCTGTGCACTGTGTTTTAATTTTGCAATGAAAACATGGCCCCGGGCATGCAATTAACAAGATGCTCACAAACGATCGGAATGTAGACAACTTTACACCAGTGGCGTCGACGAGCAGACACATTATACAATCCACTTTAATGATATAATTTGACGTCTGTGTTTTTGTAAAATAAAGTATACATTTAAATGATTTAAGTATCATGAATGAAATGTTTTACAGATTAGAAAAATAATTATTTCTCCTGTCAAAATTCTATTCTGTTTAGTTCCGCCCATTGTTTTCTCGTTTAGGGCAAACCCATTATTTTATCTGGGGACCATACGCCGCTGAACATGGAATGGTATTAATCTGAAAATACCTCATTGAAGGTTCCATGTTCACCGCCATATGCATACCATCGTTTGGGATGGATCGAAATTGTACTATTTAATGGTGTAATTACTGAGTTGCGCTCAACCCGGGGCTAGGCGGCGTGGGCAGTAATAAGCATTTCCATTACTGCCCATGAACAGGCTCAATCAAACCGAGCCTGCAGTACTTTCATATTTGTCGTGTTCGGTGGCTTTCAAAGTTCCCTTTTCATCTATTTGAACATAATTGTGCTTAGTGATTCTTTAATAGCCTTCTATATGTTATTGCAAGTATTATGATAAAATATATTCGCATTACAGGTGTGAATCGGATAAAAGATGTGACTTCTTCACCGTTCAGTAAGTTTCCAATGTTTTGTGACATGTAATCTTATTATTATTTCCTTTTTAGTAGGGATGGCAACGAATATTCGAATATTCGAATGCCGACGGGACATTCGAATACTTTTTTTGTAATATTCGAATATTAAATTTTGTAAAATGAAATATAAAGAAAATTAAATAAATTTGAATTATTTCGTGCAAGGACTTTTTGTTTTCCCACTAAACATGCTAAATTCGATGTGCAATTAACAGAACACCTTGTGTTATTATAAAACGGCTCATATTCAATTTATTAGCCCCCAATCAACAGCATTTGGCAGTTTGAGTGACCCGTTAACGTCAATTATCGGCGATTCTGGAGAACAATACCGATCGGCATTTCATAAAAAATTCTGCACAAGGGTGCGAAATGAATAACGCGCGTGCATATTTTAATTAAAATAGAAAACAATTATCATTGGATGAAGCAAAAATAAGCCGATTCATAAGATTTTCATAATAAAGATAATTTGCATAATCGCTATCACGCGCATCACGCCAATCACGACTGCTGTCACATGCAAACTCAAACTTGAGTCAATTGCTGTTGAAACCAGGAAGAAACCTATATCACACCAGATCGGCGGTATGACCGTGACGACAACGATATTACCATAAAATTACTGTCCCGGAAATACACGTACAAAGAAAACGAAAGTAGACTGACCTCTTTTATAGTAACTTCATGTTATTAATCTGCAAGCGGACATCACATGAACATTAAACGTTAGAAATTGAGATTTTGTCCTAATTTTAGCTTGATCTGATGACAACTTTAAGCGTTATTTCTAATTGGAATGCCGTTATACAACCGGAAACTCCATGATACTATGTTCAAAGAGATCGCAAATAAACATAATAACTATCGAATATTCGAATATTCGAATACTTTCACTACCGAATATTCGAATGCCAATTTTGTTATTCATTGCCATCCCTACTTTTTAGATAGTACAGTAAATTGAGTTTCATGAAAATTGTCAAACTACTACAGTCATACCCAGTCACTCAATATTACACTATAACAAGTTTTGCTAATGGTATTTAATAAGTGTACTTAAATGCTAAGAAATATATGTTTGATCAAATACACGTTATGCTAAATTATTATTTTGGAAGAATATGTCCAAGTTCATTTAAGCTGAGGTATCAAGGGTGGAATTGCTGAACCTGTCAATCTTATTTGAGTACGTACAGCTTGGTAATATCTGGTGACATAAGAATATTGACCAGTTCTTTCGTTTAGAAAGGACAAAAATTGGAACTGCTTAATTGTGTAAATGTTGAGTCGCCTATTGCAGTTGCGGTTCCACCAAATGCCCGCTCGCGTTGTTTAAATGTACGGAGAGGCTTATTGGGTCTTCCTTTTAAGTTACAGCCGGAGCGGCGATAAAACCTTAATATCGGTTGCTTTCAAAGTTCCCTTTTCATATATTACAATATGTTGGTGTGCCACAATTATTTAAAATAAACAACAACAACAAAACACATTGGTCTTTCTATCACACATTGATCCTCTTCTGCAGATGAGTACGTTCGTTTTGGTCTGTTGTTGCTGGACATTACGCACACATGTTACTGCTTTTACTGGAGATTACGTAAAGAAGTGGTTTTCTATGATAGATACAAATATAGATTTAATCACACACGTGTCTTTCCCACAAGATGGTGATGTTGCAAAAGTATACTATACAGAAGAACCAGACTCGTTACACTTCAAATACATTATAGTAGTACATGTATATACTGTTCCCTTATCCCACCTTTTGCGTTCCGGAGAAGAAGAATGTACTTGGATGTTTTTTTAGTTTTGTCAGAGTAAAATGGTTAGTAAGTTTATGTAATGATAAATTGAGAAGGGCCGGATTGAGGGAAGCTTCTGGGGGTTTGAGGCGCCCCAGAGTGATAGGGTAGGCCCTCGGAGTGATTGAGGAGGCCCCTCACAGCGAAAGTCAGGCCCTCGGAGGATTGAAGAGACTCCTCAAAGTGTTAGTGCAGGCCCTCGGAGGGATTGAGGAATGCCTTTGAGGGATTGAAGAGGCTCCTCAAACCGATTGAGAGGGCCCGTGAGGGGGGACTGACAAATGCCCGGGAGCGATTAAGACACGCGCTGTTGCTATCAGACGGATGATAAATACATCAGGAATGTGCTCGCAGAGATTGAGGAAAGCCTCTGAGGGATTAAGGTGGCTCTTCGAATTGATTAAGAGAACCCCTGAGGGGAGACTGAAGAAAGCCCGGGAGGGATTTTAAGAGCTTCGGATAGGGAAGATGAGGCCAGGTTCCTCCCCTATAAATACAGATTTATGAAGAATCGTTTATTCGCGGGTAAGGTGGCGAAATGTTCACATGTGTGTAAATTTGTGCGAAAACATTTACTAGACGGGAAACCATGTTGCAACATAAGAAAAATATGCACACTGGAGATGAATCGGAAAGTGAGAATCATTCGGATACAACGGAGGACGATGGCGGAATGGAGTCGGATAAAGAGAGTGATATGGAGACTAAGACCGACTCATCAAATGAGGAGTATGAAGATTCATGGGAAAAAGTTATTGATGTCTCTTTTAATAAGCGGCGGGAGGAGCTCGAAGAAAAGGTGAAAAGTTGCATGGACTCTAACACGCCCGGTAAACACTGCCTCCTTTTCCAAAAAGTGATGTTAAGAAACGGAGGCATGTTCACTTCCGTGCTGGAGGCATCGTGATATTTTTTGTCAACAAAGGTGAGTACTTTGTGTTTGTATTACAATAATTTTGGAAACATTACTTGTTTCAAAAATCGGAGAATGTCATTCCATGTAAATATGATTGAACCTCATGTTCGACACCATTTTTCCTTCAGATATTACAGACTGACTTGTCTACAACTTTTACAACGCGAAAGAAACTTGCACATTTAGAACCGTCCATCAAAATGTTTGATTCTGGGGCCTGTAATTTTCTGCTATAGACATTTTGTCGGTAGATATATTATAAATATGGTCCCCAAATGCTCCCTGAACACAACAGATATGACTAACGGTCACATTAAGCGAACTAAGCTCATTGTAAAGGAAGTGCTGGAGCCATAGGGATGGTGCAGGCGGTATCGCTAGGTGCTGGAGCCAGAGCAATCTTTTTAACGCCTCATTTTTTTGCTATTACAATTCTAAATCATGTTTATATTACGTAAAAATTTCATTTTAATTTTAAACTATCAGACTTTTAATAGAAAGTTACTTAAATACATGTATATTCATTCTTTTATAAAATAGATGAAAAAGAGAAACTTGAAAGTCACCGAACACGACAAATATTAAATATTTTAGGTTTCGTTTGAGAATGTTTATGACTCTCAGATACCACTACTTCTAAGACATTCTTAAATTTAAGTAGCATAACTATTGCACATTTTACCTGCTTAGTATTTTATAATCCTTCAACAGTTTCTTATTTATTGTAAATCCATTTCAGATTTGCCATGAATTCTGGTACAAGAAAAACGATTTCCTTGCGAAATCTGCGGATTCTAAATAGTTCATATTGGAGAAGGACCTTTCATGTAAATAATGCACCAGAAGGCTGCAGTCAATACAGTGTATTATATCTGCCAAAGTCGGTTTGCCTCCACTAGCGCACTGCAGAGCTATACTCAAAGGGTTCACGTGCAAGCTAAAAGACACCAATGTACAATCTGTGAGAAAAGATTAAACAATATCAGATATTTACATGGTTATCTTAGAAAGGAACATGGTCGTGTTAAATATCATTATGAAAATTGTAATGGTACGTTTGTTTACGACAGAAATTATGAAATGCACAAGTTTAGTAGTGGTATGTCGATGAAGAAAACTTTTCAGTGTGATTTGTGTCCAAAACATTTTCTTTCAAACCCTTACTTAAATAGTATACTTTAGAAAACACTAAACATCAATGATTCATGTTTGCGAACTCTTACATACAAGTATTTCACCTAATACTGCTAATAAGCTAAATGTTGTTTATATTTTTATCAATTCACACTTCAAAACTTAACTATAGTATTCATTTATAGGTCGCTGTCATTTTATTACAATAAATGATATGCTTTCTTTGTTGTAAAAACTATATTTAAAGTAAATAAATCTAAATTAAATACCAAAGCTCTGGATTTAGAGTAGTTCTTGACGCTTTATGACCGAAACGTTTGTTTGGATGATTCAAAATACTTTTAATTGTGGCAGTGTGTTTGTCACTTTTTGCATTTTGCCTGCTTTTGTATCTTAATTACAATATGAGACTGTATTCTAGGAAAACCAGAGCATTTCATTAATTCTTAATCAAGTACAATATAAGTTTAGTATTACATTTAATTGTTAGGTATTATTTTAGTTTGACATTTTTGTTAGCATGTAGACCATCAATTAGTCACGTTTTCTGATGATCTCAGTTTCAAAAAAGAAAATAAATACATAGAATAAATCTTTACACGTTTATTTTCGTTCCTCCCTAGAAAGAAAATGAAAACACTGTCCAGAAGGAATCTACTCTGCTTGCCAAAAGTTTATAAATGTATTTATATATCACTGATATAATGCCTTTGCAAAACTTAGTCTTGTCGAGTGCAATAACCTTTGCCCGTTTAGTTTATACCCGTATTGACTTCTGGGTTATTCTCCCCGTAGTTCTCCCGATGCTGTGCTAAGATTTATACAGTTTTCTCCTACTTGTAAACTTTAGCTCTTGCTTGTGTGTTGAAGACGTGGTTGCTGAATAAAAAAAATAAAAATATATTCGATAATTTTTTTTAAAGTTTGGAACAATATAATCAACACATTATCAATTGGATCGTAAAATGAGTTGGCATTGAAATGCAAACGATTGATCATCAGTTACGTTTCATCTACCAGGTATAGATTCCTGTTCAAATGTAAGCAAGACACGAATTGATCCTCATCTACGATTTATTTATTTATTTATTTTTTGTAATTTGTTATTCAAGTAAAGCATGTTCATACAAGATATGCAGGTATTAAACAGTGTGAACATATTATGCAAAGTGTTATTAGTCCAATTAGCATCAAGTTTGTCGAAAATGCGAATAGTCTTTATTGCCTATATACGTAGAATGGAATATAGTAAATTCATTATAATGACGCCAAAGTCCCAGCTAAAGTAGAATGCTCAGATGTTTGTGGTTACCGTTGCAGTTCTTCCCGGTCTAAGCTTCTTTCATTTATAATTAATATTGTATGAACAATATCTATATTGCATTGGCGTATAAGCGTACATCAATTGTAAAAACAATGATGGCTCTGGTTCCAGCACCTCGTCGATGCCGCCTGCACCACCCCTATGCCTCCAGCACTTCCTTTAAAATGGGCTTAGTTCGCTAAATGTGACCTTTAGCCATATCTGTTTTGTTCAGAGACCATTTGGGGACTACATTTATTATATATCCACGAATAAAATGTCTATATCAATAATAACAGGCCCCAGAATCAAACATTTTGATAGACTTTATTAAAACATGCAAGTTTCTTTCGCATTGTAAATGTTGTAGACAAGCCAGTTTGTAATATATTACGAAAAAATGGCGTCGAACATGAGGTTCAATCATATTTACATGGAATGACATTCTTAGATTTTTGAAACAACTAATGTTATCTAAAGAAAATATAATAGAAAAATATTGTGCTCACCTTTGTTGACAAAAATATCACGATGCCTCCAGCACGGAAGTGAACATGCCTCCGTTTCTCAACATCACTTTTTGGTGAAGGAGGCAGTGTTTACCGGGCGTGTCTAAGGGTGTGACGAAAGACATTGCTACGATACGTGTTTATCGCGAAATGAAAGGAACATTCAGAAAGACGATGGCAAGTGGTTTTAGTAATATGGTAATGTGGATCAACGCAATTCTGAATGATTCTACTTATAAAGCAATTAAGAAAACGGCATCTGACCTAAAAGTGATTGATGACTACGACAGCGAAGAGGCATGGAAGTACGCAATCAACAGCAGAAAAAAACTTGTTAGAAAAGATCCTGAATATATAAGATCCTCCAGAAATGACGAAACCATTATCAGTCATTGGCGGTCCTGTGGAACCGGTCGAGCGATCGGTAAACAGCGAACTAGAAAGAATCCGAAACAAGCCAGCAATTAGCATTATTGAACCACCTTTTTAAAAATAAAATAACTGACATTAGAAATATTCGAAGACTGATAATTATGGATGCTACTTGCTATCTTTCACAAGATGTTAACATGAATAAATTTAGCTTTGAATAATTTATCAAGCGTTTATTTTCTCAGTTAAATTAAAATTGATAATAGTTTATTCAAAAGCTCTTATTGCAGCGACATTAGAGGATGAATCTTCCCTTAATCTGCTCTGCCCGAGAAGGAACTCCGAGTAGTGCAGGTCCTCTTTTAACTATGTTTACGATAGAAATCGCGAGTGCTTATGTTAATACCGAAACCCACATAATCTGTGTTATAATGTTCAGCGTTTGCGAACGACGAACATCGTTTGATGGTCCAAAGAAATTGCGCCAGTTCTGCGACATTTCCGGAAAAACACGCAGATTTTCAATATTCGGTGCCAAACTTGTATTCACAGAAATAAGTTTTAAATGGATTTAAGAAAATATCCTTACTACTGCTGAATGACTTTGTCACTGCTTTTTCTATATCAAAACCTCAATTGTCTGTGTTATACAAAGTTAGCGTTTGCGAATAACGTACATGTTAAAAAGCAGAAATGTTCGCAGCTTTTTCACCAAACGTATACTTCATCATATAAACATATATTAACAGAAAATGATTAACTTAGCCTATTGTTAACATTTTACGCTTCTACGATTTGAAGCTATTTAACATCAGGTTAAAGATACGTGAACTTTAATAAGTCAATAATGAAATTTGACAGTGCTGAATGTGTAAGGACATTTTCTATAGCCTCCAAATTAAAAGGATTGTTTGAAACACATGTCAGATTTAAGATCAGAGTACATGAATATCTTTTTCGCTGCGTGGGGAGGCTGTGTTTTTTGAGTGTGGCGATTCCTGATATGCATATGTTGCTTTTTTACAAGTTTCCACGTGAAAGTTGTTAATGGCAAACAGAATGATAGTATTGAATGTAAATGTGATATTTCTTCGTAACGGAATATAAAATAAACAAACATTATAAACAAATTGTTTATTGACGTAGGATTTCAACTTATGTGCCTTATCGTGTTATAAATATATTGCTTTCATTTCTGAAATTTTCTGTAAATTTCGTAGAATTTCGGTTTTGAAAATCTCGGTAGGGCAGCTATAGCTCAACGTGGATCATATCGTTTAAAGTTAGCATTTTCCTTTTTATCGAAGGTGGCTTTCAATTTAAGGGTTTAAAGGTTGTTATTATTTATTTACTAGTGAGCGTGTAATGTTTTAAATTAACAGGTTGCGTCGAACATGATGTTTCTAGTAACAAATTGCATCAAACATGACACATAGTAGCTGCCTTTTATACATGTAGCCTTTAAAATCGCTCCTGAGCTTTATTCAGTCCCCACTCAGGGGCCCTCTTTACCGGTTTGAGGAGCCTCTTCAATCCGTCGGAGGCTTTCCTCAATCCCTGTGAGTACATTCTCGATGTATTAATCATCCGTCTTAAAGCTACAGCGCGTGTTTTTAACAAAATATGTGAACGATTGCGTGGCAGATATTATCTTTTACAGCCATTACAATTTCTCGAAAATAACTTTCCTCAATTCTCCTAGGGCTTGCAAAACACTTTGAGGAGCCTCCTTAATCCCTCCGAGGGCCTTTTTAATCACTCTGAGTGGGGCCTCAATCCCTCAGAAGCTTCCCTCAATCCCGCCCTTCTCAATTTATCATTACATAAACTTACACTGACAAAACTAAAGAAATCGTTGATTAGGAAGTTCGTGCCACTCCTCTGTTGGCGTTAACAGTTGTAATATAGATACCCGAAAGGCTTTAAATGAAATAAATTACGCTGACAGATAAATAATGATTTTGTCAGCATTCCGTTCATCAAACAAATTATGCTTATGACCTTATAAAGAAGTTCGTGCTGAATTGTGGCGGGGTCACCTACGTCCATTCTCCTCTTCCGGAACGTAAAAGAGGGGATTAGGGAGCAGTATATACTACTCATTACTGGTATATTTCGACTTCGCGAACAGCCAGACAGCCAGAAGTTTCCTTCTAAATTACACCGACTGTCACTTTCGCTTTCACGGACTGGTGTTCAAAAATATTTACTACAAAACATTTAACTTAATTACAGGAATGGTGAAAGAATGGTGGAAAAGGAAAAATGGTAAGATTCTGATTTTTAAAGGGATCTTGTGGAAAGTAATTTGTTTTTAGAATTCCATTTGGTAGATGATAGGGAAAATAAAACTTTCACCAAGACGTGATACTGCCACTAACGAGTTTTTGCGCCATGAGCAACCAATAAATTCTCCAATGCAATTGAATCAGTACAGTCATTAGTATTCAGTAACAAACAGTATCACATAAAAACTATAATAATACTAATAATAATGTTACTTCGAGTTTGTGTTAGCACTAATACACTTTATTATTAAATCATATTGGTTTGAAGTTTCTCATTGGATTAAACATGATCACATGATATGCGATAAATTTCGATATTGACTCGTGGACGGAGTCTTAATCAATATTGACCTGGGCAAAATATTTCACGCGCGAATTGGCTTAGGTACGACTTACGTCACAGCGCTGTTTCGTCACAACGAATACAACATTTGTAAACAAAAATGGCGCCGACAGGCAGAGACAGTAAAGAAAACAGCTTGTTGGAATAAATTAACAAGGTTCTAACAGGAACAACTGTACAAAAATGTCGGTAACACGTTTCTAGAAACATCGGAAAGTGTCACCTATTACCGCGATTGTAAAATATTCGTACATGTCTGTACGGTAGCAAAACTTTATCAGAATTAAAGACTGCTGCTAAATGCACTGGTTGGAGACATAACTGGCTTCATAAATTTATGATATTTGGGTTTTGCACTGTGTTATTACATCAGACAATGCTTCATTAGCATAATGACAATTTTGGACAGGAGAATTATTTTAACTTAAGATTTAATAATTGCACCAGTTTCGGTCAATATGGTGATATGGCTTTGCCGTAGGTCAATATTGCTTCATCAGGTCGATAAATCACGATATCGACCTCACTAAAACACAATAATTGTATGTTGCAGTATGCCGATCGTGCAGATCGTACGGTTTAAACCGGTCATCAATGTCAAATGATGACGATTACATATCTATCGTAACTTGGGCATCACTTCCGGGGTTTGGGGGTGGGATGGGAACTAGATTATGCTGCTACAGTATGATACAGATGCGGATAAGTTAGGTTTAGCTGAAGCATAAAACACTATGAGAACTAATTTGAAACAGATTAACAGATATTGTTTTAATCGCGAATAGCCAAGACAGTTCAATGATTTTTATTCAGCAGACTTCTTAAAAATGTGGCGATAAACCTACTTGTTACCTGTTACTATAATTACGTTGCTTTTTGCTTTTTATAGTTGACTTCACCAGATGCAATGAAAGTCAACAAAAAATCGATCACAAGAACATTCTTTAGCATGTCGTCTGCTAATCATTACCTCTTCTGTCTCTATAATTAATATCAGCTGAGAAATGTCAATGTGACTAAATTCAAGCGAATTTACTTAATATTTCTTTTAGAGAAACCTTGCACGTTCATGTTAGCGGAGGTTTTTGATTGTAAAATATTGGCAATCCCGCTGAACGATGTTATTGAATTAAGCGTTGTTTGAATCTTCCCAGGATGTGGAAGTTTGAACACAGTATAAAGACAGCAGAGCCTATAAATTGGGTACAAAACGTCAGTCTGTTAAAACCATCAAATTTCGCCGAACATAGTGATATCCTTCCAATACACCAACTGTGTGAATTACGCAAATTACGTCACAACTAGGAACAACTGTATACTGTTGATAAAATTTGAAACACATATACACTTTATATGTGAATAACATTCACTAACATTTTACTTTTCCTTAACTAGTAACAACTCTAGAACTATGTTGAAAAGCTTTAAGTAATTACGTATATTCTGGTTGTAGTTAACAACGCGGGCGCTGATGTTACAATAAGACATAATGCAAAGCTGATATGACATTTTAGGTGCACATTTAGCATGTTTAGTGCGCATTTGGATATAGATTGTAATATTAAAAGTATTCCAAAATTTAACAAATATACCGAAAGAATGAAGATTTTTCAAATGGATTTGGCATTGTTATTTAGTATTGTCGAGGGATAAGGCTAGGCAATCTCACGCTTACAACAAGTAAAATAAATATTGCGTGAAGTCTATTTCAACTTCATTGCTCTATTACAGACTATATTCTGACTAAGTTAAATTAAACTTGGCAAACTACTGTTTGATGTCTAATTTCAGTGCATCGTTATCAATTTTTCTAAGTTAGCTTATAATTTATTTATATAATTATTACTTTGATTAATTTCTTCATTAATAAGTTGTGTGGTTGTTCTGCTGTTGTTCTTCGATAAGCATATTTCGACTTTTCGATTATAAGTTATCGGGATATACAATTTAAATCCATACATCGAAATGTAGTTTTCTAACTTCGCCGTTACAGTGCAGCTTACACTGCTAGACAATACTAGAAGTAACCCAGACCTGACTTCGAAGTGGAGTGAACTGCTTATCAAAGAATGTAGGCGTAAACTAAACATAAATCTTCAAATCAATCTTTGTCAAACTCCACCCGATGACAACTTGCCTCTTCTTATTGTGTGCTTTCATGCTTCGAGACTACCAACAGATGCTACAAGTGCAATTGAAGAAGTATCAGGTAAAAATGAATATTTCTAAACAGAACAGAAAATAGTAATCTCCTTCAACAATTTCTTTCACATAATCTAATTTTCAAAGCGTACGTTAATATCATAGCCATTTACAGTTTGTCAACAAGTTCCGGTCATGAACCAGTTTCAGGTAATTAACTTTTTTATTTCCTATCCCATGATAGAAATATTTAAGTAGAACGAGAGAAAATGCTAATGAGGTCGCAATGAATAGCATTTAACTGAACAATTAGGAACTCTAACCTTTGATCTATTGTTTACTTCTGGTCAAGTGCAGCATCGACAAAAACTATTGCAGTCGATCGTTTGCAAAATTTGGCAACACGAGGTAGTTAAGCGTGACATTCATCGCAAAAACTTAACTTAATGGGACCAAAACAAGAAAAAATTATAATTGCAATATTTTGTTTTATCTTGTCGTTACCATGGCAAGCAAAGTCGTGTGCATAAATATTTGCATTCTGTTTTGTGACGGTTTCTGTGAGGCAAGCATTTCAACCAATTACGGAAGTAGCACTGATGACAAGAGACAGTCGAGCAATGCTACATGATATGGCTGGTCAGCCTATAGGTAATGTCCGAAGGTCATTCAGAGATATCCAAGACAAAGATAGTAATGCTACTATGTGATTATATCATTTTACCTCATGCAAAGATGACTTTAAAGTTGTATATGATGCATTTAGTTCAATACTTAAAGGCTGTGTAATAGAACTTGTACTGTCATTAATGTTCTACTGCTTTTGTTAATACTTATTGCATAGTAAGGGTTTTTATAACACATTATTTTCAGTATTATGTTGAACCCTGAGACAGAAATCATGTGAAAATGTGTTCGGTCTGTCACAGTCATTACACAGTTGTCAAATCTGAAAGTCAAAAAGCACTTTTAAGAGATGTCCCCCGATCTGCATTCGGAACATATTGAATAAGCCGGAATAGGTTTAAATTAGTATAACAATAATTGCTACATTTTTGAAAGTAAGCACAAGCGGAGACAAAAATAATAGCAACATATTTTTGGTAAGACATCTTGCATAATGTAAAAAACAACATTGCTTTAAATATATTTTCAACAACGAATAAAAATATTAACCGGAAGTGGTTGACTGAGAACTGCATACAACATGATACTTCTAGTAACTGATCGTTGAACGGGAACAGTAAACTATTTCAAACTTTCTAACAAAATATATGTAAATCAATTTATCAACATGAAAAAACAATGATGTGAATAAATAAACTCACTTTGAATTTTATTTACTGATTTCTTATCACAATGGATAAATTGTTATGACAACCGCTTGTTTTTCGTCTGTAGTTCGTGTATTCATTGAATTAAAACTGTTACCAACTCTACACAAGTGGAACTAAAACTGTTATCAACTTTAAACAAGAGTGTGTGCATTTAAATATTAGATACATTTATATTGTTAAAATGTTCGTAGTGTAAATAGCATGTAATAATGTGTAATAGGTGGAAATAAGTTATTTTAAAGTAAATTGTAGATAAATAAAGAACCCGATGTAGGAGCCATAGTGTATACGAACAAATAAGACAGGTGTACACAAAGTTAAACATAAAATGTTTTGTTTTCAGGCAACACTAACACTGCATTGTTGGTTTTCCACTATACAGACACACACGAACTGGACTTTCCTTCAAGCAAAGGCATATTGATTGACCCACTGTTTAAAAAATTAACAGATATCGTCGACTTTGTGGTTTTTGACAAAAAGGATTTTTATGATTGTGATGTGAACAAAAAATCATGGGACTCAGTAATGAATTTCATTAAAGGTGTAAAACAATAAAGAATATGATGAAAACAAAGAAGTGATAAACCGGTCATTTTTCAATTGCTTACAAATTAAGTATGATAAGATGTCATTAATCAATTCAATTATTCATAAAATGCCATTCTTAGAAATAAATGTTCAGTGCATTTACATATAATTACATCAAAATTAATACAATGTACACTGCTCAGAACTAAAAATGTGCTGGACCGAAAACAACCAAAACACATGTCTTCCTTCAATCAAAACACACATCTAGCCAATAGCTTTTATGGCTACGAATGTGCAATGGCACAAATTTGTCAATTTGAAAAAGGCCAATAGTCTGTCTTACAAGCATTTGTTTTTAACTTACACCTCAAAGCAATCAAGTGAATATTTACTTGTAAAACTTCAGGGCAGACAAGTTATAATAAAAGCCATGAAAGATCAAACTTGATTTCTCTTATTATCAGAGGTTTCGGAAATGTTTCATCAATGTTCAGCAGCAAATGTTGTTTTCAATTTTACCAATAATTATAAAGTTGACGTTTGAAAAAAATATTTAAAAACACCCGGGGCTAGGCGATGTGGGCGGCAATGTGCATTTCTATTTCTGCACATGAATAGGCTCAATCAAACCTAGCCTTCGTTATCTTCATATTTGTTTTGTTTGGTGGCGTTTAATCTCCATTTTCATCTATTTCAATATCACAGTAGCGTTGTTTGTGCATGTGGCGGCTGTAATCGTCTCCCCTTACACTCAATCAGCGCGTATATCAGTTACGTCATTGAAGCTCAATGAGCACGATATGTATGTGTATAGTACTTCAAAAATGTCAAAGATAGGTGGTTTCCATATCCAAACCAATATAGATTTGGATATTGTTCAATCACCCTCAAGAATATACGTCTTGGTTTTTAATTTTTGCTTTTTGCGATTTCTTTGATATTCAGGAATCGCAACACTCAGAAAACACAGCCTCCCAAAGCAGCGAAAAAGAAGAGAGGAAGAGAGAGAGAGGTTATTTGTTGTAAGAATGTAAATTCAAATACGACGCCACAAACAATTAACGAAAAAAGAGAACCTTTGGGGATACCGCTTTGGAACGGTCAGTGGCAAAACAAAAGCGCCACTGGTTTAAACCAGGTTCACATTTGTCCCAACAGGTTCTCGTGTCACAAAACAAGTAAAAGTTGTCTTGGTGAAGTAACTCCAATCCACCTTTCGGCAATGTTGCATGCATAAGCACACAAACATATAAAACATAAGAAGCTAATAGCATTGCAAAGCCAAAGGGCGGGTACTCAATGATCCGACCGAAACCAGAGCTCCTGGAGTAAAATCAGCAAGAACACGATGACAAGAATAAAAGAAACGAATTGAGCTTTTAGGTTCTTTTTAGAAAAGATTTCCCCATAAACCTTCATAAACTTTTAAACCCCTGCCATCGTCGTGCAACCAAAGAGGTAAGCATAATGATCAACTGTAGATGGGTTAATCATCAGGCGTGCAGAGCGCTGCAAAATATATTGGTAACCTTTCTTTTTAAATTTCCAGATGGTTTTTACAAATAACCGGGAGAAATTAGCATTGCCTTTTATCTTCTTAAGTTTGTAAAAAACCGTCTGTGAAATACCTTGTTGAAAAAGTGATTTACAACTGCACCTGTATCTATGAATTTGATCTGGGTATCGGCGATAAAACTTGCTAAAGGTTTTCCTTAATTTATGATACCGATAACCCTGTTTTAAAAGTTTTTTCTGTAATGCAAAGATTACGATCATTGAAACCTTCACATCGTTGCAAGCTCTTGAAAAGCGAGCAAGCTGTGAGATATAAACGCCTAAAGATGTTGCAGGAGGAACATCGCCGTCTAAAAACTATATTAAAATTAAAATCATCTCTTTTATCATATATTTTAGTAGTGACGTAAACCATCTTTTGGGGATCAAAATTGTACTCTTCACTGGTGTAAATATTGAGTTGCGCTCGACCGGGGCTAGGCGGCTTGGGCAGTATTATACATTTCCATTGCTTTATACAAAACTATATATACTCAACAAAAATTGGTGCTGCTTGGGTCAATGTCAAGGTATTACTAAAAATAAACAAATGGTTTACATATAATAACTCATGAAATAATTCATAGATTAAATCCTTTTTTGGGACATATATGTAATATCACAATAAAAAAAATGTTTCTAGACAATAACTCATGGAATATTTCATAGACTTAAATATTTTTGGGTCACAGATGTAACATTACAAGATACAGTTTAGGCTTGACTTTGGGGCCTGTGGGTTCAAGGTCAAAGTCATTGTTAAATAAACTTCAAAACTTCATTTCCACGACCTAACTATAGCTTGGAATGAGATTCTTGAATGAAATTTGGTGTATTGGTGGTTTTTGTGAGGACGACTTTTGGGAATGAAACTAAGGCCTGTGTGGTGAAGGTCACTGTTACTATAAATAGAAAAAACTGTATATTCTTAATAGCTTTATTTCGAAATGAGGTTTGTGATGAAAAATGCTATAAAGGTAGTGTCTGTGACGATGAAATTTGGTATTAAAAATGGGTCTGGTGCGGTTAAGGTCACTGTTAAACAATGTTTTGGCGCACATTTGTGAGATAAAAGTTAAGTAAAGGCCACTGTTACTAACATATTCAAACCATTTCTCTCAATAAATTTAGGAAAAATGAGATATTGTGATGAAACTTGCTGTATATGTGGCTACTGTGATGACGACACTTTGGATTGAATGTGGGGCCACTGTGGTAAACATCACTGTTACGAAAGAAAATCTTTTTATGCTTAATTACATTATTTGGGAATGCGATATTGTGTTGAAACTTTCTGTTTAGGTTGCTTCTTTGGAGACCGCATGAGATTGAAAGTAGGTAGGATGGTTGGGTCAATGTCACTACTACATGTGTCCATGTTTCTAGTGTTAATAACATTATTCCATTTTTTCTTAGCATTCAGATGACACCCAGACACAAAGGAGGGAGGAAAAGAGAGCGTGGTTTTTAAAATAATTAATTCCAAAATGGCACCAACAACGAAAATGAGAACTCGAGTGGTAACCGCCTTTGAACTGTCATCTGCAGCAAAACAATTTGCCACTAGTGAGTTGAAACTAAGTTCTAGGGTGCATCACCATTACACTTATCCAACAGGTTCTTATATGGACACACAAGTACAAGTTTTCTAGGTGAATTAGTTCCAACCCACACATTAAACTAACAATATTGAATACACTAGCACACACACAAATAAACATAAGAATCAAAGAAGTTAACACCATTTTCAATTAAAAAAGGTAGATTTCCAACGACCTTAACTGAGATCAGAGTCCCTGGGGTCAAAGCAGCAAGAACACAATGACAAGGACAAAAAAAACCGAGCCTCTAGGTTCCTTTACAGGATTTTCATATAAAACATTCTTCAACCTTCATTTTCTCTTAAACTCTTGCCTGCGACCGTCGCGCAAACTAAGAAGTTATCATAACGAGCAACTGCAGATGGGTTAATTACCGAGCATGCAGACCGCTGTAGAATATCATGCTGGTAACTCTTGTTTTTGCATGTAAAGATGGTTTTTACGACTATTGCGGAGAAATTGAAAATTCCTTCAATTTTCGTTAGTTTATTAACCATGTTTTGGTAATGTTATAAACCATGCTCTCTCTTCCTCTCTTCTTCTTGGCTGACTGGGGCACAGGGGCTTCGACGACGGACCCCGTTTCGTTTTCTGCAAAATTTGTAGAAAACTGGCCGCTCAAAACAAAACAAAAATGATGTGTTAATGCAGTGTAGACCCTCATTGTTTTTTTTTGTTTTGTTTTGTTTTATTTTTGAGGGGGCGGGGGCACGTGTACACAAATTTTGTAGAAAACGGGACCCGTCTTCAAAGCCCCTGTGGTCTGGGGGGGGGGGGCTGTGTCTTCTGAATGTGGCAATTCCTGATATGCGTAGTTCTCTTTTTATACGTGTCTAAAAAAATACCTGAAAATATGTGGTTTTTAACTCCTCCTTAATAACAAAATAAATTTTGTATTTAAAATGATTCGCAAAACTAACATGTTCTTTGTTTGCAATAAGGCATGTTTTAAGAGCACCGATAGTTTACTTGTTGTACATGAACAAAAGTTGACTATTTGACTATGAATATTGCGTTAAATGGTGCTTTTTGCATTTATTCTACTTGTACGTCGTTTTTTATAGTAAGACTTGCAGTTTAAATACTTAAACCATGTTTCTTATAAATAAGAGTAACAATATCAGCGGCCAATGTGATTATGAAAGTCCTGTATTTCTTTTTCAAGTCAATTGCATGCTTTAAGTATCATAGACTGTATCGGTACGAAGTCTACTATGTCTGCATATGCACTTTCTTCAGTAAGTTGTGGAATTTGCGGGCCAGATAAATAATGAAGGTAAATATTTATATATTTGTCTTAGAAAATTGGGCTAGATAAAAAATTAACCTTCAGCCGAGATGAATCAAGCACACGAAACTCCTGATACAACTTCAGCGGGAAAGGGTGCAAATATTTTTGAAGGTAAAAATTAAACTACATGTATATAAGATTACAGTGTAATAAAATGTACTTTAAGAAAATCATTTTCGCAGAGAAGGAAAACGACAAATATCCATCTTTAACCACTAACACTATTTTGAGACATTAATTAAAGCAAGTTTAACAACCTTGATAAGGCATATTATTAAATTTGATTATATATACTGTTTTTAATGTCCAGTATATTATATGTAAAGAAGTAAAATTACTGAACACACATGTATATCAGGAATTGCAACAACCAGAAAAACACAACCTTCCCACACAGCCAAAAAAGTTGAGAGGAAAAGGGATCATGGGTTAATAAAATGATCAATTTCAAATAAGACACAACAAACGTTTAACGAAAAAGAGAGCGTATGCTATGTAAAAGAAGTTTATGTATCATGTAAAAATAGTTTTACAGTTTTACAGCTAGGCGGCGTGGGCAGTAATAAGCATTACCATTACTGCCCATGAACAGGCTCAATCAAACCAAGCCTGCAATATTTTCATATTTGTCGTGTTCGAGGGTCTTCAAAGTTCCCTTTTCATCTATTTTAATAGAACTATTATAATACATGTATTTAACATTTTTTTCATTGTTCTCGATATTTTATTGACAATATTAAATTGAACTTTCTTCGTATTTTCGGCTCTTAAGGTTGTTCCTACATATGTTGGATCAGTTGGTAAGTTCTAAAAAAATGGTTTCCTTTTAATGATGGTCACACCGTTCAACCCGATAAGATGAATGCCGTGGGTAAGACGACGGCAGTTGCTTGTGTACATGAACGTTTTTCGGTGAAACTGAGTATTGGCCTGATTTTTACATTTTCCGGCTATATCTTAGCAGACAAAAATATACATATTGAGTCCCTGTTTGTTAAGGACTCTACTGACGAAATCTTGACGCACACATGATATTATTTACAGAGAAATTGCAGAAAAAGTGTGCAATTTTTTGACAAAATATGTCATTTGACGAATCGGTCGCAAATATCCTTTTTAATTACCAAATCTGAAATATTTGAACTATACCATGATAAAGTTCAATTATTTCCCTGTAATTATTTGAAACCACAGCTTCCAATTCGCTTTCTCTAGAAAGATATTTACTTTTAAACTTGGTACGTCGTAGTGATTTTGGTAATGACAACGGCCGTTAACACTAAAATATTGGTACAGTTGAATGCAGTTTCGTCAGTGGATTGGATAACGTTAACGGCCGTCAAGTGAACTTATTTTCAACGTCGCTGTTGTCTGCTTTGTGCATAAAGTGTATCAGACTCTAGTGTTAACAAATCTAGGCTACTCTTTGTTGTGTATAAATCAAGATAATTATTGAAAAGTATGTTTACCTAAAGAAAAACATTTATAACAAAACACCTGATTTCCAGGTTGAATAATATTACCTAACGTTTTGTTGTTGATGCAATTTTAGAATTGTAATAATTTTAAGTATTCAATTATTTCGTACACTAGTCAAAAGAGAAGTACAAGCGTCTGTACTCATTCAAATGAAAAACAATATAATATTTTATCTAACTTTGTACAAATTCTTATATTATTTACTATGTATAATTTACAAACTTGAAATGTAATGCACTTGCACAGCCGCCTGCAGACGAGAAAAAATGTTGCACCGTATATTATTTCAGCTCGAACTTTATCTGGGGACGAACCATACCGAGTACGTAATATTATAGTTTTAAAATTCGGAAATAAATGTTATTATTCTTTATTTTCATTTGGTAGCCATTACTCTTTAAGAATATTCGAAGCGCAGGCGGTCTTGATTTACTTCTGATTTATAAATAAAATTATATAGACAACGAAAGTAAGTAAAATTCAACTCAGAATGAAGTATTTGAAGTTCTTTTGCTTCATATTTGTAACAGACGAAAAACAACTATTCTTATGCGACTAAGTTTTGCCGTCGGACCGTTCCAAGGCGGTAACCCCTCGGGTTCTCACTTTCGTTAATTGTTTGTGGCGTCCATATTGAAATTGATTATTGTAATACCATGTTCTCTTTTCGTCTCTGCTGCTTGGCTGTATGGGGAAGCTGTGTCTGCTGGATGTGGCCATCCCTGATATGCATATTTCACTGTTTTATATATCATTGTCGTCACCTTTGCTTCGCTGACAATACGGCTAAGACGTCATGGTCATATCTCTAGAATATAGTTTAAATACAAGGAATCGTAATCTCTGTCAGATCAAACTCAATTTGTAAAACAGTATTTTAAAAACTTTCATAAATATGTCATTTTCAACAGCTGTTTAAGGAAAAAATATACAACAAAATTGGCAATGTGCGCGTTAAAAAACATCGGTCAAATCACGATGCAATAAAAACATTTAATTATGTTCTCGGGTCCAGTGTTAATCATTGTAGAGACAAAGCTAATTTTCGCTTGACGGCCGTTTACGTTATCCAAAACTGCATTCAACTGTACCAATATTTTAGTGTTAACGGCCGTTGTCGTTACCAAAATCTCCACGACGTACCAAGTTTAAAAGTAAATATCTTTCTAGAGAAAGCGAATTGGAAGCTGTGGTTTCAAATAATTACAGGGAAATAATTGAACTTTATCATGGTATATTTCAAATATTTCAGATTTGGTAATGAAAAAGAATATTTGCGACCGATTCGTCAAATGACATATTTTGTCAAAAAAAATTGCACACTTTTTCTGAAATTTCTTTGTAAATAATATCCTGTGTGCGTCAAGATTTCGTCAGTAGAGTTCTTAACAACAGGGAATCAATATGTATATTTTTGTCTGCTTAGATATTGCCGGAAAATGTAAAAATCAGGCCAATACTCAGTTTCGCCGAAAAACGTTCATGTACACAAGCAACTGCCGTCGTCTTACCCACGGCATTCATCTTATCGGGTTGGACGGTGTGATGGTACAGTTACTTAGTTTTACACTGTAACTGGCTACGCTAATAATATTTACCTTGTGAATTGTATGTGTCATATAACATCTGTTTGGTCAATGACTCGCACAGTTAAAATGTGTTTTTAGAAGAATTTCGTCGTAAATTTAAGTTGAGTTATCCGTGGCGATTGGCTCTACCACTCGATCTGTAATGAATTCGTGATGAGGAGAGCCTATGAATTTCTTAATCATTGTTTTATTTTGAGGGAAATCATCAAATAACGGGCATTTAGTAAATTTCACCTGAGTGAGACAATAGTCTATTATTGTGTCATGTAACAATCACTTAATATTTGTTGCGGTCCTAAAAAGCCGCTCTTTTTAAAAGGGGTAAATTCACGAAGGCTCATAATTATCTCAAATTTTCTAATTGCATTTACATCACTGAAAGTGTGCTTTTTATAATCTATAATGGTTGTTTTCTTGAAAAGATAAAAGTGAAGATGAGCCCATAAACCAAAATAAAAAATTAAGTATGTCATATATGTCTGAAATTTGAAAATGTTTGGCAAAATGCATTGTTTTGTTAAATTTTCATCATATTTTGGTGATTGACATATTTGGCACAGGCTTCGACCAAACTAATTTAAAGAATTTACTTTGTATACATGTGTGCTGAATTTATGGTCAAAATTTGATTTTGGTCGAGAAGTGTGCCCTTATCGAAATCCTCTAAAATCTGTTGTAAAAATGGACATATATATGTATTTTTGCACATTTTCCTCATTTTTAGCAATTTTGATGGCCCCTTGTCAAACACCTTGAGCAGAAATCAATATAAAAGTTTAAGATATGAAATTTAAAGTATAATTATTTATGTATTCAATGGCATTAAAATTTCAGATCTGTAACAAAAATTAAAATTTTACATATTTTAGGCCAATATTAGGCCTTCGTGAACCTACTCCTTTAAATCAGTATTTTCATCAGTGTATATCAGGCTCCGGCGACAAACAATGTTTATAGTTTTTGTCAGCGTGTGTTGCATATCTTTTTGATTTGGGGGAATGTGGCTATGGCGCAGTAAGTAGTCATATATAAGGCTTGATCTTTCTGTTGAAGGTTTGATTCCGGATCTGATTCTGAGACGTATTGTCTTTAGAATACATTCACAGAATTTAAGTAACGTGTATCAGCATTACTTGCCTATCATTTTGGAGAAATTTTGGTATGGCGCAGTTGGTAACCTGCTCGAATGTATAAAGCGTGTCTGTGGAAACGACGATTTAATGCCGTCTTTGAAAAAAGACGTTTTTTTATTCTCTCTATGGAAACGACGATTTAATTGTCTACGTTTTTTAAGTTTATTGTCCAAATTATCTTGTGTTTTCTTTGTTCTTTATTTTAGATAATTTATTTTAGAAATAAGATAAAACTTACTGTAGGTATATATCGCAAGTCAGATCTAATTTATGGCCTCCATTCCGAACTTTAGTCGTACTATATAACTACCGGTAGGCGATTACACGAAAGATCGATATTGAACATTTGTCATGTATTCCTGTCGGCGGATAGAAGCAGCGAAAGGTCGAAACTGCTAATTTGTCGTATGCTCGCCTTTTGATGCGTATATAACAAAAGAAGGAAGAAGTTTTGATATCCGCCGACACAAAAAATTTTAATACAGAAGTTAGTGTTTTCGCTTCTTCAATGATGTTATTTCGCCATTAATTTTTCGTCACCTTATGTATTTGACTCGAAAATCGAAAGGCGAACACACGTCAAATAATCATTATTTCACCCTTTCGTGTTTTCGTTTATTTCGACATTTCGTCTCGCCGATGCGAACACGCGAAAAGTAGCCACCATATCTATGCGCGTGTACATGCATGTGAACAGTGATGTATGTAAAATTGGTGGCATGACGATTGCAGGGGTTTAAGAGTTTATCACGGTTTATAAGGATATTTTTCTAAAAGAACCTAGAAGCTCGATTTGTTTCTTTTACCCCTGTCATCGTGTTTTTGATGATTTGACTCCAGGTACTCTGGTCTCGGTAAAATAATTGAGTACCCGCCCTCTTGGCCTTTCGTTGCTATAAGCTTCTTATGCTTTGTATGTTTGCGTAATTTTGCGAGCAACATTGTTGAGCTGATGGGTGGGTTTTAGTTATTTCACCAAGACAACTTGTTATTGGTTTGTGATATGAGAACCTGTTTGGACAAGTGTGAGGTTGGTGCACCCTAGAACCTGGTTAAAACATCTAGTGGCAAATTGTTTTGCCGTAATTTGCCACTGACCGTTCCAAGGCGGTAACCCCTCGGGTTCTCACTTTCGTTACTTGTTTGTGGCGTCCATATTGAAACTAATTATTGTTATACCACGCTGTCTTCTCCTCTCTACGTATTGGCTGTGTGGGGAGGCTATGTCTGCTGGATGTAGCCATTTCAGATATAAATATTTCCCTTTATATAATTAACTCTTTCAGCATACAATACTTTACCCAGGTTTTCAACAAAAACTGGTTATTGTATTGCTGAAGTCGGCGGGGAGGAAGGGGGGCAGGCGGGCGTCAACTTTTGGTTTCCGCTCAATAACTTGAGTTTGCTTTGGCCTACTGATGCCAAACTTGGTATGTGTGTAGCTTATATCAAGAGGTCGCTTGGGATTGCTATCCAGATGTCTGTGGTCAAGGTCAATGTCACTGTCGATAAAAATAGAAATTCAGTTTCCGCTAAATAACTTGAGTTTGCTTTGGCCTTTTGATACCAAACTTGGTTTGTCGGTAGCTTATATCAAGAGGTAGATTGGGATTGCTACCCAGATGTCTGTGGTCAAGGTCAAGGTCACTGTTGCTAAAAAAGAAATTCAGTTTCCGCTCATTAACTTGTGTTTGCTTTGGCCTATTGATTCCAAACTTGGTGTGTGGGTAGCTTATATCAAGAGGTAGATTGGGATTGCTATCCAGATGACTATGGTCGATGTCAAGGTCATTGTTGCTTGAACGTAATCTTTGCATTAAAGAAAACCTTTTAAAACATGGTTATCAGTATCACAAATTAAGGAAACTTTTTGAAAATTTTATCGCCGATACCCAAATCTAATTCATAAATACAGGTACAGTTTAAAATCACTATTGCAACAAAGTATTTCACAGCCATTTTTTATGGAGATTTAATTTATAAACTTAAGAAGATAAAAAGCAAGGTTAATTTATCCCGGTTATTCGTAAAACCATCTGTAAATTTACAAAGAAAGGTTACCAACATGATATTTTACAGCGCTCTGCAGGCCTGGTGATTAACCCTTCTACAGTTGATCATTATGCTTACCTCTTTGGTTGCACGCAGTTGGCAGGGGTTTAAGAGTTTATAAAGGTTTATGAAAACATTTTTTCTTGAAAACGCCTAGAAGCTCGATTTGTTTCGTTTATCCCCGTCATCGTGTTCTTGCTGGTTTTACTCCAGGAGCTCTGGTCTCGGTAAAATCATTGAGTACCCGCCCGTTGGCTTTGCAATGCTATAAGCTTCTTATGTTTTATATGTTTGTGTGCTTTTGCCCGCAACATTGTTGAGCCGATAGGTGGGTTGGAGTTGTTACACCAAGACAACTTGTACTTGTTTTGTGATATGAGAATCTGTTGGGGCAAGTGTAAGGTTGGTGCACCCTAGAACCTTGTTTAAACCCCCAGTGGCAATTTGATTTGCCACTGATCGTTCCAACGCGGTAACCCCTCGGGTTCTCATTTTTGTTTATTGTTAGTGGTGTCTTTTTTTAAACTGATCATTTTATTAACCATGCTCTCTCCTTCTCTCTTCTGCTTGACTGTGTGGGGAGGCTGTTTTTCTGAATGTGGCTATTCCTGCTATGCATATTTCACCTTTTTTGAAATAGAAATTCAGTTTCCGCTCAATTATTTGAGTTTGCTTTGGTCTATTGATACCAAACTTGGTGTATGGGTAGCTTATATCAAGCGGTAGCTTGAGAATGCGTCCCAAATGTCTGTGGTCAAGGTTATTATTGCTAAAAAAATGAAATTCAGTTAACGCTATATAACTTGAGTTTGCTTTGGCCAATTGATGCAAAACCTGATGTATCGGTACCTTATATAAGGAGACGGGTTAAGATTGCTACCCAGGTATATGTCATCAAGGTCAAAGTCACCATTGCTTAAAAAAGAAATTCAGTTTCTGCTCAATAACTTATTGCTGCGATACTTGGTGTATTGGTACCTTATATCAAGAGGCAACTTCGGATTGCTACCCAGAATACTGTTATTAAGGTAAGACCTGTGTAATAGGCACTATTAAGAATCCGACATCTGATTATATTTTCATCAACTGCTTCATACCACTGACTTGTATGCAAAATTTTAATTATTTTCACCGTGTAGTTTTTGAGATTTTTAGCTTTTTTTTTTTAAAAAGTGAGAAAACACGTGAAAGTATCCAATTTCTTTAATCGGTGACAAAAATTTTTGTTATTGATAAATTCAACCCTTATTTTTTCTACAGTTTATCCAAAATATGTTAAATTTTACTAAACCAATTTAAGATATAATATATAAATACAGAATTTATCTTAAAATGACATTTTTTGACCAAATAAATTTAAAAAATGCATTTTTTTTATATTGCACGAGACTAAATTAATGAAAATTGTGCAAAATCCTGATTGGTGCAATATACCAAACTTTACCATTTTTTAACTATATACCTTAAACAAAATTTAAACAAAATTTCAGAGAAGTTTACCGTCCAGGTAATCGGTGACAAAAATTTTTGTTATTGATAAATTCAACCCTTATTTTTTCTACAGTTTATCCAAAATATGTTAAATTTTACTAAACCAATTTAAGATATAATATATAAATACAGAATTTATCTTAAAATGACATTTTTTGACCAAATAAATTTAAAAAATGCATTTTTTTTATATTGCACGAGACTAAATTAATGAAAATTGTGCAAAATCATGATTGGTGCAATATACCAAACTTTACCATTTTTTAACTATATACCTTAAACAAAATTTAAACAAAATTTCAGAGAAGTTTACCGTCCAGTTTTAAAAATTTTCAAATTGATAACTTGAATAAACACTATTTTGATAGCGAAAACCCCTTTTATCTTGATTATTTTGCTTATTTTAGTTTAAATCATGAGAATTTTATATTCAATGACAGAATTACACAGGAAAAAAAGAAATATGCCAATTATTTAAGCTCTAGGCTTACCAAAAAAACAATAGCTTCCAGTGGGATTTGAACCCTGGTCCTCTTGCATGACAGAAATCTAATCTAATTTACTACTATATTTACCTCCCTTGGATACTCTTCTGGATATAGGTATTCATTACACAGGTCTTACCTTAATGTAAAGGTCACCGTTTCTAAAAATAGAAACCATGTAGTTACTTGATAAGCTGTGACCTATTGATGCTAAACTTAAAATGTATAGCTATATATTTTATTTTCTGTGAATATGGTCAATGTGATTGTTGCTAAAATAGAAATTCAGTTTCTGGATTCAAGCTAGAAGATAGTGGTATGTTGAAATGAGTTTTTAATGTTTTGTTTTATGCCACTGTCATCTTTTCTTCATACCATTCTTCCTTTAATAAACTGTAAACTTTTCGCTTGCAGTCACGCTTACACTTCTAGACAATGGAAGAAATAACCCACACCTGATTTCGAAGTGGGAAGAACTGCTTAAGAAAGAGTGTAAGAGTAAGCTAAACGTAGAGCTTCCTATCAACCCTTATCAAACTCCACCCAATAACGATGTTCCACTTTTAATTGTGTGTTTTCATGTTTCAAGACTACCAACAGACGCTTTATCGGCAATAAAGGATGTACAGTTTTCAGGTAATACATTTGACTAATTAATATAATTTAACAGGAAATATATATACATGTATCTCATTTTACAATATTTCTTTCATATAATCTAATTTTCCAAGCTTATGTGAACATAAATTGTCATGTAATTCATGAGGCGCTTCTAGTCATAGGCCAGTGGATAGGAAAATGTTTGCTACCCCCTTGGTCAATTTTGAAAACTTATATTTTCTGAAAGCATAACAATATTTTGCAGTTTGTTCTCATTTTCGCGAGTGGGGCATATGGGAGAAATGGAGGATTTTATAAGTTACCCCTGAAATTTGTCGAAAAAATAATTTATTTCCAGTTTCAATTAAATAAAACTTTTTTTTTTTGAAAATTGTTGAAGTATTCTCTATGAATGGTGTGTAAGTTTTATTTTATTTTTTCTGTAACACAACATATTTAGCGTATTACATAATCACCCATACAAGTTGAAACTTAACTCCGAAACTACATGTAGATTAGCAAACTTATAGTTAAATGTTTTTGAAAGCTGTATGATCAAGAAAAATGAAACAGTGTGTTTTATTAAAAATCACAGTAGCAAAAGAAGTAATTTTACAATAATATTATACGTTACCGTTTTGCTAATTCCAACATAATAAATATATATATATTGGAGTTAACATGCATGAAATAAAGTGAATAATTGATGATTAATTATTATTTTAAGATAATAGTGTTCTTAAAACTTTCATGTATTCAATAATTTATTAACATACATAAGATATGTTACTCATTTTAAAAGCAGGCCTCCGTATTTGATTTTTTTTAATATTGTCATTTAATTAAACATGTAAAATAAGAATGTTAAATCATCTTTTAAAATGAAACATTTTTTTTCAATGTAGAGTTAAAGTTAAGGTATGAGCTCAGATCTTTGTAGAAAAAGAAAAAAATAAGGGAAACACATCCTAGTTAAAACAATCTATGTAATGGTGTGGAGATGATGGTATGCTTTTTAACGTATGGCCTAGGCTATTTGATGTCTATATATAATAATGTATTAAATTAATACATTTGCTTTTAAGTACAGATATTGTTCAAATATTGTTCATGATGGTTTCAATATTTTACACGGTCTACACCCAACCTAATTAGTAATTACTGTAAAAATCTATTTTATCTACTTTGACAACATTAATGAAATCATATAAATAAATCAATAGTAGTTTTAAAATAAATTATGTTCACTATCACCAGCACAAGCACCTTAATTTCATTATGTAACATATATATTAATAAAATATAAATTTCACACAGAACACAAAAATTGCATGCAGTCTACCTATATACTGAATAAAGATATATTAAACCATAAACAGTAAAAAGTTGTTGACTGTTATCACTGGAATTTCATTTTCCTTATCTTATATATGGTTATATTATAGGGGCTGTCACAGGAGATTTCATGGAGTCGTAAAAAATTACCAATTATTGACAAAAAATGGCATCATGAATTAAACTAAAATTATTGAACATAATATTCTTCCTATCACTAATTGTTTAATAAAGGCAAATTATTGGATATATTTTAAAACTAACTTGGACATTATTGTTTCTTATTCATTTTCCTAGCATAATCACAGCATTTTGATAATATAATGGTGATTAGAAAACGAAATATCATCTTAAAAATTCTTTTTTATTTTCAGATAATAAACAAATTATTTTTGGTTACCTAAAATACATTTTTGTCACAATTTATTAGAAGGAGTGTTTAAAATTGTCATCGGCGTAACTGAAACTGGTATACAAGTGTCCATGTTTAAAAAATAGTTACATGTAATATTGTTTTATAATATGGTATTATTTTTTATTTATGTTTATATTTAAATAAACATAAAAAATCATGTGATTCATTGAAGAAAACCCATTTACACAGGAACTAAAAATTTATTTAAAATAAGTATATATACAACATTTACTATAAAGACACGGAAAATTTATAACACTAATGATATAATTAAATAAATTCTGCCGGCTTGAATTATATTTAGGCATTTTTTCGCAATGGATGATATATCATGAAAACAGGGTGCTTTTCATCTGTAGTTCCCATGGTTTTTCAACGAAAACGTTTAATAAAGTACACGAGTATGTGTACATGTATACAATGAAATTGATGGGTATATTTAAAGCAACATTACTTCAATTTAACCCGCTATTGTATAAAATATTACTTGTATTTGGAACTATAGGCACAAATTTGCAGCATTAGTTCGGGCAAATAAAATTTTAATTCACTAAAATAACTTTGGTCCGCGAGACTTAAAGCAGAAATCGAGATAGCGCATGAAGTGGTCTCTTCATCGGTGCTAAATATAGCTTCATTATATTTAGCTTCTTTAAAGTTTGTTAACGATAATTTAACAATATCATTGAAAATCCCGTCTATAAGAAAGAATTCGATCGGATCTTTTGTGTTCTTTTAGAGAGTTCATATATTAGAGTCTATATGGACAAATATGATTCCCAATAGTATATTCTTACTTAAGTTTAAGACTGGGGCTTTAAGCTATTTTAAGATATTTTAAGAGATTTTTGGGTATGCAATAAGTAGTTAAAGGTAGAATTGTGTTGCGTAACATGATAAAAAAGAAGAAACTATTTAAAGAGTGTTTGTAGATATCTTTATTTGTTTTTAGATAATTGTAAGATTTCTTGCTGCACTTTCGTGTTAATTAAACTGTTTTATACTTCGAATTCGGTTGTTAGAGGCATATGAACATACCATTCTTGCATGTTTGTTAATATGTTTAACATTAAATGTTTTGATTTCAGACAACACCAAAACAATTGTGTTTTGTGTTTAACAAAAAATTGTTGGTTTTCCATCACACAGAAACACACGAGCTGGACTTCCCTTTAAGCAAGAAAGATAGATAGTTAGATTTATAGATATATTTATTTCAACATAAAATGTGTAATAACATGGCATAAAATATTAAGACATACAGAAACAATATAACAACGTATGAATTAATACAGCCATGTCATTCAACATTAAATGTCAAGGATAACACAAAAAAAGAGTAGTAATTTACTTTTATTTCCATTGTGGTCCTTGAGATATAGTGTTGTATGACATAGGGAGATTAAAATAGGATCACAAATAGTCAATGTTTTAAAAATTGTTAAATTGACAGTCATCCCAGTCATTCGTTTATTTTTACAGTTTGATAAGTCAAATAGTCGAGCCAGACATTAATCCTGCTTTCATTCCTGCATTCAACTTAGTCCTACGTTATACGTACATTCCTAAAACGTCCGTACAAAATCACTTTATAATCATTTTATTCTATTAATGCTTGGCAACAGAGAAGTATGATCATCTGCAAGTGAATAATTTCTAGATTTTGCGTCTGACGACCATGGACCATTCGGGCTTCTATAGATGTAAACATTGAACTTCATCATAAATCAACTGGCAATATAGGTAGGAGAGTTTATAAAAACTTATTTTATTGAATGGATAAGTAGTTAGAAACTAGGGATGGCAACGAGTAGTAAAATTGGAACTGGATGAGATCAAATGTATGTTGGTTTTCTTTTAAAATATAAATGTTCTTTCATCTTTAAGTTACTCTGTATTTATGTACCACATATTCCATGTCAGTAAAATTTAAATATGAAAAAGAAAATTAAGTTTTAATTTTTGTTGGTGTGTTGTTGTTGTTCTTGTTGTTTTAATTTTATTGTTGAAAGAAATCAATATAAGTGTCAAAATTTCTGCCGTGTTGGCAAGAAGAATTTTATAGGTATACGGTGTATAAATAAGATTATGCCGTAAAACATAAAATCAATAAATGTACTTAAAAAAACAACATAACTGAAACGCAATCATCTGTTCTTGGGACATGTCTGACCGCTTTTCGGGTTGTCTTGGAGTTATATTTCAACCTCTCACGGACGATCCCGATTGTAAGCTAATTATGAACTACACAGTCGGCATTGATTTAACTTCCCGTCTGCTGTCCGTTTGAAGCAACACCATGCAGTTATGTTGTTAATGTTATGCGGGTGTTTCAGTTCGATGTTTACTTTTCAAGTATCTTCTTAAGAATATGATTCAGAACATCACTGTCATTTTATTGTTTTATTTCAATAATATTCATATATTGGTTTGCGTCATTCACCAATCAAAAAGTTAGTTTTATGTTTATTAAGAACACATTAACCAATCAATTATTATACTTGAAGGGGACGATTTTTAATGATCATACTGGTAGCGTCAAGCAAACATCTGCGCTATAAAAACATTGCTAACTGACATAAGTGACAAGTGCAAACTGGGACCATTCTTTGACATTGAATTGTGTCGCATGTGGTGACTAAATGTGTCGCAAATTGTGACCTTTCGGCACTTTTCCAATTGTTTAACATCTAATATCAAATGAATCTGGAACAAAACTGGATTTTATATTTCCTTAAAAAGTAATTTTTCATCCGAGTACTCGAGTATTAGATTTAGTACTTGATATTCGGACGATCGATCGAGTACTCGGTTACTCGATTACTCGTTGCCATCCCTATTAGAACTATCGACAACTTACTTGATATGTATCTGGCTTGAAAATAAAGCAATCACCTTTGTAATTGTATTGAAAAGAAAAAGCTGCCATTATTTCGATATTTTATAATATGAACTAAGGCACTGCCTCTTATCGAGCTCTAGCTTTATTAATCTCAGATAATGATTTATATTAAAAAATAATTTGTTTATAACATTTGTTAGCCTACTAATGCACGATAAAATTATATGATTTTTGGAAAGAATTTAAGTCTACATCAACTTAATTCAGCTGGACAACTGGCAATCTGACTTTTACTAAACATTTGGGTTTTAATGTGTAAACACAAAGGCTACATGCTTAAATTAACAACCCAAATGTGTTCCATTACCTCACTTAATGCAATATTGAATATTGATAAATTCTTCATTGATACATGAAAATATTACATTGTCACATGTGCATTAAAATTAATATATTATTGTCTGAAAAATAAATTTTATTTTTTAAAATGTTACCTTGATTACACTTGCAATTGTAACTTGCAATTGCACAAAATTGTTCCATGCTATTCAAAAAATATATATGCATGTAAATGAATAAAGTTATAATATAGACCTAAAAAGTACTGTTTTAATATACATGTACATCACATTAACACCACATTGAGACTTCAATATGTAGTGTGATACATCACCTAGATTTTTGGGGCATATTTGTGCAGTCATTTGAAAATATCTCCAGGAATGACAATGCCATAGGAATTTTCAGTTATTAACAAAAGTAATTTGAAGCTATAGATGCTGTGTGAAAAATATTATGACAATATGGTACATATTTGGTGACAATATGGTACATATTTGAGCCAAGTTACTTAAATGTGCATGATAGAATTACTTATTTAAGTTGAAAAATAGTTCATCTATTGGACCAAAATAGATGAAATAATCTCAATCAATTAAACATAAACATGTACAATATCATGTAGTCTGATTATCCATATGTAACACTCCTTTACAGGTCTTAGTAACTGATTTGAAACAAAATGCTTCTTTATATCTATTTTCATTACATAAATGAATTGCGCTTGCCAATCAAATCATGCATTAAAAATGTTGTTGGTCCATTTTTTTAAATGTATAATAACAATTTTAAGAGATTGTTTGCAAAAAAATGTAAACACATGAACACATAAACATGCCATTATTCATAACCACTTTTGGATCTCTGTCTGGTAAGTATTTTATAAATGTAATATATATACTGGAAAATGTGAATTTCAAAATTCTGAAGCTCATTCCAGTTGGTATTTTCTTGATTTTGTATTTTTCGTTGCAGAAATTTAGGCACAACTACTTTAAAATATGGTAGGTAAATTTCTCTTTAAAAAGTACCATATATTAAAAAATGTAAACTTCTCTACTGTTACATTGCTAAAACATAAACATACAAAAGAAAAAAATCATTGTTTTTATTATGAGTGCAATTTCCAGTTTTTTGTGTTAAAGTCCAGCTTAAGCAGATCCAAGTACCGGTATATTCAGATTTTTACATGTATTTAAAGAGGCCAAAAACCCACTGACATGGCAAGAAATGTTTCTCTTCCTCTTCACAGCAATCTACTTTTTTCAACAATTTAAATGATTATGAAAGCTCTGATTTTTTTATTTTCTAAAACACAACTTTTTGATGCTGAGCAAATTTAGTGATACCATGAATATTTAACAAAATTTGCAAAAATAAAACAAAACAAAGCAGACACCTTGTAAATAGTGTATTTGATTATACATGTACCTCACATACATATTTTGATTATGAAATCATGTTGAAATGTGCACAATGAGCATTAACTTGATATTTGATGCTATTCTTGGTACACATGTATTCTGCTTTCTTGTCAAACTTTTTGGTCCCAACTGATGATAATATATTGGAGATTAACCCTTTCCTCCATGTAAACACCTTTATGACATGGAAAAACTGTGTACATGTAGATTCAGATCAGCCAGCACATCCATGATGTCTGATCAGGATCTGCAATGTTCACTTGTTTAAATCATTAGGTTATTTCTGACCAAAAAGTGAACAGTGCAGATCCTGATTAGATGTGCCAGTTAATCTGGATCTAAAGCGGTCTCACACGGGTAAAAAGGCATGTCTGTAGAGTAAAAGGGTAAATTTCCCTTTTATTTAAAATCTCATACTACAGTACTGTGTATTAAAATTAAAAAGGTAATACTCAGTAGTTACTTTGAGAAAATTATTGTCTACACAATTTACAATTTACAAAACCTGAAATTTCATACATTTAGGACAATCTGTCATGTATTTGGCCAAAATATAAAAAAAAAACTTAAATTGTTTCTGGAGGTACCATGTCAAATAGGCCACAAGTCAATTCAGGCAGTACTTGTAAGTCTATTGTATATGGCAATCACTGTAAAGAGTTAGTTTTGATTTTTGATTTACACAAGCTTTTTAAAAAAATAGTATCATTGCTTAATTGATATCTAAAATTGTGCTTGTCATCCTGAAACCCAAGAACAAATTAAAACATCATCTGATTGTCATTTTTGCTTAAAAAATTGGACTGTCATCATAAAGTAAAGTAATTTATGTTACCGTCATAATCTCTTCTCTACACCTACCCAAGCTGTTGATTCAATCAGTTTTGTCCGGGTGTCACACTGTTACCAGTATGTAAGATCACAATTTACATCACTTGCAGTAAAAGTCAGAGGTGCTAATGCAGTCAAAGGTGTCATATTTAATAAATAAATAAATTTATTTCTAAACCAATTTCCATGTTGGACAATGCAAAATACACAGCTTATGTTGCAACCATCAATATTTGATTCTGTGCTAGTGTAAACAGAGTGACTTTTGTAGACTAAGGTCATTGATCAAAAGAGCATATTGACATATAAATGATGTCTTTTCTTTTGTTGCAACATTTTGTTAATTGTTTTCCCACCTGTTTAGTCATGATAGTCTTGGACAAAAATCCGGAAAAAGTACATGTTGTTTTGTACAAAATGTCCAATCTATGAAGCAACTTGTTCATGAAAAATATTTTATAAAACATCATAAACTGACATAGAAAATATTTACACAATGATGCTAAAAACGTTATAAATAAAATAAAAATGTGGGCTATTTTTGAGGCCTATTTGAGCTTTTTCAAAATAAAGTGTGGCTCATTTGACATGTTTGTGGCATATCGACTGTAATCCATATACCAATTCCATTGTATTTGATCATAAATTTGGTGTGAATAGACTGATAACGATCCCAATCCATCAACCAAAACAATAAACATTATGTTATGCAGTGTAGACCCAGTGTAGACCCTCATTTTTTAGGGGGGAGGGGCGGCGGCAAGTTTTTTTTTTTAGAAAACAGGGTCAGTCTTCAACGCCCCTGTGGTGTAGATTTGCTCTTGTGCCATGTGTTTTATAAGAATAAATAAAAGAAATCTCATACCTCGTGTTCAACTTCAGTACTCTCACAAACAATATCTTCGACTGCCATGAGCTCACATGTCTGAATGACGAACATGACCAGTGACAAAAAACTCTTATACAAAACTGAATTGTGGCGCTGGTCTACGCTAAGCTCAGTGTGTCTCACAATGCACGACTGAGTGACATTGCGAGGTCCAGTTCACAATTCAACTTCACATAAAAGTTGGTTCTCACCAGCCTTACATATTGTTTTCAAGAAAAACTCCATGCATCTGATTGTTCCGTCGATGGGCATTATGCTCCTTTGAATTTAAAGGCCTAATAATCCACTGACAAGCTACCATTCAGTAGTTTTCAACTTGACTTCTTCAGTCTAATTTCTCAAAATGGCCGATTGCTAGTATTGCTATTGGTTACAACGAACGACAACCTACTCTCTAAACAGACGATTTAGATTTTTTAGCTTTCCAAAATGCTAGTCCGATAACAATGCTACCGAGTAATAAGTTTTAATTTTTAAAGATATTTTGTCATTAGCAATTTATAAAAATAAAGTCAATAACAAAATTTGTAAAAACAATACTTTGCCGTAAGTTTTTACCGGTCAGGTTTTTTCCCGTGTTTACATTGCCTTATGCTGTGCACAACCGGAAACCAGCGCAAACGAAGTGGACAACCTTTTTTTCTCCTTAGTGAATGGGCATTCCTGCGACCTTAAGACGAGCTTAACGCTCGGGTCGCTTCGCTTCGCGACCCGAGCTAGAGCTCGATATTAAAATTTGATTGAAAAAATAATCTGTCACATTGACTTTTTTACCCATTATTTTTGTGTCTTTTTCTTGAAAATGTATGATAATATTTAACCTATCAAATATTTCACCCAATTTGTTTTAATAATTTCTTTTAACTGCAGAAACTGTAACTGTTTAAACTGAAGACTGATGCACGTGACTACTTTTTTCTATTTGCGAGCAAGTTCTACGGTCTACGTTCCTTGAGTCATACTCTAGTGTTCTACAGTCCAGTTTTGCGGTTGACGCAGTTCTACATGTACGTGCTATGTGGTACGTCACTTTCGTTCATCCCTAATGTTTTTTTTCAGTCCCATTTCTACGTCCCATTATAATTTTTATTATCGGACTTGTCCATCCATTACCGCTATTTTAAACATCGCTGGTAAAACCCCGGTCCAAGAACGCCGAGGTGAGCGCATTACGATCGCAAGCATCGCCGAAGCAACGCAGGGGCATCACCAGTAGACACAGTGGGATCGCATAGAACGCCTAGCCACGGCGCTCACTTTAAGCATGCACAAAACAAACGCCGTCGCTCGACGTTCTGATAAGAGCGTAGTGGGGTCGCCGTTGCGGCGCAGTAAGATCTCCTACAACTCCACACGAGCTCCGCAGGCGCGCATAGAGGTCACAGGGCGAACGCCTTGGTTATTGTTGACGCTTACACGGAGATTGCACGACATTGAGTTGTCACTGCGACGCTACTGCGCTTAATGGCGCGTCTATGGCGCATTTACGGAGTGTTAATTATTTTTACTGCACTCTTACAACGGCTGTACGGAGCTGTCACGGCAGTTATTGCGCTCCTAATGCGCTTCTACCGCATCCATTGGCGTTTGCATAACAAACACTAGCAAAATGGTAAAAATGTACAAGATATACAAACAATTCAATTCACTATGACTGATGTCGGCCTACTACTGACCCATTTCCTGGTCAAGTAGATACACCAAGATGCAAACGTTATGCATGTCATTTTAACATGACGAAGGAGGAGGGCTCAAGAGCGTATGAGAGTTTTGGTTCGATCATAGAATTTATAAATGAAGCAGAAGGGTGCAGCAAGGCCACTATCATCGGTTCATGTCTGAGCTATGAGATTTTATGCTAGCTACTTCAACTATCTGAGTGCCGAGCGTTTGTTTGACGAGCTCCTAGAAAGGCTGCCTCCTCGAATCACCGAAAATGACACACGGCTAACAAAAGCGCTCGAACCAGGATTAAAAGTAATTAGTATAACGACAGGATACCTTCACTCATCTAGTATTGCGACACCACATTCAAAGGAAATATTCTGCGATCCCCATACAGGCATGTTCTGTTGGACGGTTGTACGCCACTGCTGAGTTGAAAGCGCAATACACGCAGTGGAATCACTGTAAGAGCGCCGTAAAAGCACAGTACACTCAGTGGAAGAGCCGTAAAAGTGCATGCAATCGCCAACAAGAACTCCATATGAAAGCCATAGAACACCACGTGAGCTCCTTAGCAACCCCTTAGTCGCAGTGAGGAACCCGTGACACCTCAGTGGAAGCGCCATAAGCGTGCTGGCAATCGCCAACAAGAACTACGTATGAACGCAATAGAACACCATGTGAGCTCCTTAGCGAAGCCACTGGTCGTTCCAAGTCGTTTACCTTAAAGGCTCCCATTTGGTCATGGTTTTTATACATGTATATTCACATGTATTTATAGAAAACCAAACCTCATAAATGTTTTGTATGAACATAAAAAACGAAAGTAAATCTCTCTAAATGGTGTTATATTTTGTAAAGAACTCAGCTTGGGCAATCTGAATAATTATGTTGTAAATATAACACTTCTGGTCAACCTATAATTTCAATAAGACAAGTCTTTAGACGAGCAGGTGTTGGGGCATGTTAAGTTTGTTAACCAAGACTCTATACAAATAGATGAAAAGGGAATCACCAAATATGTCAAATTATCAAACTATTGCAGGTTCAGTTTGAAATTGCTTGTTTACACAGATTGACGGATTGACATAATCTCTCTAACGGCAAAATGCAGTTCAATTAATCTTTGCACAAATCAATGTTATTAATGTGTGTTTATTTTACATATTCTCTTTATTTCAGAGTGATTAACATGGCATGTACATATAAATACAGACGATCATTCGAAAACATGCATACATATTACAAATGATAAAGATGACATGAAAATGGGTTAAACAACACAAAGAAGACATGCATACATATTACAAATGATAAAGATGACATGAAAATGAGTTAAACAACACAAATAAGACATGGATTCATATAACAAATGATAAAGATGACATGAAAACGGGTTAAACAACACAAAGAAGACAGGTATTCATATTGCAAATGATAAAGATGACAAGAAAATGGGTTAAACAAAACAAAGAAGACATCATTCATATTTCAAATGATAAAGATGACATGAAAACGGGTTAAAAAACATATATTTGCTATACAAAGAAACGATGACACAACACAAATTTACCGGCTACATACACAATGTTGATTTGATTGTTAATGCAATGAAGAGTCCACACTGTTTTACGGAGTGTTATATATTACACAGATATGCAGATGGTTTGTATATAATGGACTACAGTTTTTTTAATCCATAATTAATATTTTTTGCACGAAAAGCATTTATATTCCTTTGCGATTCTGAGGAAGTTCTTATGAACTCTGCGATTAGTGATTGCTACAGTACGTCGACATATGATTTTTGGAATTTTGTTTCATTATCATCACTGATTTGAACAAAGAAACAATTTTATTTTAGGGTCTGTGGCGTAGATGAATTGTCTTGTCACGTCGAAGGGCAGAAGTTGCTGCGAAAAAGCCAACAGCTGAAAACAATCCCTACCAGCTATCTTCTGTAACCAACCAATTTCCTCGTCATTTTGAACTCAGAATTTCAAATAAATTTCCAGTTATATATTCATTATGGAAACTGTATAGAAGATGGTCCCCAAAAGCCAAAACGACCCCACGATATCGGCTAGCACTGCTATATCTATGCTCTCTTCTTATATCCATATCCTCTGACGCTGCTCTAAATTCAGGTCCTCATAACCAGACGGAGACCAATACATCAAACTATCCATGTGGTTATTGCAAAAAGGACGTTACTTGGTCCAACATCATGTCCATTATGTGTGACAACTGTGATCAATGGTACCATGCAGATTGTCAGGGCATAGGTAACTCTACTTTTAATATTCTATCCCAATCTAGAGCTACCTGGCAATGCAACATTTGCCTTTTTCCTAATCTTACACAAGGACTCTTTGAATCATTGAATTCAACAATTTCCTCCTAAGACTTTGAAGAAATTTCATTTAACAATCTGACTCCTAATACCAGTCTCGGAATACCCAAAGCGTCATCATCACCTAAATTTACCTATTCAGATAACACTAACAATAGAAAAACTAAACATAGTCGCCTTACAGTTTTAAATATTAATTGCAGATCAGTTGTTGAAAAGAAACTTGAGATTGCCTGTCTTACTGATCAGTTACATCCGCATATCATTGCAGGCACAGAATCATGGTTAAAAGAATGAAATCTGAAATCTTTGACACTGACAATTACACAGTATTTCGGAAAGACAGACAAGGGGGTGGTGTGTTTCTTGCTATACACCAATCTCTTCAACCTGAAGAGCAACCCCATCTTGATTCTCCTTCTTCAGAAATAATTTGGGTAAAAATAAAAATAACTGATTTCAAAGACATATATCTGGCATCCTTCTATAAGCCCAGAGAAAATGATCAAGAAAGTCTAGATGGTCTTAAAGAATGTCTCTCAAAAATTTCTCAAAGTAGTAATATAATGGTCTTAGGCGACTTCAATCTTCCCCATATTGATTGGTCAAATAAGGAAATGTCATCAAAATGCCCTTGTAGGTCAGTTTATGACAACTTATTTGAATTAATTAATAATTTCAATCTCTCCCAAGTGGTAAAAATCCCTACCAGAGGTCCAAATACTCTTGACTTATTCCTAACCAATAATCATAACCTTGTTCATAACATTAATAGTTTACCACCTCTTGGACTAGGAGACCACGACATCATCCATCACGAGCTATTAATTAACCCAGGCAGTCGCTTCCAAAAACCTAGGAAGATATTTTTATATAACAAAACAGATTGGGAAACATTTAGGACAGATATGAAAGACCAACAAGACACTTACTTTACTGTACAGTACTGTTATCGGTAAATTAACCCGTTACCGATGTCATGCAGTGATTGTTACGTATATCAGGGCTATCCGATCAACGTTTTTTTTTTGGCGTGGTCCCGGTTAGCTCAGTTGGTTACGTCGCAGGAATTGCATGGCTAGGCGCTGCCGTCGTGACGGTGCGGGTTCGCTCCCAGCTAGAGACACTATCATTTAAGACAACGTACAAACAGAATACAGAGACAAAATGGACAGTTTTCAAAAACATACTTCAAAAACTTACTGATAAATACATTCCATCAAAAATATGTTAAAACAAAGAAAACCTCCCATGGATAACAAAAGAAATTAGACGACTAATGCATAAACGGGATAAACTATACTGTAAACATAAACAACACAGAAAGTCACACAAATTAAAAGAAATCAAACATCTGATCCAGAGTAAAATACGCCAGTCATACAACTGCTATCTTGAAAAAATCCTGATTGATGATAATACAAACACAGATAACCCTAGACCCAATATACGTTTTTGGACATTTATCAAACAGAAAAAATCAGATAATAACAGCATATTCTCTCTCAAATCAGATGGTAACACCTTCACTTCTCCACAAGATAAAGCCGATATACTAAATAAACAATTTCAGTCTGCCTTTACAACACTTCAACCTCTAAAACTTAGTCACATTACCGAAATGCTCTCCCCTCTTAACCCGTTAAAACCAAAAATGCCAAGTGTACAAATCTCTGTGCCTGGTGAAATGAAACAACTAAAACAGCTCAACCCTAGCAAGACATGTGGCCCGGACAATATATAACCTAGAGTCCTGAAAGAATTGCACCAGCCTTTAGCCCCCATCCTTGCTGACAATATTTACCACATCACTCACTAAAGGCAATATCCCAGCTGATTGGAGAAATGCTTCTGTTAGCCCTGTCTTCAAGAAGGGATCAAGGACAAAACCTGCCAACTACCGGCCTATTTCTCTTACATGTATTTGTTGTAAATTAATGGAACACATACTAGTCTCAAATATCATGGCATTTTTAGATGCCAATAATCTCCTTTATACAAATCAACATGGTTTTCGATCTAAATTAAGCTGTGAAACACAACTTATCCAGTTTGTACAAGACCTACAAGACACCATCAACGCAGGTAAACAAACTGATGTTATTATCCTGGATTTTAGTAAGGCTTTCGATAAGTGGATCACAAAAGGCTCCTTCTCAAATTAAACAGAATTGGTGTAACTTCTTGTGCAGGTACAGAAACCAAACCAAACACCTATGAAAATTACCTCCCCAAAACATTATAATTTATATTACTCCTAAAGTTTCTGACAGCGCACTCCACATAATACTCTGTATAGAGGGTTTGGAGTATATGGCAGATACAGATACAGATAAAACTATGCTGTCAAGCTCAAAAGCCCAGAAATTATAATTCACTCTACCGGTCTTTTTGTCTGAGTTCGCTCTAAGTCCAGAACAACCTTTCTCCATGACAATTTGAAATCACTCGCAAACGTCTACTACTATCTCTTTAATAAAATCCATTATCGTCATTTAATATGACGGAGAGAATCAGTATCTATTTCTTTTATTTTTCTTTTATTCCTTACGCAAAATATTTTTCGTTATCGTATGCGTGATTATGTTATTTGTCAAGAAAAGAACTTAATCTCGTTTCGTGACAAATAAGCGACGATAGCCTGTAAGTAAAAGGATTGTTATAGTAGTATAATATAACCTCGGCTACCTCGTCTATTTCTTCTTTCCGTTGACCGATAAAAGAACTTTAGTTCTGTTTTAACCTATGGGCGTTAAGAAGATACTTAGATAATGCACGATTCATTAATCTTATGTCGTTTCCTAATCGGATGTAATTTCATTAAAAAGTCAAGTCACTCTCAAAACATACTGCCGGTGGGCACAATGCCTCCGTCCGCATCATGCGCTGCTTTATTACGCAGTCTCGTATGTTGGTGGTTGTTGACACTGGCTGTAGCTAAGTTTCTAGGTGGAACCCTCGCTTGGATATCCGCCCCTGGGAATAAGGTAGATATTTTTCGTAATTTAAAGCTTGTTGTGACTGTGATGAGTAAGTTATTATTTATATGACTTTTAACCCGTTACCGATGTCCTGCAGTGATTGTTACGTATATCAGGGCTATCCGATCAACGGCATGGCTAGGCGCTGTCGCCGTGATAATGCGGGTTCGCTCCCAGCTAGAGACACTTTCATTATCAACATCATCATCGTCGTCATCATCATAATAATAATCATCACCATCGTCATCACCGTTGTTCTCTTCTTCCTTTTCTTCTGTCTCTAATTATATTTCTTCATTTTACATCATAATTATCTTTATCATCTTGATAATCAACATATTAATCACCATCGTCATTAGGTTGATGATAATTATCGTCGTCGTCATCATCAAGATCATTATTATCAGCAGCATCAGCAGCAGCATTCTCATTTTCATCTGTATCATTACTGCCATCATCGTTTTTATTATCATCATCATCATCCTATGATATGTTTTCTAATTGTGGTTCTTTTTTCAACATTGTAATTACATTGCGAATTGGCTGTTATTAGTGATTCATTTTTCAGAATATTATTTATTTATTTTAATGTTTCAAAAAATCCATGCTCCTGTGGTCATTTTGTTCTCATAGTTATGAAATCGTGTTACACCTTGCGACAGACGTCAGTATCGTAATATGGCGTGGTAACTTCTAACATGTTCGGCACTGTAAAAATGGTGTATTTTCATTGGAAGAAAAATGAGTGTAGCTTTACATTGTGAATTGCTACAAGATTCTATTTATGTTTTTGTAGGAGACAAAAATACTTTTAATCTGTTAAGGGGTAAAACACTTTTATCACGAATGACATCTTGCTAGATTCTACTATGTTTTAATCGAAGAAAAAGTACATGTAATTCCTATAGAAATAAACATTTTTAAACAATGGGTGATACGTTGCTCGATTCTATTTATGACAAAACTAGGAAGAAGTAATTTTTATGACCATAGCGAATTGTTTCTAAAAAGGATACTGAAAGACTTTCTGTGAAAAATTATTTATGAGCATGGAATGATAACATTTCAAATTATCAATTTAAATTGATTGTGTTGGAATCTTCTGATATCAAAACGGTAGTGTTTTAACTTTGTTTATATTAAACGTCAGTTAATCCTATCTTTATCAATGAAATTTGATTGGCAGCAAAACTATTTACATACTTTGTATGTTTATGTCACGTTTTTGTATTTGACTAAAACAAATATGACGACAATAAAAAAAAGTCATAAGAACAACTAATTTAATCTAAACAGATACGACTTACGTACAGATTAGCGTGGGAAAAAGGAACTGGACCTTGCGGACCAACTTGTAGCTCAGTAGACATCGGGTCACCTGGTCAGAGTCTCAGAGCCGACTTGTCATCCTTTCAATGGACAACAGATTCTAACAGCACTACATACACTTCGAGTAATGTGACGTATGTGATTACTTCGGTGAGCATGAGGACTATAACGGGTTGGGAGCAAAGCGAACATGTTCTGAACTTCGACGTTCCTTCTTCACAAAGATTTAATGTAATGTAAGTCATCAACAGGGTTACCATAATTTATATTATTAGCATCAACTTCGTCGAATAAGAGACATTCTTTTTGAAATAATTTGACCACTACATAGTGTGTTGCTTTCATTGCAAGTAATTTTGACAGTGAACGATGTACAGAATTTATACGTCATTTACACATTCATTATGATTATATAATTGACACAAATATAGTGTGTATGAAACTATTTCCAAAATAGAAATGTATCAGTTTTTGAGCAAGCAGCTTAGAGTGTAATTTCCTTTTTCCCAGAACTGTTTTAAATTGAAATGATAACCTTACCTCACCTCTATACCCAGAGGTTGTTTTTTTTTCAATTGTTGAATTTGAAATGCTTTTACTCTACCCTTTAGCTTTAATATTTTTTTACCAGAAATGGTTTTACTTAAATCTGTTTTGGCAAATGGCGTGTTTGTTTTGTATTTCAGATTTCGCGGCTTCCACTGGGTTTCGAGTTTACATGACTCCATAGTTTCAAGCCCTGGGATAATGATAACCCATGTTGACGCCAGGATAAGAAATGATACTGGACGCCAAAACTTGAGTCCATTTTCTTCGCTTCCTGCATACTTTGGGTATGATTATGAGATTATTTTATCTATCATGCATTTGTGGCAACTCAACCATTTTCATTTTCTGAATCTAAAACATATTTATACAACTTAACATGTTATAACTCTTTCCAATCGCATGTGGTTATACCTGCATTAGAGTGTCAGTGGCGCAGTACGTTAGCATGTTAGACAACGGAACCGGTGGTCAAGGCTCGACTTCACTGGTGTCCAGTGCTGGACTATTACTTAAAATGGTACTGTTGCAAGCAGTATTGGCATTGATGTTGAGGAATTATAGTGCATCTTACTCTAAATTTTTGTTCCATTCATTTCTGGTTGGGACTTATACATGTTACATAAAAGATCTTCACCTTCGTGGACATTTCACACAAGCAAGCGAAGCTACTGGCATAAAACAAAACGACAATGTAAATCTTGTTACATCTAAAATGTCAAAATCTGAACCTGTCGTAGAGCAACGAAATGAAATATCCAAACAAATTCAAAAATCTTTTTGAATGGTTAAAAAATAGGAAATATAAATTAAACGTGAAAACACAAGCTGCTTGCTGGTAAGTTTATCTTCTACTCTACCATTTCCCCCTTTGCAAACGGACATTACTAATTGATTCTTGGTTTTAAGTATCACGAAACTATTCATTTTAGTTATCCATGCGCCAAACTATCTTCTTCTTCATTTCGTTCGCTCTACACGACCATTCCAACATCCGCGATGAAAGTTGTGGTCCTCCGTAGGTCGTCAACATCTCCATACAGTTTCTGCTGGATTGTTGCACCTTGTGGCCACGTTGCTTCTCGCTCCTGTTCGAATCGTTTACATCGTTGGAGGATGTGCTTTGCAGTCTGGTCCTCGTCTCCGCAGGGACATATTGGGGATGGCACCACTTTATACTTTCTGCACATGTGTGCATTCAGTCTGTTATGCCCTGAGCGTAACCTCACCATCACCACCTGCTCTGGTTTGTTTAACAAGTGGTAGGCATCTGCTTCCTGTCTGGTCTTTGTGAGAGCCTTAATGATAGTGGCTTTCTCCTTGTATGTCACCTGGTTATCTGGTTACTCTAACTGGGCTCCTTACCTAGCCAGCTTGTCGGCCTCCTCATTTCCGGGATCTCCACAGTGAGATGGTATCCACTGAAGGGCAACATTGCGGGAAGACCCAAGCTTGTTCACGGCTTTTGCTAGTTCAGGAACATTGTTGCTTTGCAGAGCCTCCAGAACTGATCTTGCATCTGTGAGGAAGACTACAGAGGTTACCTCTTCTGCTGAGTCTTCAATCAGAGAGACTGCATTCATGAGCGCTTCAGTCTCTGCTCTGTAGTTGCTACAGTGCTTCCCAGTGGCAATGTAATGAGCCGATTTCTGGCCTGAAGGGAATGTTATATGAATACCAGCGCCTCCATCCTTAATAGCTCTAGTGGCTGACCCATCTGTATATACATGAGTCCATCTGTCTAAAGGATAGTATGCGTAGATAGTCGCAAGTGTCAGACTTCTACGGATGGTCTCATTTTCTTGTTTGCCCATGTCAAGTCCGGGAATAGCAAATGCCACTTTCACTGCAGACAGGTCATTGGCTGTAGGGTTGGTGATGTCTTCTCGGCCCAAGGGAATTGTCTGTATGTTTAGTTCAGAGGGCGTACTCTCTATTCAGCTTCTTTGCTTCATGTACAAAGCTGGGGCGCTTAAGGCGGTTCTTGGTGAATCCCTCAAGCCTGTTCCTCATGGGGTGATCTGGGAGCGACTTGTACTTGTTTGCCTGGAGAAGGCCTTTGGTTTGTCTTCTTTCATGAAGTGGTTGGATTCCAGTCAGTTTCTCCATGGAGGCAATTGGTGTAGACTTGGTGGCCCCTCTGATAATGCGCAATGCCTGATTTTGTACTTTGTCTAAGGCTTGCTGGTTCGCCTTGGCTGTTGTGGACCAGGTGGCTGAGCTATATTCTATTGTGGGTCGTACTGTGCCCTGATAGATGGTCTTCAATATTTGCTCATTCGCACCCCAGGTTGTTCCAGCAAGTTTGCGCATCATGGCTAGTTTTCTTCGTGCCGTTCCTTCTACACGGTTGATGTGTGGTTTCCAAGTCTGCCGCTTATCAAACGTGACCCCAAGATATGTGGCTTCGTCTTCCTCCTTCAGTAGTGTTCCAGCCAGCATAACCTTCCCAGCTTTCTGTTTTGTTGACAAGGTGAACAGTGTGCTAGACGACTTCTCCTTGTTGATCGTAACGCACCAGTTTTCGGCCCATGCTGCAAGTGTGTCCATAGCTCATTTCATTCTGTACGTGGCTGTAGAGGCGTGTTATTCTTTGCATCATAGCACCAGGTTATCAGCATAGAGAGCAGCATAAACTCCCTTTGGCAGTTCAGACACCAGGTCATTGATGAAGACCAGGAAGAGTGTCGGGGACAGGACTGCACCTTGGGGGACACCATGGCGTAGCATAAACTTCCTACTGTTGTCTGCGCCAAACTATATTATGCACATTTGTACTGGGTATGCTAGTGTATAATGGCGTAACCTTCATAAGCACATTTGTTTATATATGACAGTATAGCGTTGGGGTGTGAGAGAACGATCTGGCTACCGGTGGACGATCCGGATAAAGACAACGTGAGATGTCGTCTGGCTAACCCTGCCGAATGCGGTAACGCCTGTACTAATATTCCACCAGGCACTCTTTGGGTAAACCAGGTATTTATTAGTAGCACTTGGTTTATTTGTGCTATGGTTTCAATTTATGAAAGTTATTATATATAATGGTATTCAAACTATGGCTTCGCTTTATAAATCTTTTTCGATTATAATGTTTTCTCATATTGCGCAAAAGTAAGTGTAACCTACAATTGTTTTAGAATTATTGTTTATAACTTCAGATAAATTGCACGGTGATAGTGCCAGCATTCACTGCCATAGGATACAGGCTTGGAGACTGGTACAGGGTAGCATTAGTCATCGAGGATTTCCCAGAGTTTAACATTACTATGGGGTCAGACATCATTACACACAATCAAAGCTTAAGCTCAGTTCCATTACAGGTTAGAAGTTGCTTTTGTTTCCTATAACTTGAAACTAGTTCAATACTTATTAGTAGTTCGGTCGGTTTTCATTTAAAATATATTATGATACATGCTTTGCATATTGACAATTGATTTAGAAGATTATACACGAAATCATGACTTACACGTACTGGTACTTTTAATAACATACATATATATTGACTGAAAAAAATGCAAACTGTGATGTATATATTGCGTTTAATTGCAGATAAGTGTGCATGTAGTGAACGGATCGTGCAACGACCACATTGGATTACGTTTTGTTCGTCCAACATCTCCGAACTTTGCAAGTTCTTCCATTAGCACGATTGACGTTATCATGAAGAAACCAATACTTAGCTCGTTTTATATTCAACATAATGGAACCGATGAGCTTAGGTAAGAGTGTTAGATATGTCTTGATGTATCTTTAATGCAATAAGCCATCTCTTAATAAAAGATATTTCGGGATCAAAAGGGAAAGGTCAAATTACTGGTAGAATTTTTCCTTATATCACTGAACGCTGTAAATACACGATGAACAGTTCTTTAATAATGTTTCTGTTGTTTGCGGTCGTACCCCTGTATAACACACAAGAAGGTGTATCTGTGTTTTCAAATTCAGCCTTTTCTGGTTGGAGCTCCGATAAATTCATAGCACGCACCATGATAAAGTGTTCCTATAATTAATGCAGTTCTACCGAGGTGATGGTAAGCGGTCCGACGAATCATAATTATTCATACAGCCAAGACGACAATAGCAGATCGAATGTTTTTCGGGTCGATACGAGCTGGCTGGTAGCTTTTCCATCACAGTTTGGAACCTTCCAAGTCTGTCTATGGATCGTGGACGTCAATGGGTATGTATAGCAATATTATTCCTGGTAATAATAATGTTTTGAAAAAATCTCTCATTTAATGCTTCATCATTTGCATAAATCTCTTCATTTTAATCGAGCAGTGTTTTAAAATCATAATAATTTAGTTTTGTCATCGATATTGCAATCATTTACTTGTGCGAGAGGACAGATATTACCAAAAACTAGCCGATCACCTGCTTTTTAAACTAATAACTCTTTGAAACTGCAAGAACAGTATTCGCCTTGGTTGAAAACAAATCAGTGTCTTAACTGTGTTTTATTCAGTGTAACGTCGGATGAAAGATGCATAACAGAAATCGTAGGCGGTGAGTATAACATTATACTATGATGAATATTTTTTCTGTCAAAACAATTTATTTTCTTTAGAGCTTTGCCTAAACATACGAACTGACATAAGTTTGTCTCCATCGTCTGCAGTCCCAGACATTTCCGAAAACGTCTCCTACTTACTTCGTGAACACCGCTAATTCGTGACCGTATTTCTCTGAATGCTTGTCGGCATGATTCGTACTGTAACGTAGTTAATTAAGCCTTGGTGAGCGAATTATGTAAGTGACAAGTAGTCATGTCATTAAGAGTTTAAAAAAATATATCATTCTTCCGTGCGATATACAATGTAAGACATTTAACTGGCTAAAATTTCAAAAATGAATTTTGGGGAAAATACTTACTCCCACCTAGACTTTAGTAAAGAAATGTATTTAGCTAAAGGATGTACTAATGTTTGCAAGCTCAATTTAGTCTAATTCATGTTTTTATTACCAAGCACACACTAAAGCAAAAGAAAAACCGTTTGCATGAGAGCTCTGAAATTCGTTGACAGTATACCAAACCAACTGATACCTGAAATACGTATATATATATGCTGGTCTAAAATGTTTAGTGCTAATTCGTCAGAATAATTTTAGGGTGTTCAAGAAATTCAAGGAAAACTTACTAAAATCCAGGTAGCAATTAGTATTTCCTCAAAAATTTATTTTTAAAATGTTAGCAAGTTTTCGCCATTTGCAATTTTAGTGATACCTTAATTTAATATGACTTGTACACGAGTTGTATTTCCCCTTTAAGATCCGGCAAACAACTGTGAGAATGGGAAAGTGGACTGCGAGAACAATGGAACATGTGTCGATATATTCCAAGCACCAAACGAAAAATGTTTGTGTCAGCCAGGCTATCGAAACATGAATTGTTCACAAGGTATTTCAACAGTGATAGCTGGCGGCTCGCAATTCTTGATGATTTTTCAAAATTCTTTTCGTAAAATCATCGGCAGAACAAGAAAACGTTAAACTAAAGTAACTAAGAAATTACCGGTATATGCATTTTTGTTGCTTTTGAAAACGGATTCTTGTCATTACTTCAAACAAAACTGAATAAATGAACTAGATTGTCATTCAAATGCTTTTAACGGTCAAAGAAATCACATAAGGAAAATGTTTCAAGCCGCACGATTATTTGACACTACTCACAACGCCATCAGAAATGGAAGTTAATTCATCGAATATATAATTATTTTCTTTCCATATTTTAACCCTTTCAGGGCACTTAAATTGTTAATAAAAATGAAATTCTGCTTTAAACATGTCACATTACAACATTTTCAGTATTTTCAAAGCCAGTGAAAATATATTTCTTTCTTTCAGAGGTTCATTGTCTTGAAACTCCATGTGAAAACAACGGAGTCTGTACCGACACTACTTCCGGATACTCCTGCCTTTGTCCACAAGGTTTTTTTTGGTTTCTTCATTATATATTTGTAACATGTGTACGTTCTAGTCCGCCATTTGTTTTATATTTCTGGAAGACAGCTGGCTCCCACATATGCTAATATTCACGTTGATAGAAAGTAAATGTGTCAATACTAGTACCTTAAATTCATAGATTTACTGTAGGTAAACCTTGAATACCTTGAATCTTCGGAGACTTCAAAGGACCGATGAATTGTGTTCTCCCACTTCACAATTATCATTATCTATACCAGGTTCATATATATTCAATGTTAAATCTTTTTGTCTTTTTGTCTCAAGACAACTTGAACTTGTTTGTTAATATGAGAACCTGTTGGGGGAAGTGTGAGGTTGGTGCACCCTAGAACCTGGTTTAAGCCCCCCGTGGCAATTTGTTTTGTCACTGACCGTTCCAAGGCGGCATCCCCAAAGGTTCTCTTTTTCGTTTATTGTTTGTGGCGTCCTATTTGAATTGACATACTAATATCAAACATGCTCTCTCTACCTCTCTTCTTTTTTCCTGCGTGATGAGGCTAGGTTTTGTGAGTGGTGATTCCTGATATGCATATTTTACTTGTTATCAAGTATGGTCTTGAAACTAACAACTCTTTTGCTGCACAATGAATCTTCTTTAAAACTGTTCCACTGGTATACCAATCATTTTCCCCGTGTTTATTTCAGAATACACAGGGCGCAACTGTGAGGTTCGAATACCACCATGCTGGTGGCAGCCGTGTCGGAACGGAGCTACATGTGTCAACTTTAATAATTCTGCCCTGTGTCTTTGTACTACCAACTTTACTGGCAACCTATGCGAAGGTAATTAATTACTTTATTGATCATTCTTTTCGTTCTTAGCGAAAGCACCTTCTTGAGTTGCTAAACTATGTTACAGAAATTTGTTTCGGCATATTTGACCTTTAAACACTAAGTGTGACCTTTATCTTTAAGATAGTGTCGTTGTTTTTGGACATGACGTTTCGACATGTTAAGATGAACTATCTGAAGCTGTGAAAGTTTGGTTGGTTTAAATCCCTTGCGTGTTGCTAATAATGCTCTGGAAACCAGAATCGTGACGAACGGGCAAGGCGATCAATGTATTAACCCGACAATCGGAGATCAGATACATTCTGGTATAAAATACATTTGAATGTCTTTTTCAGAGAACCAGACGAACGATTCAGAGACTCTCACTGGTTCAACGAAGACAACTACAAACGTTTGGCTAATTGTTGGTGCAACCCTGGGAGCCTTGGTGGCAATATGTGTTGCTGTTGTTATTTCTTTATTAATACGGCATGCGTTTAGAAAACATGTTGTGAAACCTACAAGTTCGATGTAAAGCCATAAGATACGTTATAAGCAACTTTGCTGGATACCAAAATTATTAACTATTGTTTTCTATGTTTACCACATGATTTGATGGCTTATTGGTGACTAGAGATTTTTTCGACTCAAAAGCCAGTAATTGTATTTTTATCGTTTAAACATGATTCACGTCAAAGTGATTAGAAGAAGTGTAATTTCTAAAATGCTGTACATGAATGTGGGTTTTATTAAAGCAAGAACAATGTTGTCTAACAAAGTCTTTCATACCTTGTCAAAATGTACATGTCTGTATGTCTTGTGTAATTCAGACTGTCTTAATGTCTGATATTCTAAACAAAACTACATAGATGGTAGCGTTGCAAAACTAGAAGGTCATAAGTTATGGGCAAGATTTGCAGACTCAAGAATACACAAATAAAATTGGGTTTACCGTTTTCAAAAAAAGTTAAACAAGACTGATTAAAACAATCGTCTTAAGACAACCTAACTCAAGCTAGAGTTAAACTCAGCATTAAACAAATCGTGCAACAAGCGATTTTTAATCTATGGATGACCTCTGAACAAACCAATATAGATCTAACTATAACCAAATACTTGAAATTTGTCGCTGCAACTAAAACATTTGTTTCAAACTGTATCACTGAACAACCAGTGACTGAAGTGTTCAGACATGATAGAAATTTAAGGTGGAATTATTTTTTCAAAATCTGATTGAAAACCAAAGAAAATTAAGTTACTTCTAAAATTCATATGAAACCGAAAGGCATTATTTTACCACTTGGAAAATTATTATCAGTATAAAGATTTTAACCAAGTTTAATGTAAATATATGATGAGATATATTTTTGATTTGAGCCATTTTAAACAGGTCTGTTTTATAATGAACACACATTTTGCGAAAGATCGGAATCTAAACGAAATGTGACCTAATGAGTGTATTTGAATTGACCTTATGTCCTAGTTTTTAATCAAGGAGGATGCAGAATCTAAAGAACCTAGATACTTTCAGCAAAAACATTCTGGGCAAGTTCTGTGGTTAATTGAGGAAAATGTTACGTGTTTTTGTGACAACAAGAGACACCATAAACACATTCTGAGCAAGTTTTATGACAACTGTGACCCCTCCTCCAGCACTAAAGCTCCTGAGAATTTAGCTGCTTTGAGGTAACAAAGAGACCATTTATTGTCTGCTTTAAGATATATTTATTTACGAAAGGGGTACATTTAGCACTGCCTCGTCTGGTTGGCATGCTTTTGCGATTATAATATATAATCCCAAGATCACGTCGCATATCAGCCCTTATCAGACAATGTCTATAAAATATTTACCAGACATCTACACTGAACTGTTAAGACTGGATGTCACTTCTCTTTGTTAACATAAATAAGGAAATTATTCGAATTAACATTTAATCAGATCACATATTGAAAAAAAGTGAAATACAATGTATGCATATCAGTTATTGAGAAAGCTTTATGGTTTACAGTGACATATCAAATCATGCAGTTGTTCTATGCATGCATGCAGTGATACCATTGTGTTATTTGTAAAGGAGTAGGTTCACGAAGGCCTTATATTGGCCTAAAAATATGTAAAATTTTAAATTTTGTTACATATCTTAAATTTTAATGCCATTTAATACATAAATAGTTATACTTTTCATATCTTAAAATTTTACATTGATTACTGCTAAAGGTGTTTGACAAGGGGCCATCAAAATTGCTAAAAATGATGAAAATGTGCAAAAATTCATATTTTTGTCCATTTTCTCAACAGATTTTAGAGGATTTCGTTAAGGGCACTCATCTCGACCAAAATCAAATTTTAACCATGAATCCAGCACACATTTATACAAAGAAAATGCTTTAAATTAGTTTGGTCGAAGCCTGTGCCCAATGTGAAAATCACCAAAATATGATGAAAAATTAATAAAAAATTGCATTTTGGCAAACATTTTCAAATTTCAGACGTATATGACATACCTATTTTTTTTATTTTGGTTTATGGGTTCATCTTCACGTTTTATCTTTTCAAGAAAACAACCATTATAGATTATAAAAAGCACACTTTCAGTGATGTAAATGCAGTTTGAAACTTTGAGATAATTTTGGGCCAATTTTGAGCCTTCGTGAATCTACCCCTTTCAACAAAAGACAGTATCACCTGAGAAACTTTCAATTTTTCATGATCTTTAAATATTTCAGATAAGGAAGCGCATAAGTATTAATCGGATTCGTGTTGTTCGCTGAAAGATTTTGAAGCATCCAAGAAAGTGTTAGATTGTGCACGTTTTAGTCAATACCTGTCTGTTATTTATATTCGTTATTTACTTACATTCGTTACTTTTTTACGATTCCCAATGCATTTGAGTGACATTGATAAAACAGTTATAAAATGTGTTGGACGAAAATGAAGCAACCACATTACGTCTTATTAGGCTGGTGTATTTTGTTAACTGGCTGGACAATATCAGGTGCCAGTTTTCTTGGTGGAACCGCAGCTTGGGTGACTGCTCCTGGAAATAAGGTAACTCAAGGTTTATAATCTGTAAATTCACATGTTTTGTGATATCCAGAATCATAATTATGATATTGATAGCGAAATATCAGTAGAATAAAGTGCAAACAGGAATAATACGCGTATATTGAAATGGTTACTAGGTAATAGTAATTTATCCAGAGTTCTTCATAAAGAAACCTGGTAAGTTCTCTTCAAACTTAATGAAGACTGTGGCCTTTTCTTTTACTTTCATATATTGTTTTCTTTTCCTCATGTTTTGTTTATCGTATAACATATACTTAACAAAAATAAAAAGTATCCACTTTCCTATCTTAAATTTTGTAAAATTTGAAAACGAAAACTGAGAAATCTGTACGTGGAAAACTTTGCATTTCTGTTATCATTGCAAAGAGAAAAAGTTTTCTTGAAAATCTGCAGCCACAACTTAGTTATCTTTCCCTTTATTGTAAAGAGGGTTCCAGGACAAAGTCAGTGATTCTTTGAAGTATTCATATTGGTTTGAATTAAATCAATATTTCCACCTCTTGTGATCAATAAAATCATAAAACATTCATCAATAAAACAAGTAGTTCTCGATAAACTACGCTAGAAAGTCCAACCATTTCCAATTACCTCCCTTTAAATTGAATATGTAGCGTTTTGTTATCCATTATTAATTGTTATTCGACTTGCCGTTGCTAAGGTCTTGGTGTGGAAGATTATGTTTATGAACAATAGAAATTGAAAACAACTGAGATTAACCAATTGAACACCATTCAAAGCATACGTGATTAAATGAAAATATGTTAATGAGAATATAAGCATAAAAAGTGGATACTTTTTATTTTTGTTCAGTATATATCGGGGATATCCGATCAACGTTTCTGGTGTTGTCCCAGCTGGCTTAGTCGGCTGCGTTGACGGAATTGCATGGCTATGCGCTGTTCCCGTGACGGTGCGGGTTCGCTCCCCAGCAGAGGCAATATCATTTGTAGATAAAAAGTATATTGAATACAAATATGACAAGAAAAGGGGGCTTTACATGTTCATTTTATGCTATTATCCATTTTTACCATAGTATCTGAGGCAAAAGCGTATGGTTTTTTTTTCAAGGCATTGGGCATATCTGACAAAGTATGAGCAGAAAGGAATGACGTAAAGTAATTTTATTTTCAATAAAAATCTGTTTTAACCTGATCATGTTAACAATTGAATTTAATTTCAAAACAAAGGAAATATATTATACAGAGATATTTATGCAACGTTCAATGTAATCAGACAATTTGACCCTATTTCAAAAGCAAAAACAATCCAAGGTTTCTTTTATTATTTCATTAAATTTCTATTAATAAAACTGTTTCCTAGATTTTTCTTCTTTTATATATTTTGTAGATTCATGTATTCTCAATATATTGGATTCAAACAATAATATGGTTTACGATTTTTTTTATTTTTAACAATGACAAAAAACAACAGTTTATGTGAGAAAGAAAACATTTATCATACACATGTACAGGTCTGTCTCTTGGTTTACGTAAAAACAGGTACGGCTTACATACAGAACAGCATGGGAGAAGGGAACTGGTCCTTGTGATCCAGCATGCAGTCCAGCTGATATTGGATTGATCGGCTCAAGTCTCAGCCCAGAACTGTCCTCAGTCGAGTTGATATCTGATTACAACAATGTTACTTACACATTCAGTAATGTAAAGTACATAATGACATCAGTAAGCAAAAGGAACGTGACAGGTTGGGAACAAGGTGAAAGCGTAATATTGTATGATGTACCGTCATCACAGTAATTCACTGTGAAGTAAGTATAATCACCAAATTCTTTGGTTTGTTAGTTTAAAAAACTGAATTGAAATCGATTCAATCCTTAATTTAAAATCAAGTCCTTCATTTAAGACACGTAAGTATTGAAATGACTTTCAGAAACTTTTGGTTATCTCTTATAATGCATAATGTAAACAGTATTGAAATATGCAGATAATTCAGTTTTTTTTTAAATAAGAATACACTTTCAATACCTTTTTCAATTTAATTGTAGATTTCTCGGTTTTCGTTGGATTTCGAATTCTCATAGCACCCAGGGTTGAAGGTTATAAAACTGAGTTTGGAAACCAGTCTCAAATCTCAAGCATCTGATTGGCTGAAATGGCGACTGGTCGCCATTTCAGCCAATAAGATGCTTGAGATTTGAGACTGGTTTCCATGCTCAGTTTTATAACCTTGGGCACTGATTTCGAGCATAGGATTTATGAGGACACGAATTGATGTGAGAACAAGAAACGACACTGGCCGGCCAAACTCGAGTCCATTCACATCAGTGCCACCTTATTTAGCGTACGGGATACTATTTCAAATTATTGCCTTGTGAAATGAAATGATCCGTTATGTTGTCCGCACACGTAATGTCGGAGTTACTAGTATTCATTGCTACTCGGGAAATTTTGATTTTTATGATCCTTTTAATTCAAGAAAATAAAATATGCCACATTCAGAAAACACAGCCTTCCACAAAGGAAAAACAGAAAGGTAAAAAGAGCATTAGTTTAAAATACGATCAATTTCTGTCCACAAGCATTTTACGACAAAGCGATCCGACTTAAAACGGTCAGTTCTAAAGCATTTTGCCACTGGGCGTTGAATCCAGGTTCTAGGTTCTTGATCCAACAGGTTCTCGTATTTTGTCTGGCAAGTGGATTACTCATAAAAGTGTCACGATAACTGTTTAACTTAATCAGCGACAAAGGGCAAATCATATTTACTGCATACGGCCAACAAAATGGTTTGCACCCGTTTCACATTGTTATGGTGTCTATCAAGCTCTTGATATTATGTTGCATAAACATGGTAACTTCATCAATGTTAGCAACAGTAAAATCTAACTTTTCGTTAAGTTTATTTACATATTTCCTTATAACCGTATTCCTTTCTACAGCTAACAAATGGTATTTAAACATTTAGTCACCATTAATCGTCCATTGTCATTCAAGACGACGGAGTTATATTGTAGTCCATTTTAATCTCGAATTTCTGAATTCAAATATGTTTACACATTAAAAAATAGAACTTGAAGCAACATTCTGGGGTTTCAATAACTGTTTTACCCTTAAGACTTTAGGAAGATCAACGAACATTCCGGACAAGAAACTTTTATCTGATACAATTATTAATTTTAGAGCCTTTTATACACTTCAAACTTCTAGCTATCGAATTTAGTTTTAAATTTTTTTCTAACGATATTGAACCAGTGTATATTTGGGATGTGAGAGGACGATTAAAATACCTGTAAGCGACCCGGATAGTGACAGAGTAAACTGCCGACTTGCCTTAACAACTGAATGTGGTAGCGCGTGTTCTGATGTTTCGGAAGGTACCATATGGGTAAACGAGGTAATCAAAACTAAAGTAACAAGTGAATGTCAATTCAAATATCAAAGTTGTTACATATTGTTCAACAACTGATAGCAAATTAAGTGATAAAGTATGTCATAAATGACGAGACATCGGTTGTAATAAGGATGAAATTTTCTTAATGTATGGGGGAAAACAGCACACGTTTGCAGTTGACTTCTGAGCCTAAGATCATAAACTAAAACTGGAGACCAGTCTCGAATCTCAAGCATCTGATTTGCTGCAATGGCGATCTGCGACTGGTCTCCAGTCTTAGTTGTTTGAGACCCTGGTATATGTGAGATTGGATTCAATAGATATTTTGACATCGTATTGCTTATTGAAGATATTTTCAATTAAATAACAAAGTATTTCTAACTGAACATCATTAAAATAATATCGCAGTAAAGTCAAACTGCCTCTTTTTGCTGGTTATTGAGTCGTGATGTGGTTCTTAAAAAAAAAATTAAGAGATTTACGGTAGATAAAGGTAAACTAAAAAATGTGCATATCCGCCGTTTTGATTATTTTGTGATGACATAACGTACATCAGCAATAATAAATATTAGTCTAAACGTCACAGATTTTGCATGCAATTTCAGGACAAATGTACTTTGACAGTGTATCCGTTTGAGACAGTAGGCTACAAACCTGATCAATTTTACAGGATAACACTTGTTGTGGAGGATTTCCCTGATTTTCCTATCTCGTTGGGATCAGAAATATTCACGCATAAAGACAGTCTGAGCGCAATTCCTTTTCAGGTTACTTTTTCTTCTCTTGTTGAACTGTTACATCTGTACATGAAAATATAATTATCTGGCATATGATATGTAAGTAGTTATAATTTCTTATTGATGAATGTATGCGATACTCACACATAACACTGTCATCATTAAATGTTCGATGCGGTATTTTTATTATTACTAACTGGGACTTAGAAATGCATTACCTTAAAAACTTTACAGAAATTCTCAAAATATAAAGTATATTTTCTATTGCATTGCACTTGACTACAAAATAAAACAGGAGAAACTTCGTCCGTCATTTTAAAATTGCCTGAATATAAGTATTCCTTATAGTGACACAAACACTCTAAGAAGAATGGCCACGTTTATGGTAAACAACTGAATAATAAATATACTTCTTGTAAATTGAGCTTGATATATTGACACCACTGTGCACAATGGCATCTTTAAATTACATAAATTACTAAACGTAAAATTCCCTAAAGAAGGCCAGTCGGTTGAAGCATGTCGGATAAATAGAAAAAACGTCGTTTGTACCCGTTTGTACGTTAACAAATAATACTCCTGTATCTTTGATTTTGTTGCAGATAAGTATTCGAGTAATATTGGGAGCATGTGATCTGCGGAATGAACCGCATTTTGTGAGGCCATCGGTACCGAACTATGTACAAGCGTCTGTCGCGGTGTTCGACATAATCAGACGACAACCAATTCTTACAAATTTCTACATTCAGGTTGCTGATATTAACAAAATTAAGTGAGTTATGTTTTGTGACATGTAAAAATTCGATTTTTTTTAAATTAACACTTACTGAAGTTGATAACATAGATGATTTGCGTACTTCAAAACGTTTGAAGTTGTGGTAATTTAATGCTTTCCCATCGTATGATTATGCTTCAAAATCAGAGTTTCAAATCGATATTAACGTTCACTCACTGCAACCAGGGAAGAAATATCGGTATGGAAACAATGTTTCTATAGCATATTGTTAATGTTACTATCATATGTTTTTAATGTTGACAGCACTACAGAAATCATGATGAGCGGTCCAGGGAATGTGAAGTATTCCTATGAAGAAGATGATCGTAGTATCGACTTTAATAGGTCCGATGTGTTTCGAGTGAACATGACATGGTTGTCGGACATTCCACCACAAATTGGAAACCAGCAGTTCTGCATCTGGGCTGTCAGCGACGATGGGTTCGTACGCCTGGCGAAAAGATATCCTCTTCAACACATTATAGTCTATTCACACATTGCATAACTAAATCTGTACGATGTAACAAAACTCTTCTAAATCAAAACCCACACGCACAAGCACGAAAGAACACACACACGCACCCACACACACAATAGCCGGCAGTAAAATTTGTAAATCATGAAATCAAGTAAACGTATTGGTTTTATATATATTTATTCAAACTGAACAACCTTACGAAATAATGCAAAACGAGAAAACAGTAATTATTGTGTCAATAAATTTATTTAAAAAAATCCGTTCCCTTTTTCAACATTTTTGTTGATTTTTTCTTGCAGAATAACTTCAGATGAGAGATGTTTTACATGTATTGTTGGTGGTAAGAACCTGTGATTTCAGATTAAATTTAAATAATATTTTTAAAAGATACAGACCTTAGGATAATTATATATAATAATAATAATTATAATAATAATAATAATAATAATGATGATGATGATGATGATGATGATGATGATGATGATGATTTTACATGGTGTTTCGACAAGCATACAATACTTATTGTCAAGAGACCATTATATAATAACAACATAAAATGACAAACAACATTATGAGGTTTCGAATTTAGTTTTAAATTAAAGTGAGACTTGAAACTGTATTCCAGGTGATCATTCCAGAGTAACCGATATTTTAAGGAATTATTACTTGATTTCAGAACTAGGATTTAAATTACTTCGGGAACGCAAATTGTAGTTGTCATTGTTACTTGTACGATTTCTCGTGAAAGGCAATCAGTGCTGTAATCAGTTACATGTACGTATGTTGAAGGTCGTTCAACACGACTACTATGTCACTTAACAGTAATTTTAAAATCTTTTGTTTCAATATTACCAACTTCCCACCACGTTGTATGTGGGTGGTTTCAAAATCACCTCAAACTTTGAACGTTTGCAATTGGCGTTATCTGTGAAACGCTGGATTTATATTCTCAGATCCCCTGTCTATTCTGTTTCATTTTGCTGATTGTTTTCTCGTTTGGTGACCATATGTTTTATTTGGTGACCATACGCCGGTTTAAACAACCAGTTGATATCGTTTTGCCAGTGACCTTTTCAAGGCGTTAACCCCTCCGGATTCATTTTATTTAATTGTTTGTATTGTCTTATTTGAAAGTGGTCATTTTATAATCCATGCTGGCTTTTACATTCTACAGATTGGTTGTGTGGAGAAGCTCTAAGCTCTTTTTTAACGATGACAGTGCAATGACGGAAGCTGCAATACCTTAAATAAAATCACAATATAAAGTGTGATATTTGCTAAATAGCACACGATTTTCATGTAATACGCAGCTCAAAGTCAGCGGCTTATGGACTCGGAATCGTAAAAGAACTAACAAAAAGAATGAAATTTGGATATTGGAAGGAGAAATATAACTAATTCATATTACAGCAACACTTCACACTGCAACGGACTGCAGCAAATCAGCAGGCAGCATAATTTGTGGGTGTCTGAATATATCCAAAGCTTCTTTTTTTAATTGAGTGTTTTTATTCCTAACATCTTAAAATTTACCGAATCCATTTAAATTGAGTTTGTTGTTTTACAAAACAAGATAAGTATCGTAATCGTAATTATAGAAATTGATTGGTAAAAGCACTATAGTCCGATTTTACGCATTGAGCCGTGAATGTACTTTTGTATTTATAGATTTTTGGAATATTCCGCAAAATAGGGATGTTAGGCATTTCCATCATAGCTCATAATGTTGAAATTGTACCGCTCTATAACAAAAGGTTTCGTGGCCGCGGCAGTAACGCTTCTGGTTTCTTGTAATATGTCAAAAGGGTTGTGTGTTCGAATCCCATGAGATTTTATTTTTTTCTGTTTTAAATGTATTTTTTCAATACATTCATCTAGACACCGACAAAAATGACATTAAACCGTACAAATTTCGAGTAAGCTTTCATCAAGCGATTTAATAAAATGACGCAATTGATGTTTACTCAAAACACTTTTTTTGGCAATGCAAAACGTTGTACTAAGTAGTTTTGAATTATGTAAATTATAACAGAAAGAGAATGTAACATTAAGTGTTTACAGAACGCCAGGATTCACAATTGTCAACGTTCCTTTGGTACGGAGGTGGATGGGGTCAGGGCAAGCTGTTCAACAAAAAATGTATTGTTAAAATGAAATGAACATGAACAAAAATAGAAGTGGGTTGGAAAATATAAAGATAAAACAGTTAAATACTATTTAAAATAATATCAAATGAACTACATTAAAATTATAAAAAAGGAAATGAGACAAAAATAAAAAGTCACTTTTGCTGGATTCGAACATGTAATGTTTTGCTTCATAGCCAAAGATTTTATCCACTGAGCTATTGCGTCGTGACTAAATTTCTGCTGCTTTGAACAGGTCATAATGTCATATAAGTAAAGTAATTTAACGGTAACTGTAAAATGACGCACTTTACCTATTTAGTACAATTACAGTGGACTTGTCCGAAAGGTCACAGCTCACGGGTCAAAATCGAACTATAGTTCTAAATGCGTATATTTACGACCGCTGTGCGGCACAATAATATTGTAATATAAAATTCATGAAAAATCAGCAAATATGACAGATTTTTCATATTTCAGATGACGCAGACAACTGTTATAACGGTAAGGTCACCTGTGAGAATAATGGAACTTGTGTCAATTTATTCATGGTACCGCAAGAAAAGTGTGTATGTCAGCGGGGTTACAAGTCCAGTAACTGCTCGCAAGGTATCTCTTACGGTTTTGATTACCAAGGAACAATTAAACTAGTGTCGTTGACTTTGAAAATACAGGCTCCTCCTTCCCACTAGAGGAAATAAAAACACACGATACAGTAAATCAGTTTAATTTTGCTTTATATCGCTTATGCGTAATCTTTGTAAAACCGTTAAAGATCAGTATATTACTTAAAACCGTCTTGATCAGTTTCAATTTCTTTCCGGAAAAAATCCAATTTCCATGATTAAAAAAGTCAAGAGATATTTATACAAAAGCATATATGAAATGGATATGAAAAGAAAGAAACGTCAGGAATCTTTATCAAGAAGGAGATACATCACATGAAGATCAAGAAAGGTAATCAAGTAGTAACTGTTTTGTTTCAGCGGTTCACTGCTATGACAGTCCTTGTAGGCACAATGGTACTTGTACCGAAACGATGACAGGATACTCCTGCTATTGTCGCCCAAGTAAATGAAGTGTTCTCCTTCCCAAAAAGCAGTTTCGCAGTCCAGTTTTAGTAACTTCCCGTAATCGGAAATCAGCCCAAAACGAGGCTACTACAATAACGTAAAATGCAAATGCTTTGATATTATTTTTCATGAGCAAACACATGTCTATCTTAAACTGGCATTTACACAAAGTATGTTCGAATTGCAAGATGAAAGTAAAATTCGTTATCAGAACATGATTTACAACATTGTATTTAAACTGAAGCATTACAGGATTGGTATTTTCTGTTTTGATGAGTAGACAATTTGGTGCAAAATTGCGCTAAATCGGCCACATACACTAGTCAAAGGTTCTAAGTGCACACTTGATAAATGTTGATTATTTCAACTATTTGATAGAATCTTTTAAAATATTGCAATGAAAGAATATCAATTTCCTATTAAAGCACGCAAACAACTTTGAAACTGCTTAATGCGATTAAAAAATAATAACTTTTTTAGCACACTGGTATACAGAAAGCATTTCTCAAGTAAAAAATATCATTGCATCCCCAACAGTTGTGATTATTTTTCCACTTTGTATAATTAAAATTTGATTATATCTAAAGGAAATGTTGTGGCTTGCAATTCCATTGCACCGAAATAACTTTGTAATGGTCTGATGGCACGTTGAGCTTACACATTCTTCTCTATTTTATGCATAACGTGTTCGTGTATATTTGAAGGAGTAAATTCCATATTTCTCGCACTGTTGTGTGCAACTTGATAAATGTTGATTATTTCAAATATTTGATAGAATCTTTTAAAATATTGTAAATTGCAATGAAAGAATATCAATTTCCTGTTAAAGCACGCAAACAAATTTGAAACTGCTTAATGCGATTGAAAAATTTATAACTTTTTTAGCACACTGGTATACAGAAAGCATTTCTCAAGTAAAAAATATCATTGCATCCCCAACAGTTGTGATTATTTTTCCACTTTGTATAATTAAAATTTGATTATATCTAAAGGAAATGTTGTGGCTTGCAATTCCATTGCACCGAAATAACTTTGTAATGGTCTGATGGCACGTTGAGCTAACACATTCTTCTCTAATTTATGCATAACGTGTTCGCGTGTATTTGAAGGGGTAAATTCCTTATTTCTCGCACTGTTGTGTTCAAAAGTTTCTGAGTAGCTTAGAAATTTAGAATGATTCGATACTCTGTAATACATTGTGTAGATATGTCACAGCCTTTCAAAGAGAGCAAAATTTATTCATTTCGTTAAAATAGACCATTAATTCGGACACGTTTTTTTAATATTTCTGACCAAAATAGCGTCATTTTCGAATAAGTCAATTTTGAAGTTTAGTTAACTTATATTAATTTTAATTTTAGATAATTGATAAGTAAGCATTTATCAAACTAATGTAATGATAATATTTTCATGTTTACGTTCTTTAACGTAAATATTTAATGACGAAAGAGAGTAACGTCAACGTTCAACGTAAGCAACGTAAACAATCTAGAAAATAATATCATTCGTATTTTTTCTTATAATGATAAAATATGCAAAATGAAGTATTTATTTTGCATTTACAAATAAAATCATTACTTTTATATAACAAATGTTAAGTATTTGTTCTAAAGAGCACTTTGACGCCACTTTCACGGTCTTCAGGCGTCAAACGTTTCATTGTTATAGAGTGTTGTTGTGTTTTTTTATATTGTCCGATGTCGGTGAACATGTGGACAACAAAATCGATTGTAAAAACCTTAATTTCGATTGCCGCACCGGGATTACGCATAAATAGTGTATGCCAACGTGGATGACGTAATACGTAAAACTTATGCACGGTTTTCAAATAATTATTATTGATTTATCATATTTAACAAAATGTAAAACTTTCTTTTTATTAGGATAATTTTACTTTGAGATATTCAAAATTGAAAAGTGTGCACTTTGAACTTTTGACCAGTGTACACACAAATCGTTGATTGGCAATTTTGTAATTATTACAGAATGTTATAATGTGTTTCTTAAGAATCCTACAAACTTTTTCAAACTTGTATGTATGCTGTTTTCAGAATACACTGGTGCCCACTGTGAGTTTAGAATAGTGCCGTGTTTGTCTAGTCCGTGCTTGAACAATGGCACATGTTTAAATAATCAAGATGCACCCAGGTGTTTGTGCCCCTCTTCTGTTACGGGCACTTTTTGCGAGCGTAAGAAACTTCATAACATATTTTTAGTTACCGACCAGATTCAGTCTATTGGTCTTTCTTTTCATACAAGTCTCGTTGATTTACTGTGTGTATCAAAAATGAATTTAACAAGGTTAACGTTTGATTAACAAATGCACTGTTGTTAGAACAGATATGTAACCTTGTAACGAATATACTTTAAACTAGAAGGTGACCTCGGGACACTGATGCCCCACTGTAACGACAACATTCGTAACAAAGGGCCATTTTACCAGAGTTGTGGCCCTTTGTTACGAATGTTGTTGTAACAGTGGGGCATCAGTGTCCCGAGGTAAGAACGTTAAGTTAAGAATTAATTTTTACCAAATGGTTGCAGGAAGAAATCATTTCTTTACGATCATCTACACATCCTGCTTGATTATCTGTGCAAGTCTGATAAAAAAAATCCGCCCGATAGTTAATGAGGAGTTGATGCCACAAGCCGGACGGGCTTAAGGACGAGAGCAGCTCTCGATGCCTCCCACTGCGTGGAGGCAAAACAAATTATACAACGAGGTTTGTTTCGCCTCAGTGTCATAAAACGGTGTGTGTGATATGATACGGATGGCAATTTTTAGCAAGGAAGATTCTGTTTCTAAATTCATTCTACGCTTAAACCGGAAAAAAAAAAAAAAACCCTGCTGGTATAAGATAGTATAGTTTTACAAATTTAAACTTAACATTTTCAGAAAGCCTGATTTCCAAACCAGAGCCTGCCACTGTCTCTATTGGAGACAACAACAAGATAAGGATAATCGCTGCTGGAGTTGGCCCCCTTGTGGCGATAGGCGTTTGCGTCACCACATTTGTGGTTATCTGGAGATTGTGCAAGCAAAATAAAGTAAAACCCATCCGAAGAGCAGTGTAAAACATAAAACAGAAACGACAAAATTAATTCTTAACTTTCTTACGTTAGTTGTAAAGTTGTAGTTTTAAAGTGTTTCCAGCGATTACAGTCTTGGCCGGGGCATTATAAAATAACCGGCACTCCCACGAGGGCCGATAATATGATACGGTCCGAGGAATTGGATGTTGTTTCCGTTTCACCGTCCCGGCCTGCTCTCAAGAAAAAATATCAACAGTGATTAGCTTAGGAACCCTTAAGTGCAGACTACTCTTTTGATTTATAATGACAATTGTGTAACCGACCAAGAGACGCCTCTTTAAGCAAATGCTTAGGAATGATTACAAATAAAATTTAAGGGTCATTAACAGTGTCATACAGCGATTAAGTTCTTCTCGAATTTCTTGAAAACCCAAAGATTGTTTTGACGTATTGGCACTTATGATTGTAGACCATCATATACTTGTATCAGGCGCGAGTTGTTTGGTATATTGTCCATAAATTTCAGAGTTCTCATGCAAACGGCTTTTCTTTTTGTTTTAGTATATGCGTTTGGTAATAGAGCATAAATTAGACTAAACTGAGCTTGCAAACATTAGTACATCCTTAGATAAACTAGAATTATCACTGAAAATGATTAAATACCCCCACATGTATGCTTGATAATTGAACTGGGAATGCTTCGAATCAATGGCATAATGTGCCCCACTTTCAATCCAAAGTGTCGTCTTCACAGTAGCCACATATTCAGCAAGTTTCATCACAATATCTCATTCCTTCTAAATTTATTGAGCAGAAATGGTTTAAATATGTTAGTAACAGTGGCCTTTTTCTAACTTTTATCTAAGAACTGTGTGCCAAACATTGTTTATGAGAAATCATCCAGAAACAATTTTTTCTATTTTTAGTAACAGTGACCTTGACCCCATCAGGCCCAATTTCAATACCAAGTTTCGTCTTCACAGACACTACCTATATAGCAATTTTCATCACAATATCTCATTCTGAACCAAAGTTATTGAGCATACAGTTTATTTTCTATTTTTAGTAACAGTGACCTTGACCCCACAGGCCTTGAATCCCAAAAGTCATCTTCACAAAAACCATCAATACACCAAATTTCATTTAAGAATCTCATTCCAAGCTATAGTTACTGAGTGGAAACGAAGTTTTGAAGTTTAAATAACAGTGACCTTGACCTTGAACCCACAGGCCCCAAAGTCAAACCTAATCTTTATCTTGTTATGTTTCATCTGTGTCCCAAAAAATAATTAAATCTATGAAGTATTTCATGAGTTATAGTCCAGAAACAATTTTTCTTTTTTAAGTTACAGTGACCTTAACACTGACCCCTCAGGCCCCAAAGTCGAACTCGACCTGTATCTTCTGATATTACATATATGTACCAAAAAAGGATTTAATCTGTGAAGTTTTTCAGGAGTTATTATCTGGAAACCCTTTTTCTATTTTTAGTAATACTGACCTTGACATTAACCCCACCAGCCCCAAAGTCGAACTTGACCTGTATCTTGTGATGTTACATCTATTTACCAAACAAGGATTAAATCTGTGAAGTGTTTCATGAGTTATCATCCGGAAACCATTTTTCTATTTTTAGTAACAGTGACCTTGACACTGATCCCACCAGCCCCAAAATCGAACTTGACCTGTATCTTATTACGATATACCTGTGTACCAACAATTTTTTAATTCTGTCAAGCCTTTCATGAGTTATCATCTGGAAACGAAGAATCCGACCGAACGACCGACCGACCGACCGACAAGCTCACTCCTATATACCCCCTCAAACTTCGTTTGTGGGGGTATAAAAAAATCTTCTAAAATCTATGTGGCAATTAGTATTTTCCCAAAAATTCATTTTTGAAATTTTAGCCAGTTTTCGCAATTTGCAATATTATTGGAACCTTAAAAAGGTTCAACATTTGACCAAAGTTTCATGAAAATCCTTGCAAGGGTTTAGAAGTTATAGAGTGCTGTTTCGTGACATCCGCTTAATAAGGTTCATCATTTGACCAAAGTTTTATGAAAAGCCTTGTAAGGGTTTAGAAGTTATACAGTGGAAAGGAAATACATGGTTTAAACCTTTAAACGCCACTAGTGACCTTGACCGAACCAGGTTGGAACATGGGTTCTGTTCATTGTGTTGATGGGGTGAACATTTGACCATAGTTTAATGAAATTCCTTTCAGGGGCTTATAAGTTATTGAGCAGACTGGAAATCTGCATACATGCACGGACAGACGGACGAATACCATTCCTATACATGTATTCTTCTACCGCTATGCAGCGGTAGATAATACCCGGCTTAGTCTTAGATGTTTAGTTACCCGTTTAGGTAGTCTTTTTCTCCATTGACCTTTCATGCGTTAACCTGCAGTATTTCAGTTTTCTTGCCTTTGTGTCTGTGACGTTTCTTTTTGGTTATTATTGTGGCCGTGTTTAAACATTCACAACCTCTGTTTGACCTTTTCACTTTTCATGGATAAACTTTCGCGCAAAGGCCGTAAGTAACATTTTTCGCGGGCACAAATTCGTGCATTTGTATTATTTAATATAAGATATGCTACTACATGGTTATTTTTGCTGGGGTTTCGTGCACTGAGCACAAAATATCCAAAAACTTAAACCCATAGCGATATATAATGATACCACTGTACACTTGTCATTTCCACTTTCACAAGGAACTGGCAACTGTTTTACAATCTTACCCTTGGTCACAAGTTGGTGCAAGAGACATAACATGAATCTAACCCCTAGAATGGAGTGTTACAATAATTTTAGAACATGATCCTAGAAAACACTCAACCACCATGTTCAAATATATACTACTCAAAATTTGATAGGGATCACTTTCCGTATTATCCCGAATTATTTCCTCTACCAAGTTTCAACCGCTGTTCTGCTTCAACAGTTTGTCGGCTCATTTCATTTTTGGCACAAAGCTGATGTCAAATGAACAAATTTTCAGAATCACAGCAAATATTTTATGGCTTCAACCTTATGTAAAGAATAAACACAATCTTTTAAGTGATCCTTATCAAATTTTGAGTGGTATATCATGAAAATTCATCCCTCTTATTGTAATGGAGAGAAAAACTCAACAACAACTTTCTTACAATATATCATATGCTAATTTATTGTTCAAATGACAATGTATATTTCTACAACTGAATGAGGCAAAAACATAAAATGATCACTGAGACGAATAATTTCATTTCCATGAAGTACTCTGATGGTTAAAACAATCTACATTCACAATGCATTATGTGTCGGTAATACTCATGCCTTTATACAATGCTGTTGAAAAATTCAGTGCATGCACAGGTGAACAAATGTAACACTAATAATAAAAGTGTCATACCAAAATGATCCCATCAACATACTAATAATTTAATCTGAAGAAAGCTGGATTTTTCGTTCTAATAATTGAAAGAAAATTCTGTCATTACCTGTTCATGAATTTCATATTTGGCACCTTTGAAACAATTTCCATGTGTGTGTCTTAGAATAAAAAACACTGACATAAGAGATAGTGTTAAAATTGTCTTCTTTGCCTACAGATTTTTAAAATGTGCAAATCACCTTGATGGCTGGGCCCAAATTCATACAACTAAAGCTGGAGACCAGACTCAAATCTCAAGCATCTGGTTGGCTGAAATGGCAACTGGTCGCCATTTCAGCCAATCAGATGCTCGAGATTTGAGTCTGGTCTCAAATCTCAGTTTTATGATCTTGGGCCCAGGGGTTTAACCAACTTCAAGAGGGGTTTCCAGTTTGATACAAATCTTTGGCCATGGCAAATTTATTTTATATAATGGAAATGTTGTCCATGATGATGACAATGAAGATGGCAATAAAGAAATGATGAACATTTCCTTGGCATGCTGCTAAAATCAACATAATTTCCTGATTTGTGGAATTGTGGTCAATTCCATGTGCTTTGAAGCGACCAGCATTCTCTTGTGTTTATCATTTGTCATATTCATTATATAGTCCATTGTGAGAAGTCCGAGGTTCAAAGTCAAATTTGGTTCATACTTAAAATATGTTATCCCAGCCACTCTGTGCTACAAACTTGTATCTCTGCCAACCGCAACTTGGCTCCATACTTAACAAGTTTCTTTACATTAGTCATCACATCAGGTACAATATATGAATGTTTAACTATTAAGAAATGTGTTGTTTTTCATTTCAAGATTCTTCAATTTCTGCTTTACTTGACATAAATTTTCTGGTGTTATAATTCATATAAAAGAAACTTGTAAGACCAGTGTAGACCCAAGCCTTTACATTAAATCTGATGTGTCTGATAAGGGTCTACACATTTTAATAAATTCCTGTAAGATATCTATATAAACTGAACATAGAACAATTTAGATTCAAAGACTTTCTTATTTCACTCTTTACTCCACATATACACCTATTCTGCATGGGTGAACAGTGTAAATCAATATCAGCCGGCACATCCATGCCATATGATCAGGATCTGCACTGTTCGCTGTTTGATTTATTAGGTTATTTCTAACCAAGGGAACAGTGCAGATCCAGATCAGATGATCTGGATCTGCACTGTTTGCACAATATATATCAGGTGTATATATGGAGAAAAGGGCTCTACCAGGAATGCATGTTTTAGAGACAAGTCAATCAGCTTATTTTGTGTCAGAGATTGTATCTCGACCATAGAATCTATAAACACAAAAATAAAACCAGTGACAACAACATAGAAGCATAAAAACATACAGCAACACAGACTAATACATATATACCGAAAATAAGTGATCAAAGACAAAATAATTTGAACACAATTTCTGCATTTAGCACAAATATTTACTGTCAAGTGCAATAAAATGTGATTGAACCTACAGGTTATGTGTTCCAATTGTCTGAAAATCTGGTTGTGATCATTTACCTGACAAAACCATGCATTAGCCAACAATAATAGTTTACTTAATGATTTGACAGTGAGTTAACCCTTTCCTCCATATATACGCATTTCTACACATTTGCGACCAATGTAGATCCAGATAAGCTGGCACATCAGTGCCATCTGATCTGGATCTGCACTGGTCGCATTTTGGTCAGAAATAACCTAATAAACAGTTTAGATCCTGATCAGATGGCACTGATGTGCCAGCTGATCTGGATCTAAACTGTTCGCCCTCGCAATATAGGTTTATATGAAGGAAAGGGTTAAGCATATTGATTAGCCAATAGATAAAGATATTTTAAAGAATTATGCTGATGTTCAAAAGTATAATAAAAGAGGAAAAAAAGCAAAATGCTAACTGAACAAATAATTCAGCAATTGTTAACCTACTATTTTTTATATATGCATTTTTATGTTGTGTGTGGTCAGTGTAGATCTAGATCAGCCAGTACATCGTTGTCATCTGAAAAGGATCTGCACCGTCTACTTTTAGATTCATTAAATTATTACAAACCAAGATGTGACCAGTGCAGGTCCAGATCAGTCTGCATAGATGTGCCAGCTGATCTCAATCTACACTGGCTGCAAATGCTTAACAAGAGGGCCATGATGGCCCTGAATCGCTCACCTGAGTATGAAACTCAAGTTATTAACCAGAAACTGAATTTTTATTTTTAGCAACAGTGACCTTGACCTTGATCACAGACACATGGGTAGCAATCCCAATTTGTCTCTTGTTATAAGCTACCCATATACCAAGTTTGGAGTCAATATGCCAAAGCAAACTCAAGTTATTAAGTGGAAACTGAATTTCTATTTTTAGCAACTGTGACCTTAACCTTGATCACAGACACCTGGGTAGCAATCCCAAGCTGCTGTTTGATATAAGCTACTCATACACCAAGTGTGGAGTCAAAAAAGCAAAGCAAACTCAAGTTATTAAGTGGAAACTGAATTTCTATTTTTAGCAACAGTGACCTTGACCTTGATCACAGACACGTAGGTAGCTTTCCCAAGTTGCCTCTTAATTTAAGCTATCCATATACCAAGTTTGGAGTCAATAGGCCAAAGCAATCTCAAGTAATTAAGTAGAAACTGAATTTCTATTTTTAGTAACAGTGACCTTGACCTTAATCACAGACACCTGGGTAGCAACCCCAAGCTGCCTCTAGATATAAGCTATCCATATACCAAGTTTGGAGTCAATAGGCCAAAGCAATCTCAAGTTATTAATTAGAAACTGAATTTCTATTTTTAGCAACAGTGACCTTGACCTTGATCACAGACATCTGAGAAGCAACCCCAAGCAGCCTTTTGATATAAGCTACCCATATACCAAGTTTGGAGTCAATAGGCCTAAGCAAACTCAAGTAATTGAGCAAAGACCGAATTTCTATTTTTAGCAACAGTGACCTTGACCTTGATCACAGACACCTGGGTAGCAATCCCAAGCTGCCTTTTGATATAAGCTACCCATACACCAAGTTTGGAGTCAATAGGCTTAAGCAAGCTCAAGTAATTGAGCAAAGACTGAATTTCTATTTTTAGCAGCAGTGACCTTGACCCTGTGGTCATGATTTGAACAACTTTTGTAGACATCAGTGCCAGGATGCTTCAGGACAAATTTGGTTAAAATCCATCCAGTGGTTTCAGAAGAGATGTTGTTTAAAGGAAATTGTTGACGGACGCCGGACGACGGACGCCGGACGCCGGACAAAGACGGGTCACAATAGCTCACCATGAGCCTATGGCTCAGGTGAGCTAAAAATACATATATATGGAAGGTTAACATGTTACATCAGGTTCAGTTGAATAATTACTAGAACATGATAACCTGACATACTGTGCAATAATTGATCAAGTATTCAAACATTTTGTTCAACAATTGATTATGCAAGATACCCCATACACTGTACAATATTTGGTTGTGGGGTAAAGTATTTGGTCATCATGATTACTGTTTAACCATTTACTCCATAAATACGCATTATTTACGCATGTGCGACCAGTGTAGATCCAGATCAGCCGGCACATCTGCACTTGTCGCATTTTGGTCAGAAATAACCTAATGTATCAAAAAGCGAACAGTTTAGATCCTGATCAGACGGCACAGACGTGCCGGCTGATCTGGATCTAAAATGTTCGCCCATGCAATAAAGGTGTATCTATGGAGGAAAAGGTATCTATGGAGGAAAAGGTATCTATGGAGGAAAGGGTTTAGTTGTATCAGGTAACCAGACATATTCTTCAACAACAGAAAATGTAATTAAAGTCATATCATGTAGCTAATGATTGCAAACCAAGTAGTTTCTTAAAAACAAACAATAACAATATAATTCCCTACGTAACTAGAAGCATGCCTTAACAACACTACATAGACAATGTGTGACAATAATTGCACCACAAAAACTTGTGTTTCATGTATTGCACTTTACTCCATATATAGGCTTTTATGGCATGGGTGAACCGTGTAGATCCAGATCAGCATGCATATCTGATCAGGCTCTACACTGTGTGATTTTTTATTTATTATGTTATTTCTGACCAAAAAGCAACCAGTGCAGATCAAATCAAAAGGCACAGATGTGCTAGCTTAGCTAGATCTACACTGGATTCATGCGTAAAAATGTGTATACATGGAGTAAAGATTTTTAAGATTTTTTTTCAAAATACCACCAAAAATACTACAGAAGAATAAAGGAACTTTACACCAATGAATGGAATTTATAATTGGTTTGTAATAATGTTTTAACACTGCTACAACCAGTGATTTACCTGGTTGCTGGGCAATTTTACATCTCTTTTTTTAGACGCCACAAGTACCTACAGGCATTATTTCTGGCAAGCTGGGTAAAACCATTTCCATTTTGATACTTTTATTATAAAACACCGGACATAATAATATCTATTCTCTTAAAACTTAAAAACCTTCAGTGAGGATGAGTGTGACTGATAGTCAATGACATTAGCTACAAAGCAAGAAAGGCCCCTTAGAATGGAGTGGATGGACAATAATGACTACTTTTCCTCTTCTGCCGTCATGCTGACCAGAGAACACCAACAGTCTATGTAAAATAGTTGTGATATTTCATCACATGTACTGTGATAATATAATTTCCTAATCTTTGACATAGCATTTCATGGTCGGATGCAAGATGTCCAGAAATGGGATTCTTTTGGGTGGCAGTATTGGGGGTAGTTACATGATCATTTCCAACTTTCTGGCCAAATTTCCAAAAAATATTGATGACCAAAAAGGTTGTTCCAGCAACCCCACTGAACTCCCTCTGGACCCGTCCCTGGATTCTTCTATAGTTATGAACCAAGAATATTCATCTTCAAACAGAACAGGAGTGATGACAAAAACATCTGTGACATGTGGATGAGATCTAGGATCATGAAAGGTGATCATGAACAAAACCATATTAACTATTGACCGAGGAACAACCCATGCTGCCATTGCATTTTATTGTATAAAAATTCTGACAGCTGCAAACCCTACCAAAGAACTTGTGCATCAGGTACTAAGTTTAAAGTATACATTTATGCACATTAACTTCTATCAAATGGTAAGTATGCACTATCAGAACAAAGGATGAAATTGCTCATTTTTTAATCATAGGTTTAGCCCTATGTCAAGGTGAACCATTATCCCTGGGAATACAGCAATGCCCTTAACAGGATCCAATATTATCAAACTAAGATTTGAGACCTGTCTCTGACTTAAGCTTGCAACTGATGAGATTTAAGACTGTGCTCAACTTCAACCAATCAAATTGCAGAGATTTTAAACTAGTCGCCAACTTTGGCTTGATATACTTGAGCCCTGAACTTGAGAAATGAATTTCCAAAACAATCATCTGAAAGTAAACAGGGATCAAGATCATAAAACTGAGAATGGAAAACAGATTCGTACAAGTCTTTATTTCAGCCAAGCAGGTGCTTGAGATCAGAGAATCTGTTTTATGATCTTGGGCACAGTTTTCTTAAGCAATGTTAGTCCTAAGCCAGAACAGAAAGTCACTAAAATTTTTGAAAAATTATGCAGCCATTTTTACTGTAGAGTAAAAGAAGAGCAAAGAAAGAGTTCATTTACAATGTATGACATAAAGCCAAGAAGCACTTTACAATAAAAAATGTACTCTACAGACACAATATAAAACATCTTCATAGGAAAAATAACTATTTACATAAAATGAAATCTGTACAAAATTTATGTTTTGATAAACAATGTCTTTCAAGTAGAAATATTACATTTTCAATGTATCAATTTATGTCATTGAAAAAGGCAGAAAATCTTAATGAAAAATTATATAAAGCTGATAAAAACTGATACTCTATAAATCACAAATTTTTTCATGAGTGTTAATTTATTACTGATAAACATTAACAGCTATCTGCTCTTAAAGATCAATGAGAATTTAATATCTTATTCAATTTCATTAGTAAAAATGTATGAAATAAAAAGTTTATAAAAAGGTGTCTTTTCTTAATATCTTTTTGTTATTACCTCCCCTGAAAGATTCATTTCCGCCATTCTTAATGGTGGTACAGGTTTGAATCCACACTTTTTTGATAAATCACTAACTTTTGGCCTTAGTACACTTTTGTAATAACCAGGTCCAAAGGCTATAAATATGAAAACGGAAATCATTCTCAAATCCCAAGCATCTGATTGGCTGAAATGGCGACTTGTTGTCATTTCAGCTAATCAGATGCTTGAGATTTGAGATTGGTTTCTATTCTCAGTTTTATAATCTTTAGCCCAATTATCATTCTATTGTGTCAATTTTTATCCAGCAGGTATGAAGTTCAGACAAATTGTACAAGATAACGCAGGCAGATTTGTTGAGGGTCTTGTACAATATATTCTGAGTATGGAACCCAGCGTCTTTTCTCTCCTACCGGGGACATCCACTTCTGCTGTGTCTGTGTACACCCCATTGGCATTTTTGCTCCTTTAATGAAATAAAATAACAGTTAATTCATTTTATATCAAAATGTTGTTGTTAAACCAAGACAGGTCTACGTTCGTCCTCCCAAAATATAATCTTTGAAATTGTAAATTAAATACAAGGAATAAACGCAACATTCCTTGCCTGTAAGCATGAGAAATGAGGCTCATGAAAGCCCTGAGGAGTTGAACACTTTCTGAATGCCTTACGGAGTTAAACACTTTATAAAAGCTCTGCAGAGTTAAACGCTTTAGAGAAGTCCTGTGGATTTGAACAATTCATGTCTTGCAAAATTAAACTAATTAATGACCTAGTAGATCTACCAGTTTCATGACTGAATCATACAATCAACTGCTAAGTAACCATCTTTGACAAGGTGAAATGACAAATCCTAAAACAAAACACACAGGTGGAGAAACCTGGTTCAGAATTCCATACTTTGTCAGGTATTATAGGTTTTCCACATCCAGAACTGTCACTACAGAGGATTAAAATCCTAAAATCTTACAAGTGTTTCAAGAAGTCTGTTCTTACCATATGGCAGTGTAAGATCCCAGAGTTCATCAGGCACATTAGTACCGTGTATCTTGAGACTGTTGTACTCAGAATTAATGAGATCTACCTCCACGTTGGAGTCCACATCCTCACGACAGTTACCAAGGGCCACCTGAAAATAATGCATATCCCAATTTACACTTCGTCCACACTTTGGTCAAACAGAAACCAAAATCAATATATTTTGTCAGTTGGTGAAGTCAAAATTGAAGTAGATGTTCCCAAAAATATTTGATGAAAATTCTTCTCAGAATTCAATAAAATTTTGATACAATGACTGCAACACAAAAACATGCAAACACACTTTTAAAGGTCTGAAATCATTAATTGGCTTTTAGGTAAAACAGAAACTTGGTATGCTGATCGTTGCATGTTGCATGTAGAATTATGCGTCTTACTGCACTTTTTTCTTCTTACAATTTAACTAAATACACTGCGGACTCTTTATTACGCGCTTCGTTTAGATCCGCGCTCCATTATAACGCAGTCGTCCCGTGGATCCCCTATTTTTTTCTAAGTCCATTTATTACCATGAAACGGCAAAAAAATCGAAACCGGAAGTCATTTTTGATCGTTAAACGGCAAATAAATCGAAACCGGAAGTCACAATTGTAACATTGATGTACATTTTGCTTTGATCCGCCTTCCTGTTAATTTCATGGATGTTGCATTTTTTGACTATGGAGGTAAACAGCGATAATATCTGTCAATGAAATGCGACTTCAAAGAAAAATGTCGGCTCGTATCGGGACTGTGATGTTTTGTCGGCTCTGCTATGAAATCGTTTGATCTGCAAGAAGTGTGTACGTGACATTTGGCATTTTTTAGCTGGTTTAAGTTGGTTGATGATGCAATAATACTGAAATATTATACTGGAGATAAAATTAGGATTTAATTTATAAATTATGAAATATGTTCATGATGGTTAGTGTTTTAATATTTATTTTAAATTTACGTTCGTAAATGTCAGAGTTTGTGTCATAAAAAAATAAAATATTTCTGCAGGCATCTAAACAAACTAGATATACGGTCTTTAATTCCATTACAACAATTTAAAAGGCCGATCCGATTTTGATCTTGGTGTTATTAGTCAGTCTCTTGCCGTTTTGCTTTTTTATTTGATAATTGTATGTCTTGTAAGAAATATTATTTGTCGAGTACAGTGTGGGGAATCATGACATTACGTGGAATTATGCATAATCTCGTTAGTTGTGTATTAGGTAGTATATTTGCGCGGGAAAATCGGGTCATGTATTTTTCGCGGGAAAATCGGGACATGTATTTTGCGCGGGAAATATATAACGCGGTTTCACTTATTAACGCGGTCGGGATGATGGACCCGCAATACCGCGTTATAAAGAGTCTGCAGTGTATGAGGTTTTACAGCATACTTTAAAGTCAAGACCTTCCAAATCTTTTTAACAATTTCTTAAAAAAATCATGAAACACAGATTAAATGCAGCCAAATTTCCAGTCACTTTTCAGCAGATCAAAATGTATATTATTATATTTAAAATAAGAAATCTTGCCTCGCAAATTAGAGCACATTTCACAGCTGATTTAGGATTGTGGTTGCTGCAGTACATCAGACTCTTGGCGAACGTGTCTGCTGTATAGACACCCTGTAAAAGCAGAAATATTAAATTAATTTGTTTCCTCCATAAATACGCCTTTATGGCATGGGGGAACAGATCAAGATCAGATGGCCATCTGATCAGGATCTACACTGTTCACTTTTTTAGGTTATTTCTGACCAAAAAGCAACCAGTGTAGATCCAGAATAGATAGCACAAATGTTCCGGCTGATCTGAATCAACACTGGTTGTACAAGCACTAAAATGTATATTTATGGAGTAAAAGGTTAGGACCTTTACCAGCTTCAATTTAATATTGATTTTGAAAGAATAATACATCCTCTGATGTCTTTAATTGATCCACTGGAGGGATAAGTATTGATGTAAAGTATAATTGAAGTTGGAAATCTTTTACATAAATCTGGGTTTCCATTTGATCCAGATGACCCTATGACCCTTAAAATTTCCAAAATGCCTCATTTTGACCCTTGTGATTTTAGCTAAAGGGTCATTTTTTCCTTAAATTAGGGCAATTGTGGCAATTAATTGGCAGAATCCTTTAAGTGATTGAAACGTCCCTTGAGATTCAGCAGCTACTGGAACCCCTGTAGATGCAGCAAAAGTTTCAGTCTTGTGTTTGAAATAACAGCATGGTAAATAATGAATTCTTTAAGCATAGCTTTAAGTCGCAAAAAATGACTTGAAAGAAAGACAAACTTCACCTCTCCAAAAGCATGTCCTGTGATTGGTGCCTCAGGAGGGGCAACAAGCAGGCCATTATGTAGAATGCTCATCATGTTAGACATGCTGCTGCCATGCCACAACAACTTGTGGTTATCTAGCCGCTTGAACTTCTCATCCTGGTCTTCATTAGGTCGCCACAACTTGTATATACATAGTACCTTCGAGTTGCCTGATGGAATAAAGACAGAAGTTTGATTGATCTTTTTAAAGCCTGACATATTAAACACTTTTTTTTGAAATTACAACAATGAATTTTCTGTGAAAAACTAGAAAGTGTCCTCGGACACTGATGCCCCCACTGCTTCAACATTTGTAACAAAGGGCCACAACTCTGGTAGAAATGGTCACAGGAAATAACCTTATTTTACAATCATCTAAACAGCCTTCTTGATCAGCTGTGCAAGTTTAAAAGAAATCAGCCCAATAGTTAATGATGACTTTGATGGCACAAGATTTGGGGGATGTATGTACGGACGGACAAGTGCAACTTCGTGGGGGCATAAAAAAACAACAAACAACTACATTAAAGGACAAGTGGGATAGTACAGGGGCAGATCCACATGACAGGGGCAGATCCACATGGCATTCAGTATGGTTGCTTAAATCCCCTTTTGGACAGCAATACATGTATTTAACTTCCATGGAGATTTTGGCCAGAAAGTCGGAAATTACCATATAAATATTATTATCCTAAGACTGCCCCAAATGAACTTCCTTTCTGGAAATCTTGCATCAAGTATTTACCGGTAAGTTGCCTTCAACTACTTCATTATGTGACAATGTGTCAAAATAAACACTTGCATGAAGTTAGCAATAGGGAATACTGTATTATCCTATAATTTAATTTCTTTGGCAGAAAGAGTTTTGCTAATTTTAAAACAGTTTTAATTGTGTTTCTCTGCAACAACTTGATTTTTTTCTTTTCTTTTCAAGCAGAAATATATGGCAAGTCAGCAACTTTCAATTGCAGCACAATAAATGTTTATTAAACCTCACATCAACAAATACAGAAATGCTTGTTTGTAGTGTCTCAAGTTCTGACCCCACAGTAAAGTGCTAAAAAAGATACCACAGTTATGTGTCAAGTTCTGACACCACAGTACAGTACAGTTCTAAGATCAGACACCACAGGATTGTGCAAAATTCTGACACCAGTTATGTTGTTAAATTGCATGCCAAGCTTTGATACCACAATAACATGTCGTTCTGACACCACAGAAATGATCCTTCTTAGGTTCTATCTTATATTCTGAGCATTCCTACACCCCCACCCATCTACCGGATCTCAACATAAACGACCACAGAAGAAACTAAACAGCAAGGAAGACACTTACTTGAATCAGAAGAACTCCTGATATATTTAAGGATGTACTGAGACTCGACATCTTCTTCCCTGAGTGGTGTGATTGAACAGCCGATTGCATCGTACATATAATCCAGAGGGTTACACTCTGCAACAATCAAACATTTCCCCAAGATCATAAAACTGTATCTGGAGACCAGTCTCAAATCTTAGGCATCAAATTGGCCAAGGCTACTGGTCGCCATTTCAGCCAATCAGATGCTAGAGATTTGAGACTGGTCTCCAATTTTAGTTTTATTATCTTGGGCCATTATGTTTATTTTCTTTATGTTGTTTTAAGTTGGATTATCAGTAATTTCTTCAACTCTGTTTACCAGCCATCGGTTAAACTTGTTTTCTTAAATATACTAATTCCTCGCCCTTCCACAACCATCCCACCCATTAACTCACACACAAATACAGACTTTTTTTCATTTCCTTTTTGAACTGTCCAACACATCTTAAAGGTATTCAATTAAACGGATAGTTTCTTTTAGAATTTTTTTACATGTATGCAGCAAAGCTAAATGTCTTTTCAAAACTTTTTCTCTTCACTTGACTTTAAATACCCTGTAACTGTATTTCCTCTCCTTAAAAAACCTAATTGATAGCCCAACCTTAAGTCGTTGCTTTTGCTAGGGGGGTCAAATTTTAATCAGTTTGTTTACATGTAATATTGTTGGCCTTGTATCAAAACCTCAAGTTTACAAAATTTTCAGAAAATCACTTTTTGGTAAGGCGGGAAATAAGAGAAAAAACTAGAGGGAAATCTGTCAAAATATCACACCTCAATAGAAACATTCAAGATTGTCATGTGTTGACAAATAATATTCTGATTGGTAGATATTTAGTAAGTTCAAAACCTCGCATTTTACTACTTAAGGTTTCGATATTAGGCCGACGATATTTTGTTACATAAAATTAACATGAGCATACCTTTGATTTTATATTGAGCTCCAAGCAGTATTTTACTGGCAGTTTCGAGATCTAAGAGATTTGAGATTAATCTCAGTTGTTCTCGAATGCGAGATCTGTTGTTAAGTGGTTCAATCTTGTCATACGCATAACCTTCCTGGGGTATCAAACTGAAGTATTCTGTAGACAATTCAGAGATCTGAAAGATAGCAAGGTGAACAAAATCTTTACTATTAAGCTGTAGAACATGTGTAACTGAATAAAATGTTGTCTGCAGAAATAATAAGGAATGAATAATGTTTGTTGTTTTTATGCCCCCACAAAGTGGGAGGCATATAGAGTTGTACTCGTCCGTCTGTACGTCCCCGAAATCTTGTGGCATCAACTCCTCCTAAACTATAAGGTGGATTTCTTTCAAACTTGCATAGATGATCAAGCAGGATGTGTAGATGATCGTAAAGAAAGGATTCTTTCCTGCGACCATTTTTACCAGAGTTATGGCCCTTTGTTTTTAAAAATTATCTTGCAGCAGTGGGGCCATCAGTGTCAAAGGACACATTCTAGTTTTTTCTAGGTTCTGTGCGTGCTTCTTATGCCTTCAATACATTGTCAGTTTACACATAAAAACTTGTAAACTGCACTTGAAAATTTGAATTTTCTAACAAAAACTCTTCTCACTCCTCAGGCTTGTTTGGAAATATTAATTTCTCAGTATATTCACCTACCAAAATGATGCTATACTCAAAATAAAGCTAATTTTAACAATTTCGCAATTAAATCATTTTACGAACATACGAAGTATTATGGCAACTTTTTCTGGTCCTTATATGCCCTTCAGTATTCATAAAATGAAATCAGTTGTACAAATAAACAGTGGATAAGATAAGATAAGAATTTTCACTCACCTTTTCACAATTGCTTTGATGCTCTGTCTGGTCAAATGTCAAGCTTGCCTTGTTTTTCTCTATATCTACAACCATGTCACTGAAAATACGACAAGCATGTTTCATTTTCAGATTTAACTGTATTTAGTACAAATGTTTTATTTAAGGATTGAATGGATATTTGATGGTTTTCATTCAGTGTGGAAAACAGTTGGGTTGTTTAAAGTGTGTGAAGCCCGAAGGGCTTCTCCTGTACTTCAAACAATCAAACTGTTTTTCATACCCAAATGAAAACTGTCAAATATTGGTTCAATCTTTATACTTACACACATAAATACTCTCATTAATACAGAAATTATGAGAATAATTTGTGATGTTATGGCTTTTTTGAATTGCTGTTGGAACAGCCACATTCATGACAAAATGAATGACAGCATGCATTTTCGCAGCAGCTCGTGGCAAAACATGCGTGCTCGGTGACATCACTCATCAAAACATTGTGCAACATCCAATAAATTGTGAACGGTTCTACTGAAGCTTTTTAAATAATATGTCACATTGTTTACCATTAAAAATTATGACTCGTTTGATGATTAAGACGTCATTGTAGATGATGAAGTTAAAGTGTAAATCCTGAAACTGTATGTTAAACAATGGTTTTAATACAATAAACTGGGTTTAAATTGAAATTCATGTAGAAATGAAAAAAATCAAACAATACTAAAATCAAAGATGTAAAAAAAAACACCAGGTATATCTGGGTCAGTACCGGTAGTTACAATTTTCTCTCAACAAAACACATACCCAATTTTCTGTAACAGTTTTCTGGCTTCAATTAGAACTTCTCGTTTAATTCTACCAAAAGGCATGTATTCCTCGGCAACCTTGGCTTTCCTCAAAGCAGTCTGCATCATCCCCACATCAGCCTGAAGGCAAACAACACTCTTGATACACAGTATACTACTTCAGACAGAAAGTAAGCAACAGTAAGCATGTGTCACCAGTGTTGATCCAGATCAGAAGCCACATGGCTGCCATCTGATCAGGATTTGTACTGATCACATCTTTATCAGAAATAACATAATGAATCAAAATGCAAACAGATAAGATCCTGGTCATACAGCACGGATGTTTTCCCACGTGTCAAAGGCCTATATGTGGAGCAAAATGTTTAACTTACTTGGCAGCAGTAATGTCAAATGAAAGTAATAGCAAATTTTCAATGAACAGAAGCAGTGAAGTGAATCCAGTTTCTAAGTGAAAACACTTCATATACAAGTTTTTTTTGTACTGGGTATTTTCATTCATGTTACAACATTTCATCTGACTTTTTTTTAACTAAGAGCAAAAAATCGTAATTTTAACACTGCAAAGGTTTGATTACATGGCTTGCAAACTTCCACACAAGAAACATAAGATGTAAAGCACTTAGAGATAATGTCTTCCAATCAATTTTAAATATACGCCAGATCTGCAGACCAGATTTCTGTCCTTCCTAGAATGCTATCTAAAATGTCAATACAATCAATTTACCATTTCAGTGAGAAGATCCTGTACTTGGGTTGGTAGTTTTGATGGAATGCTGGATTCTAAGTTAAAGTCGACCCTGAGAGCTGGTGAAGGCTGGTTGTCTAACTGCACCAAACGGTACTTCTTGGGCTGGTTCACAAATCTATCATATAAAATTCAAGTATAGATTAAAAGCCCTACACTGAAGAAGCACATAAGGCATTATTATAAAAGTTTTAAATATTTGCTTTTTTATGAGGAAACAAATTTTATCATAAAATGCATAAACACAAGCCAAAATTGAACCAAGCATTAATTGTACAAATCAACTCACTTAAATGCAAATAAGCTTCAATCCCTGAATAATTTAGGTGATGCTTAAGTATGCAATGTATCTCTTGCAACTGTAATCAAAGCTGCCAACACTTAACCGAGTCTTCTATATTCAAATCTCATCTGCCCTTCCTCATAAGGTTTTCCAAAGCACCTTGATTAATTCCAATTATTTGCAATGTATCTAATACAAAGTCCCATGTCCTAAGCACAGCAAGATAATTGTAGAGTTGGAATCTGATATTGTATTTTCAGAATAGCTAACTGACAATGATTCCTGTTCTGGTATTGCTTATTTTACAAACTAGATGGCTGTTCAGTTGAACATTGAGCCATCCACTGGTACATTGTTGGAATAAAATATCCAAGAACAAATTGGGGCAGAACTCCATCAAATGTGACATATACAGTAATCACTATGTATGGCCTTTTTCTTGCAAGGGTGACACAAAAAAGATAATTGGCATACAGTTTCAAATGTGACAACGTATCCTGTTTTGGTCTTGAATAGTTTACAGAATGAGTCACTAACACATCAAGCAAGTGCACTTACCGTTTTAAATGTGACCATGTGTTTCCTGTTTTGGCTTTGAATATTTTACAGAAGGAGACAACTGCCTCTGTGAGAGTATGGTAAGGCGTCTGTTGATACATGCCTTCATCCCCTATCCTACCCCACTTGGTGAACAGAATATAAATGTCCTTCACCTTATGGTGGATTATCTGCATCTTATAGAAATTATACGTGTCTCGGAGGAGACTCCGTACTTCTATCTTTGACAGAATAATGTCATATGGTATCCTGGTTTCTTTGTCACACACAATATCTCTGTAAAAGACAAAACTATTTTTAAACTATCCTAACAAAATGGCACATCACTTTGTCTTCTAAAGTAACATTCAAAACAAACTTTATATACTGGCGGTAGAAATCATGATATTGCTTAAGGAATTGTAAACATTTGTGAGATCAGTCATTAATTAGTTGATTTAAGTGATTTTCCAGTCTTTTAATTGGTAAGATTTCCTTTACTTACTGTAATACTTTTACAATAGTCTCCTGAACAACAAAATCAGAAAATCATGCTTAACAGTATTTTATTTATTAAACAAATTGATTGAATAAATAATGAATCTATGAATTTTCCATTTGGAAATCTAGTAACAAATCATAAACCTGTTAATGAAGTAGTTACTACACACAGTTACAGAATCTTACCCAGTTTCAGCTGCCATACATTTCCTGTCCACTTTAGGTTTGTGTTTAGTTTTGCCCTCGTCCGACAGACTGGGTAGCAGTTTCCTCAGCAGACTATCAGCATCGGCCTCATAGGTTCTCGACTGGGCTGTGGCTAATTTGTTCTCTGCCTCAGAGGGAACATGGAATGGAGGAGTTAATGGCTTCTCCTAGAAATGGGGCGTAAAATCAATTACACAGTGCATCTGAGTTGGGTGAAATATGTATCTGGCAGGTTTTGATATTCTACAAAACCTACTACGACTGCAAAAAAACAAGACATATATAAGCTTTAGCGGTTCCACCCGCCACCCCCAAATTATTATTTTTGGAAACGGTCAATACAGGAAGCATGAGTAATAAAGCTTGCAAAATAATCTGAACATGTCATTACAGGTTAAATTATTGATGTACTAGGTTATTTCTGACCAAAAAAAGGGAACAGTGCAGATCCAGATCAGACAGCATGAATCTTGATCTACACTGTTAACACATGTAATAAGATGTGTATATATGTTATATGGAGTAAAGTGTTAAAGACATGTTAGAGTAAATTGTGATGGACTGTTACCTGTTTGTCTGCTTCCACCTGAAGCAAGGTTTGTAGCCTCTGTGACAATCTTTTTGCTCCGATCCTCAGCGCCATCTTTAGGGGAGTTTCTTTATCTTTGTTCTCTGTGTCCAGTGGGGTTCCTGCCTTGGCTAATACATACAGTATCTCCTCGTCATCAAAAGTGCCGTAATCCAGCGGAGAGACAAGATGATGCACCACACTCCAGCCATTCTTGTCAGTAGCTTTCAAATCTACACTGCTTGTCTTCTCCACTGTCTCAAATTCTTCTGAAAATTACAAATCTTGTATCTTACAGAGCTTAAGGACACAGTGTTATTCAAGAACTTATCAACTTGATATTACTTCTGTCATCTGGACAGTTAGCTTTTTACTCCATATATAAGCATTTCAATGTGTGAGTGATCAGTGTAGATCCATATCAGTCATCTGTGCCCAAGGATATAAAACTGAGCATGGAAACCAGTCTCAAATCTCAAGCATCGACCAGTCGCCATTTCAGCCAATCAGAAGCTTGAGATTTGAGACTGGTTTCCAATCTCAGTTTTATAACCTTGGGACCTGATCTAGATCTGCACTTATCGCATTTTGGTAAAAAATAATGAATCTAAAAGCAAACAATGTAGATCCTGGTCAGACAGCAAACAAGTTCTAGGTGATCTGGATCTACAGTGTTCCCCCACGCAACAGAGGTGTATCTGAGGAGTAAAAGGTTCAGCAATGTAGGAAACACTTTTTTTCAATGCAGCTTTGAATGCACTTGTGGAAGTAAAACAACTATCATGCCGGTGAATGCACTTTCAACAAGATGTTAGGCCTAGACCCAAGATCACAAAACTAAATCTGGAGATCAGTCTCAAATCTCAAGCATCTGATTGGCTTAAATGGCGACCAGTCGCCATTTCAGCCAATCAGATTCTTGAGATTTGAGACTGATCTCAAAACTTAGTTTTATGATCTTGGGCCCTAGTTTTATGAAGCATTTTTCATCCTTAAAGAAGTACTTGACTAAATATCAAGAATTTTCATTTATAAAGCAACTCGGCCACTCTAAAATACATATAAAATATAATCTTGCTTGAAACCAACTGGCTCTATCAGATAAACCCAACAAAAGACAAACATATCCTAACATACCTTGCTGGGTGACTGCCCCTGTTGCCTGTCGCCTCATAGATGGTTGTTTGGATCCAAGTGATGGAAGGGGTAAATGCTGGGCTTTAGGGTCGGCATCTTCCTCATCATCCACAACATCAGTATCATGATCAGAGTCGTCACCATCATCCTCCCCACCTTCGTCATCGTTGCCATTCCAACCTGTCAATACACAGTACCACAGAATACATGAAAATATGCAGTGATATAAGTTCAGTTTATCAAAAGATACAGACAACATTTACATCTCTCCAGCCTAATAACACTAGGTTCTACAAAGTTTAATCTGCTAAGAAATCATTGCTGGGAAAAAATGCACCAATGGCATATTTTCATGAGTTACCAATCATGTGTGAATCAAATGTTTACACAGTGGAACACAACTTTTATAAGTAAAAAACAAAACAAAACAATAACAAACAAACATAAGCAAATGGTGAAAAATATGGATTTTGTTTCTTTCTGTTATAAACAACAAAAAGGCCTGGGAAATTCTGCAAGTAGCTTATAAATGGTCAATTATAACCAAGAGTAGTGCTAAACCTGAGAAAGAACATGTAACCATTTAATAAAAGTTATCATAAGCATTTAAAAGTTCTTGTCAAAGAAATAATACAACAACATCATAACTATGCATCCCCAGTTCCATTTCCACCTATTTCAACTATAAAGCTTCATACAACATAAATCTGGGGGAAAAAAACGACTTGACAGAAAATTGTCTACTACATCTGATTTTTTGATAAAATGCATCTGAATTTAGAAGCTAAGTGACACAGTAAGATGTCTTCGGTCACTTTCAATTTGCACAAGTCTGCTCCCGGAGCTAGTCAAGCCTTTGCTTAATGGGATATGGCTGTTGCTGTGAACATGTCACATTTTAAATGCCTGGGATGCTTGTGTATTACACCAGATGCCAATTTAAACATCACTTAGAAAAACAATAGCAATTAGTATATAAAATAATTTTTCTGTCTACATCATGAAAATCAATAATCTGTTGGGAGGGTTTAGGGTATTGCCGAGGAGAAAATATATGGTAAGGGAGGAATGGACTGGTGTTCAGGAGAGTGAACTGCTCTGTATTTTGGGATAAGAAGTCTGGGAATAGTCAATTTTGGCGCCAATGTCCGAGTAGAATTTTGAAATGTTAGAAACACACTGCTTGTGACTACTTGTGTAAATCTTTGTATGAATGAAACAAAAACAGTTAAAAATATAAAACAAGAGGGTCCATAGGACCCTGGGTCGCTCACCTGTCAACAACTGCTCAATGGTTGCAAGAGTTGTGTGCAAGTTTGGTAAAATCAAGTCAAAAAATTTAAAAAAATTAAGCTGCTATTGTGGAGAAAATGTAACTAGATGATGCTCTATACCAAATATCTAAGCTCTAGGCCTTACGGTTTCAGAGAAGAAGATTTTTAAAGATTTACTATATAACACTATGTAATAAAACTAGTGACCCCCAGGGCGGAGCCATTTTTGACCCCAGGATAATAATTTGAACAACTTTTGTAGAGGACCACTACATGATGACACATACCAAATACCAAGGTTCTAGGCCTTGTGGTTTTAGAGAAGAAGATTTTTTTATGTTTTCCCTATATAAGTCTATGTAAAACAAGTGACCCCTGGGGTGGGGCCATTTTTGACCCCAGGGGGATAGTTTGAACAATTTTGGTAGAGGACCACTAGATGATGCTGTATATCAAATATTAAGGCTCTAGGCCTTGTGGTTTTAAAGAAGATTTTCATGTTTTTCCTATATAACTATATGTAAACCAAGAGAACCCAAGGGCGTGGCCGATTTTGGCCCAGGGGACATAATTTGAACAAATTTAGTAGACATCCATTAGACTATGCTACGTACCAAATATCTAAGCTGTACCCATTGTGGTTTGTGAGAAGAAGATTTCCTATATAAGTCTATGTAAAATGAAGTGACCCTGGGGCGGGGCCAATTTTGACCCCAGGGAAATAATTTGAACAATCTTCGTAGAGTTCCACTAGAGGGTGCTAAATGCCAAATATCTAAGCTCTAGGCCTTGTGGTTTCAGACAAGAAGATTTTTAAAGTTTTTCCTTTAGGTTGCCATGGCAACCAGAGTTCTGCATGAAATTGATTTCTTTGAACAACTTTGGAAGAGCTTCATGCAAGGAACATCCGTGGCAAGTTTCATCAACTTTGGCCCAGCGGTTTAAGAGATGTCGTTTAAATAAAAAGTTTACGGACGGCCAGACGCCGGACAAATTGCGATCACAAAAGCTCACCTTGTCACTATGTGACAGGTGAGCTAAAAAAAGTACATCTGGTTTAAATGTATATTCTGTCAGCTTCACTCTTTGGCAAAACAGTAAGTTTTGGTGACAGATTTTTAAACGATCATTATAAGGAATGAAACTCAACATAAAAGCCATGTGAAAACTTCCATTTCTGACAGTTATTCTTATCTGCAAGACAAGTCTACACAAGCATGGCAAGTTATTTTGTTTTGCAAGTGCTTCAAGAAATCAGTGATAATCATGTACCATAGTCGGAGTTGTCTTCTCCTTGCTGGTCACCAGTCCCTTCATCTTCATCACCTTCCCAGTCTGACCATACATGTGAAGTCAGAAACACACATGTAGTCGGTTATATACAATATGGAGAACCTCACGGGAAAAGGTGCCTTCAGTAAAATTTCTTGACATTTTAGTTTTAGTTGTTACTTTATTTGGACTGAACTTACAATTATCTTTTTTTATTTTCTCATTCCTAAAAAGTGATTTTATTAACTTTTGACAATATTGTATTTTTACTGCAAAATGCATAGTAATTAATGTTGTCTGCTCAACTTTAAGACCTAATTCTAGGATTGATGTCAACTGCCCAAAGGTACCTTTTCCATGACATGCCCTATATAATACCATTCTGACCATACATTTCAAGTCAGAAACTCACATGTTGTCCATTACATATAATACCCATTCTTCAATTCTGCTTGAAAAATAAGACCATATTTAGGACTGTCTGAATTCTCATCTCAAGACTAGACCACTAATTTTAATTCCCAAAAGTATTCCGAGCGGCAGTGCCTTACTGTGGTGACAGTGTTTGTTTTAAGCCAAGCAACAGGCCACTTCATTTTTTTTTTTGCCAATAAGCAGCTACCTTCACCTTTCTATGGCAAAATCATATATATACCCATTTGATCATTTGCTTTGAATTTTCAATAAAGTCCAAGCAAATTCAAAATAATTTGAAACAGAAGTTCAAAACTGTAAAAAAAAAAGCAGCATAAACTCGTGCAACAAAATCATGTGCAAAGGTAAAAAACAAAAGAAAGCTTGAAATTCTCCTATGAGCATTGTTGCCATATACCTTTTCTCCAACCTAAGCTACCTGGAATACATAACATGTACTCGCTTGGCCTGTTCAACTTAAGCATTAGCTTTAACAGTAACTGAGCATTTATTAATAACATAAGCAATTCTGACATCTTGATTTTAATTTTTTTTTTCAACTAAAATTTTAGTGTTCTAACTTGTTATAAACATTTACATATGACTGTTACATAAACTGGCATTTATGCAATACATATTTGTATTGTGTTTTTAAGTTTACCATCTTTAAGAGAAAGAAAAATAACATGCTCAGCCTGAGTTTAGCAACTAAAGTTTAAAAATCATGAGGTCAGACAAGTGCAAGTGTTGAATTCAACAAGAATTAAAATCAAGAAGTATAGAAACAGAAGTTAATTTTTTTCTGTAAAGGGTGAAATAAATGCCATTCCCCACATTTCCAGAAATATTCTTTGCTGAGTGATTACCTGCCTATATATTAAACATCATGCTGTGCCCACTGAACATTATATTTGGTGTGTCTATTAAAACTTTTTTTCAGTGCATGTTAGAACTTGACCAATGAACAATAGATATATACATAATTAAGGACAAAATAAAGAATGAATGTTTGAGTGGCTGTATGAATGGAATGAGCGAATCAATTAATATGTCATGCAAACAATGTGCTATTCTTTTGCCTTGCTTATATTCATAATAATGTGCTATTAAATTTCTGTTAGTTCATAAACCTTTCCTCCATCGTATGCAAGTCTTTATGGCCTGGGAAAACAGAATAGTGTTGATCCAGATCAGCTGGGACATCTGTGCTGTCTGATCAGGATCTTCGCTGTTCGCTTGTTGTTCAAAATATCCTAAAAGTGAATAGTGTAGATCCTGATCAGATGGCACAGATCTGGATTTACACTGTTTGATCAGGCCATTAAGGCATATATACGGAAGAAAGAGTTAAGCTTTAGAACAGTATGTTTTTAATACACTGAAGGCAACAACAGAGACTAACCATCATTTTCCTTGTCACTGCCCTCGTCTGAATCCTCATCATCAGCTTTGTCCTTCTTATCTTTAACATCATCATCGTCTTTGACAACAGGTTTGATTTCAAACACAGCACGAGACAGCTTTTTCTTCAGTAAAGTCTTTTCAGCATTGTCTTGGTTCACTGGCGCTGTGTAGTCATAATTCAACAGCAACTTCACCATTGTGGTGTCATGCTGAAAACATGGAGAATTATTACAATATTGCGTAATAGCAGCTTTTCCCAGGTTCTTTCTAATGAGACAAACCACACCATGACTCTTTGAATGCTGGGATTAAACAGTACATGTATTTGGCAGGTTGGATAATGCAGGAAATACAGGCTTCAGGGATGTTAGATTCAAATTTCAAAATAATCTAAAATAACTGACAATGAATTATGAAAAAATAACCAATTCTCCAAAAACAGATTCTTCTTACAGTATCATAATGTCATCAATTAGGGACTCATTTAAATCATTAACACTTTTTTCTTAAGTCAAAATGTTACAACTTTTGCTTATCAATTAAGTTTTTTCAAAAGTCTAGCTAAAGCCTGATCAGTTCGGAAAATGAGGTCAATTTCAACCCATCTGCTGCTCAGGACAGAAATTCGAACTCCAATCGGTGCTAATGTTCTTTGCCATTGGTGTCAGTTTTTCATCCAGATATTTTAACATAATAATAACAATAGATGTAAATGGAACTTGAAGCAAATGAACACCAAAAATATGAAAATAAGGCAAGTTCCAGGAATGTACTGGGGACCACTAGAACAAATAAAAGTGCTTTTCAGCAGGAATTTCACAGAATATCCCACCCTCACTTACACTGAAACATGACCATTTTCAGTGGAATAGCTGAAATTCCAATTCTGAAAAGTATACAGCAATTGATATTTTTACCTGTTTTGCAGCATGCATAATTGGTGTGACTCCAAAATGATCTGGTAGGTTACAAGAGGCTTTGTTCTTCAACAGGAACCTGACCATGTCAAGATCCGAGTTGTAAATTGCTGATAGGAGTGGGGTCAGGCGCGAAGGGTGGTCTAGGGGCTCAAAGAAGTCAAGTGGAAGATCGGCTATGGCAACATCAAACAACGGTGTCTCAGGCCACTGGACAGCATATGTGACATCCAGGCTCGCACCAGCATCCAAGAACAACTTCAGGTAAGACCTGTTGTAAACAAATAATAACCATGTAGTAAACTCAAAAAAGGCCATTAAAAAGCATCTACATGTAATTCTAGTTATAACTAAATGCACCAGGCACAGTTCAAAGTTGCTACAAAACATTTTTTACTTCAATTGTATTTGTTTTTGACTAGATACCTACAGTTAAGAAAAGTAAATGTCTGTCTTTAAATGTATGCACAGCTGCTTTCAATCCCTTTTATTACAAGTTAGGATGCCTTTTTTAAATGAAAATCAAACATTTTATATCCCAACAGTTTAGGCTGACCTCTAACCTAATACACTATATAAATATTTAAGGAATTAATCAATCTTTAATGGTGTTCATTTGAGTATGGAAAACATTTGGTTTTTACAAGTGTGTGAAGCCCAATGGGCTTCACAAATATTTAAAACAAAGATTGTGAGAAGTAAAACATTGTGCACGGTCCAATAAATTGAGCGACCAGTACTGCAGCCAGGACTTTTAAATATGTCACACTGCGTACCACCTGTAATTATAATTCTTTAGATGAATACACCTCTTGGTAGAGGATGATGTTTTAGTGTAAATACTTGGTAATAAAACATCCAGACTTTAATATATTAATTGAAGTGTAAAAAAACAATTCACTCACTTTCTGTCTGTGATATTTTCGTTGTGGATCTGCTGCTGGTCCCAGAACAATGCCACTATCAGTGTTCTGTTGTAGATATCTTTCTGGTTCAGGTCCAGTCCTGGGCTACTCTCTGCAAATAACAACATGTTTTAACATGTAACTGCATGAAAAGTTCAATTAGAAAATTTAATAAATCTTTACCTAAACAAATTTATAATTTTAAGCTACATTGTATTTGTGGCCTTTTCTACTTTTTGGATGAAGACTTGTAAACCGTTCACTGCGGTTCAACATCTGAGGCCACTTCATAAATGAGAAGCCATATTGAAAACATTCTTACATCATGTAGTTAATCTATTAAACAAGGGCTGTTTGTAAAACATGTATGCCCCCAGTACCAACTGGAAAGTGTTGTTATGTTATTTTATTAAAGGTCAGCATGACCTTGACCTAATAAAGCTCAACATCTTAACATGACAAGTTCATAATTTGATGTGGATCTACACTTATTGCAAAGTCAATATGCTGATCAAGCTTCCGTTTTGTCATGGTGCCTTACATACATGTATGTGTATGGTCCTGTCTTCTTGAGACACAAACAACTACAAAGTGAGTACCTACCGTATTTTATCTAAGTCTTCAGACGGAAAAAAATTATTATTTTTCTGGCTGAACGAATATTTAGAGACGAGAATTTTCATTTCAAAAAAGATCGTCCGAACATTTAGAAACATGTACATTAATTGACACGTCCGTAATTGTAAGACCAGAATACGTCAACACATGCCAGTCTTTCTTCCTTAAAAAATTCTGCTTACCTTTGTCAAGCAATTAACTCCATAGATGTTAAATAAACATCCTATTGTTGTATAATCAACATTGCCAAAAAATGTTATGGCAGTCGCGAATAAGGGTGCAATAAATTAGTTGCAAAGTGCTAATACGGCGAAGTGCCGGTACTGCAGATACAAACACAACCTGATCAGAAATAAGCTATAATTATCATAGATACGCTGTCAACAAACAATCAGCTGATTAAGAAATGAAATTATCCCAGTTAGTTTACGATTTGAAATTCTTTTGTAACATAGCGTCAATCGATTTTTGAGCGGTGCACACCGTTTCAAGTTGACGTCGGCGTCTTTGATGTTAAATACACAAGCATCGCTGACATTTAAGATCAAAAGCGTCAATGAAACAGGTGTTCAACAGATGTTCATAGCAGTTGTAAACTGGGTGATTTTAGACAATGTACATGTATTAATTCTCGGATATTTTAGGGGCAAGTATTGGCATGATTAAAAATACACGTCATTCATATCATTTATCACTCATTATAAATATTATAAACATCTGACTTAAAATATTATAAACATCTGACTTAAACATCGTAAATTAAATTTCACGGTCGGAAATATACGTCGTTCTTTGCATGGTCAGAAATATACCTCGTTCGTATTAGTCTATTTGTTATTAAAATTTAATTTAAAAACGACGATGCTCCGAAGTGAGCCCTGCGTATTTCTGGAAGAAAAAGAAATGCGAACGTTGAAGTTTTAACAACTTTCTTTTAATTTATAAGAATTAAGAACGTTGTACAGATATGCTTTTATTAAAATATCGTAAAATAAAAATGAACGAACAATCCGATATGACGTAAGTTCTTCGGAGTCAAAAAATAAATATATTTGTCCCGTACATAGTTTGTACACGCTTATGTTGCTTACCAACGACTGACACGAGACAGGCAATACACATCCTGTTTATTACAACGTAGCGAGTTGATAAACGGGAAGGATTAATAATTGCCCGTAAAAGCGTATGACGTTTTATTGCGTTCGAGTGTCCGATTAATTAGAGACGAAAATAATATATATTGTTTTCGGTGTCCCATTTTTTAGAGGCTGAAAAAAAATTATTTTGGCAAAATAATTTAGGTGTCCTAACACTTAGAGGGTCCGAAGACTTAGATAAAATACGGTATATTTTAACTTAGACAAAGAAAACTCACCCAAATAGAACTTGGCTAGTGGTAATGGCTGGTGTTTGAAGGCTACATACATCAGTGGATATCTCTTGTATTTGTCCAATGCTGTTCTTGAAACTCCTTTTTCTACTAGGACCTTTGCAACCTATGGACAATTAAGCACGTTTGTTTTTTTATGTTTTGATGCTCTGTAGCATATTTCAGCTTTTATTAGTGACATAGTAATTTATCACAAACTCATGGAATTGAAGCAACATGATGATTGGCAAAATGTTTATTTGTTGCAGAAAAATAGTAAGTTGGTATTCTCATATACATGTACATGAATTAATTGTGCAAAAGTTTTACTTTAACCTACTCATTTGTTTAGCTGTTTAATTTAATGTTAAAGTTGATCGAACATTCAAATCTTCTTTTACAACTAGTTTGTTAACACTTCACTCCAAAGATACACCTTTGAACACATGAGCAACCAGAGCTGATCCAGATCAGCCGGCATATCTGTGTTCGTCTGATCAAGATCTGCACTGTTTGCTTTCTGGTCCAGAATAACCTATTAATCAAACAGCAAACAGTGTTGACCCTGATCAGATGGCAAAGATGTACTGGCTGATCTGGATCTACACTGTTAGCCAATGCCATAAAGGTGTATATATGTAAGAAAGGGTTAAGTTACCTTCAGTTGTAGAGCAGGATCAATGTTGGGGTTGGTTTCGAGAGCCAAGATGTGCAGCAGATTCTGGCCGTCCTGGTTCTTGTAATCCCGTATAAGAGCAACATCTTTGATACGGTGTAAGTGGCGTAATGCTATGTGGTATTTGTTCACCCTTAAGGCAGCCTGATGTTTGAATACAAGAAGCAATTGTCAATTACAGTTATCTCAAAGCAACCTGTTTTTAATACCATATGTAATTAAACAAGAACTGCTACTAATTTTGTTTTCAATTAGATTCTGACCCAGCGAGCAACCTCCGTAAACACCTGTTGCACTGCAGCACTTCACAAGATGCCTACCACGATTTTTTTGTCATGAAACGACTGTTAGAACTGCTGCTCCTATCAAAAGATGCTGTATTTTACTTCAAATTAGGTTTTGCTGTCAACCTAATTTTGTCGCTGTAGGTTCATTCCCGTTGTGGATGTTGAAAGAAAAACAAAAGTTGCAGCTTAAAGTAACCTGAAGGTGTGATTAACAATGAACAACGTTCTGTCAATTATACTTCCCGTGATACTTCTCAACGAAAATATCATTCGCCGCACATCATGTTTGCTGTTTTAGTTGCAAGCCAAAATCTAATTTAAATTGAAATTTGTAGTAGGCAGCTTGTAGTTTTAATAACAGATCGAATAAAATAATCTATTGCATTTATAAGGGTATGAAAAACAATATGCTAGTTAAAAGGTATTCTATATCTAAATGAACAAATTTCAATTCAACTACAATATTAACATGGTAATAATCAGAATTTCTTAAAATATATAAAAGATAGAATTTGACACATAACAGAACAACTTTCTGGAATCAGCTTAAATTTGCTCAGTGACAAAAAAAACGCAGACAATTTACCTCAATGGCCTTCCCTGTTAGTCCAGTATTGTCCAGTATCATATGGGCCACACCCTGTAACTCTCCATCTATGGCCACCTGTAAAAATATTTCTATCTTTTTAAAACCCAATACTGTAAACTCGTTACTGTAGAAGGCACTACCAGAGTACCAGAAACCAATGTTTCCCATTTTAACACATTCCAGGTTAGGTAAATGAGGTTTCATAAGCTTTTAACTGAATCCTGACATATAATATGATGAGGGAGAAGACGAGTCTATAATCTAACTTGTGACTGACCAGGGAAATCATTACATTATTTTATGATTATGATTGATAGAGAAAATTCTGTCTCATACTGTTCCAACTGTGAAATACCTATGCCACTCTTAATTAATACTAAATAAAGTCTTAAACAAACTCATTAAAGTCAACACTTTCCACACAACATCAGTGCTCTTATCAGGATCTGCACTGTTTGCTTTTTTATTTATTAAGTGCTTTCTGACCGAAGAGCTAACAGTGGACATCCTTATCAGACCTCATGAATGTGCCAGCTGATCTGGATCTAAACACGTCAAAACTCATATCTATGGAGTAAAGGGTTAAACTGCTGTGCCAACTGATCTGAATCTACACACCTCAAAACTCATATCTATGGAGTAAAGGGTTAAACTGCCAAATCTTACTATGGAAGTATTCTCCCCCAGCTAAAGTGTTCCCACCTACCTGATAGGTATCAAACACCTGTTGTTTCTCTGGCTGTTCAGCATAACGAGATCGTTTCCATTTCCAAACAGGAACCTTCTTGTTATTGCCAGTCGTGTAGTACTCTCGTCTGTCCGTGTGTTCAGGTGGTGGCAACACAATGTTTGCATCTACCTTAGCTCCCTTCTGCAGGAGCATGATTGCACAACTGCAATTCAAAGTAATAATGTTCAGGTAAACACCATAGTGGCACCATCAGTATACCTCAAAATTCATTATGTATTCAATCATATAATCATAACTTGGATTGTTACTATTAGGTATTTAACGGTAATGCAGTCTTACTTTGAAGCAAATAATATCGAGGTGCTCATTTTAACTGCCCTTAATAGTTCCAGCATGGCAGGCCAGAGATCTTAGGTTTAAATTCTGGGCGAGGCCTACACACATTTCTTTCTTTCTATTTCACTATCATTTCAATGTGACATACAGTGAATGGATTTATTTTCACGAACATCAACATTTGCAGTTTTCTTTAAAACAGCATTTCTGTTCATTCTTACATTTGTGATTTTTAATTTTCTTAATGTGTTCATATTCAATACATTTTTCTGTGGTGTTTTAATTCTGCAGATTAATCTGCAACTTATTCCAGGTAAACCAAAAAATATTATTGAATTTAATGTATTCACTAAATGAAAATCTAAAATACACTAATATGTTACAATCAGCTTAGAAAAAGGACCTACCTGTCATGTTTATATTTCACTGCCAGTGATAATGCTGTATGTCCATACATATCTGTACCCAATATTGGAACACCTCTCTGAAAATTGAGAGTTTTCTCTCATATAACTAAAGATCAGCAAGGAAATTCTCAGAATTGTATTAACAACAAATCTACTTGTATAAGAATCTTTAAATCTGAATACAAATAACACAACACATCTTTTTATTTATTCCTGCAACAGTTAATTCAACACTCCATAGTACATGGTTTTTATTCCATGAGTAACCAGTGTAGATTCTGATCTGCTGGACTGTGTCTATGCTGTTTGCTGTTAGACTCCTAAGGTTATTTGTAACGAAGAAACAGTGTTGATCCAGGTTGGATGGCCAGGATGTGCTGGCTGTCCTAGAACTTTAATGGCCACCCATGTGGTAAGGGTTAAAAATCATGTCATGAAACAAAAGCTCATTCTGCTAATGGTCTCACCAAACTCAAAATACTGAACAAGCCTGGCAGCAAGATCAAGCTGTGAATCCTGAGGAATTACTGAAATCTGAGGCCTGTTCTGCAGATTACAAAACTGAGATTTGAAATCTCAAGCATCTGATTGGCGGACCAGTCGCCATTTCAACCAATCAGATACTTGAGATTTGAGACGGGTTTCCATTCACAGTTTTATAATCTTGGGGCCTGGTTAAAGGTCACCTTAATGTTAGTAAACTACTTTTTTCCCTAGGATTCCTGAAGTACATAAGGAAATGAAGGCTGTACCTGGAGCAAGTGTACACAGCAGATGGTGGCCCCTCTCATAGCTGCCAGGTGTAGTGGAGATCTTCCCTGATTGTCGCGAGAATCCAGGTTCTTGTTTTGCATTGCCTCGGTCAACAAGCTGCACAACTCAATTGGATCCAACTGGGAAACCGAGTCAGGCCTACAGTGAGCAAACAGGGAATGATAATTCAGTATTTTCTTACTTGTGATAAAAGCCACTGTGACAAACAACTTTCTGCCAAACATGGATAAGTATACATTAACCATCCGTCTTTTCAATTTGCTTTCATGTAATCCAGTATGTTTGTGGCAGTGTGTTTGTGGCATTTTGAGTTTTTTCATACAAGTACTTCTAACTTATAAGAATTTAGTTATTTCAAATACAATGAAAAAAAGGACTAAAAATTTGTGAAACATCTGAGGACTATTCCATTTAAACATATATCCCACCCCAGGAAGGCACTTTCAAATTAGACCATCCCCCATTAGAAGCAGAACAAATTGAAAACGGTCCCCCCTATAGAATTTTTTCTTTAATGTTGGTCCACCTTTAGAAGAGATATTTTTTAACCCTTAGAAGTTTTTTTAATGTTGAACATCATTCATAAATAAACGTTTTATGTCTGACAAGTTCATATTCATTTGCCATATTAGTGTTAAGTCTACCATATTCTCAAATCCCACATGATAAAGAAACAAGACTTGTGGTTTGATTTCCAAAGTAAGGATCTTGTTTTGAAGCCTTCTTGTCAGTAATAACCTTATGAATCAAAAGGCGAACAATGTAGATCCTGATCGGTTGGCAAGGATTTGTAGATCTACACGGTTTACCGACTTTTACAGCCACATCTCATGGGGTAAAGGGTTAAAAAGTTAACAGTTATTGTATCTTTGACAGTGTGTCATCATACTGAATATTATATTAAACTAGAAATGTGTCCATAGGACACAGATGCCCCCGCTATGCATGTTTGTCATGGTGAACATTTATACCAAGTTAATTGAAAATCTAATAAGTAATAACAAACTCACAGCCCAGACAAGAAAATTCTGGTTTTAGAAATAGTGACCTTGACCTTGGACCTACAGGCATGGGAATTGTACACAACACAACGCCTTGTCATAGTGAACATTTCTGCCAAATTATTTTGAAATCACTCTGTTAATAACGAAGTTATAGCTAGTACAAGAAATTTCTATTTTTTGTAACAGTGACCTTGACCTTGGACCTTCAGGCATGGGTATTGTACACAACACACCGTCTTGATATAATAAACATTTATACCAAGTTATTTTAAAATCCAATAAGAAATAACACAGTAACAGAGCAGACAAGATTTTTATATTAAAATTCTATTTTTAGTAACAGTGACCTTGACCTTTGACCTTAAGGCATGGGTGTTGTACACGACACACCGCCGTATCATGGTGAACATTTGTGCCAAGTTATTTTGAAATCCCTCCATTCATAAGGAAGTTACAGCCTGGACAAGAAAATTCTATTTATAGTAACAGCGACCTTGACCTTGGACCTACAGGCATGGGTATTGTTCGCGACACACCGTCTTGATATGGTGAACATTTATACCAAGTTATTTTAAAGTCCAATACGAAATAAAAAGTTACAGAGCGGACACAATTTTTCCAACAAAATTCTATTTTTAGTAACAGTGACCTTGACCTTGGACCTACATGCATGGGTGTCGTACGCGACAAACCACCTTGTCATGGTGAACATTTGTGCCAAGTTATTTTGAAATCCCTCCATTCATAAGGAAGTTACAGCCCGGACAAGAAAATTCTATTTTTAGTAACAGTGACCTTGACCTTGGATATACAGGCATGGGTATTGTACGCGACACACCGTCTTGATATGGTGAACATTCATACCAAGTTATTTGAAAATCCAATAAGAAATAACAAAGTTACAGAGCGGACACGATTTTTCCAACAAAATTCTATTTTTAGTAACAGTGACCTTGACCTTGGACCTACAGGCATGGGTGTTGTACGCGACACACCGCCTTGTCATGGTGAACATTTGTGCCAAATTATTTTGAAATCACTCCATTCATAAGGAAGTTACAACCCGGACAAGAAAATTCTATTTTAGTAACAGTGACCTTGACCCTACAGGCAAGGGTATTGTACGCGACACACCGTCTTCATATGGTGAACATTCATACCAAGTTATTTGAAAATCCAATAAGAAATAACAAAGTTACAGAGCGGACACGATTTTTCCAACAAAATTCTATTTTTAGTAAGAGTGACCTTGACCTTGGACCTACAGGCATGGGTGTTGTACGCGACACACCGCCTTGTCATGGTGAACATTTGTGCCAAGTTATTTTGAAATCCCTCCATTCATAAGGAAGTTACAGCCCGGACAAGAAAATTCTATTTTTAGTAACAGTGACCTTGACCTTGGACCTACAGGCATGGGGTATTGTACGTGACACACCGTCTTGATATGGTGAACATTCATACCAAGTTATTTTAAAATCCAATAAGAAATAACAAAGTTACAGAGCGGACACGATTTTCGAACATACACACTGACACACTGACACACAGCCAGGGTGAACACTATATGCCCTTCCGCCATTACATGGCGGGGGCATAAAAACAAGATATACTAGATTTAAGAACATTTTAATATTGAAAAACTCAGAAACAGCATCTTGAACTTTACTGAGGATGAACAATAAATGCATGACACAGTCATCTTCTGTGTAATGAGAATTGCCATGTCAGCAACTTTGACTATGAGGATGAATTAATAACATAATAGTTTTCAAAGTCCGGAGAAAATATTAAAGTAGACATTTATGATCTTTAATGCATAAAAAGGGGAGTTGTATATTTTTCATCGGGTAATTTTCTTGAAAGGAGCATGAAATATCATATTTGTAAAACAGTTTGCATATGAATGATATTGTATTTTTTAGTATTACTCGAGTGTCATGTGATCCGCCGTGGTTGGTCACGCGAACGCGCTATCAATTTGTGGTGAATTTTCCGTCTCATAATGTTTTGTACACATGTACAATGTTAATTTTGAAAAATTTGTAAAATACATCTTAATTCTGGATGAGTTAATTTTATTACGAGTGCCAAAAGTGAAAATAATGCATAAGGTCACTGACCGAAGCTTGTTTTGTTCTCTCCAAATCTGCATTGTACAGTGTTCCGTTGAGGCCATCGTTGTTTCCCCCTGTCGACCTTAAGGGCGAGAACACGATGCGAAATCGTGAAACAACGATGTGAAATCGCGAAACAACGATGCGAGATATTAATATCGCCTTTTCGCATCGTACTTTCGCGACCTTGCTTCGTTGTTTCGCATTCTCGCATCGTATTTTCGCGTTTTCGTGGTCTCACCTCCGGGACAGCGAAACCACGAAAACACGATGCGAGATCGCGAAAGTACGATGGGCCATCGATGTTTCGCGTTGTCGACTTCTAGGGCCAGAACATGAAAACGCGAAAACATGATGCGAGATCGCGAGATAACCATGCGAGATCGCGAAAGTGCATTGCGAGAATGCGATATTAATGTCGCTGTCCCAGGAGCGAGACCACGAAAACACGATGCGAGATGGCGAAAACACGATGCGAGAACGCGAAAACTCGATGTGAGGTCGCGAAAGTACGATGCGAGGGCGCGATATTAATATCGTGTTCTTGCATCGTACTTTCGCGATTTGCATCGTGTTTTCGCGATATCGCATAGTTGTTTCGCGATCTCGCATCGTGTTTTCGCGTTTTTGTGTTCTGGCCCTAGAGGTCGACAGCGCGAAATGATGACCCCAACGGAATTCCATAGAAATGAAAGAAAAGATACACGCATTAACTCTTCTACACTAAGTCTATATCGCAAATAAAAACAAAATCTGTGAATTTTCAATAGAAACTTCATTCACAGACATAACTTTCGCATTGTGTATGTTTATGCATTTACGTTTTTTTCGAAGATGTGTTTTATTAATTTCTTTTATAGCTTACTCGATATTTAGGAGATCTAGATGAAAGCAAAAAATACGGACTACGCGACATCATTTTTTTTGGCATCTGAGATTCGGAAATGAAAAACTAAATCATGTAGCAATTTTGTTTTACTGGTGGGCAACAGCATTAACTGCCCTTCAGAATCAATGATTTAGAGAATCTGAAATACGTCATAAAAATCAAACGCTGACAATAATATCAGATGTCTGGATTTTTGGCGGTAACACACGATTGCTCAAAATGCACACTGTTTGTTCGCCGCTTACATCATACACGTTTGACGTACAATTAACAATATGTCAGACGTGTGCAATAAAAAGGGTATGATTACACGTAATGCAAGCTTTTTGCGTCGTGGGTGGTAAAATATTTTCGTTTTTCTTTTTTTCTCGACGAAAGATTTGCATGAATGGCACGCTACCCGCACTAAAAAGGCTTTCAATCATCAATAATAAAAAATCGATGTACGATCTTTTACGTCGGAGTTCACCGGCTGTGATCTTTGACCATAGATAGTTGTTATTTTTTACCGCACCAATTGTTTATTTTAAGTTTCCAAGTTAGTGTACGGCACATGCAAAGTACAGCATTTTATCCAATGTCTTGTATTTTTTACATGGTGCGTTTCGTCTTAATAAAATTAATCAGCAATAGCAAGTTTGGAAAAAGTGATCTCCCTTCAACATACTGACAGAAGGCACTTTCCCGTTGGTCAAAAACAGGTTACCTCCCATTGACGTTGTCCAGTGAAACTCTTGAAAGTGAATAACTTTAAAGTATTACAGCACTGAATTTACACGAGCGAGAGTATATAAAATATATGTATTTGTTTCAAAAGTTTTAGTTCTAAACAAACTACTTTACGAAAAGGCTTGCAGGCTTTAAATCCAAAACAAAACAAAATGGCTTATTGCACTTGCATTTTACTGAGATATTTTAATTAATATGAAGGGAATTGAAATTACTGTTTTAAGCAAAAGATAGCTATCGGTCGCATCGAGATGCACATGTGGATACATGACTGGAGCTTCTCATTTTAGTGCCTTATTTAAGGTATTCTGTGGAAGTTCGTTTTCAGTACTAAAAGGGTTCATAAGGAAATAAATTAATCAGTGTTGTTGGAAATACAATATAAAAAAAACTATAAAGCATGCTTCTCTTGCAAACCACGACCTTTATAAGCTTTATCCCGACGCCAGTTCCGGTCCTGTCTACACACGTGCTTCCCGCTATGTGATTTAGCGGGAACTTATGTATCCGAGACTATATCACTCGTGTTAGAGTTTCATATTATTCTGATGTCTATTACTCCAAATTACCAATAAAATTGGCCTTTGTTATTCAATTAATTTTAATATGGCTTGAAAAAGTCACAATTAGGCTAGTTTTCGTAACAAATATTCATTTATTTTTACAGTTACAGAGAACATCAATTTACTGAGAGTATGAAAATGGGTATTGATATATTCCCTGCATTGAAAATAAACATTTGAAAGTTTTGATTGCCTTTCCTAATCGAATTATGAGCGTCCAGGATTCTACGCAAGACATCGCTGCAATGTCGCAATGTCAAATTTTAACTACCCCTGCAAAGCTGTGTCCGCTCGAATAAGAGACAAAATGGACTTGTTCACTATGATCCCCCTTCCCCTCCCACCCCCAAAAAAATACTGTTCGCCATGGTATCGTGTTGACGCGCTGCATGTACGCTGTAAGCTGGCATCCAATTTTGAAGGTCTTGCTTAGAAAACCGATCAGACATCAGGATTCGCGTCGTTTTCTTGTAACGGGATTAGGAAGTCACTCGTTGCAATTCATATCATCCTCAAGTTCAGCCCACACGCAGACGGTTTTCGCCCCGCACGCCAACGATTTCCTAGCCACCAAACTATCGGTCTTCCTTTTCTTATCTGGCAAAACGCAACCCCCTTTAGAAGTGAAAATCCTATTTTCCCCACCCCCATTAGAAGATTAAATTTACAGGACCCTCCCCCAATAGAAGTTTTTTATTTTGCCGTCCTGGGGTAGGGTATATGTTTAACTGGAATAGCCCTGATTAAATATTTGGTATCTGAAAGGTATGTTGGAAAACATTATAAATTCTTACCTACGGCTCATCCCACCCATGATGTATTTTGATACAACAGAAGAGGAAGTTTAGGAACATTATCAATTGCAAGTCTGGAAACGGTGAACTTATTAATTCCATAAAATAAATCAGCATCCCTAAAGAAAGTACTCTATTTCTTATTGTTTCAAGATCTACAAATAACTCTCAATAATGACTTACTTATTTTTAGAAATGAAAGCATAGTGTAGGGGTATTCTGTGTTTCTCATCTTTGGCAAAGACATCTCCGCCCCTGGAAATCAGGAACTCCTCTAAATCTGTGCTTGCGTTGGATGTGCCCATGTTGGCAAGCACTGCTGTATGTAAGGATGGTTGTTTTCCACCATTCACATTCGCACCTGCATCCAGCAGTAGTCTTGCTACTTCTATAATGTTGGCTTCTTCACCTGTTAACATGTGAAAATAAAGTCTTTTTTTTTTTGTCGAAGATTAAACTGTTTTAAAAGCTGATAAGTAAAATCCGTTAACAAAAGTCTACAGACCTAACTTATATTTCAACTCTGAGAGGTCTAACATCCATTTTAGCAACTGTTCAGTTGTCAGTATACACTATTTACTGTTATGTCAATGGTCAGCCAAACTTACATTAATATCAGTGCCACTAGTTAACTCTAAATATTTAACCGGTTCCACTATTCAGTTAATGGTTAAAACACCCATATGAACAACAAATCAGCAGATTTAAATTGAAAGAAATGTGAGTTAATTACATTAGTTCAGTGGGTAAAAGGTCAAATATGGTCTCTATGAATGCACTGACCTCTAAAATGTACTGCCAGGTTAAGAGGATACTCTCCTGTTTTGGAGTTAGGTTTTTTCACATCAGCTCCTGCATCAATCAACATCTTAACAATGTTCCTTGAAGCTTCACTGTAACAGAACAGACATATTTTAAGATCTGTTTCAAGTCTAAAGCAAACATTTCAATGCTGTAGATCAAACATGCTTTAAATTTTGGTCACAAGTTCTTTTTTTTCTTAAGAGAGCCATATTTTTGTGATGAAGTGATTCATATGTTTTTATAATTTAATTTAACACTTGAGCAACTAATGTATGTCCAGATGTTCCGGCTGATCTTGATCTACACTGTCCCCCCAAGCAATAAAGGATTCAGGTAGCCAAACAGAAAAGACAAGTTATTTTCAGGACCCTTAAACAGTCCTGAAACTGAGCTTCTACTAAACATACTTTAAAATCTGGTCAAGTTATTATTCTATTAATAGATTCATTTCTTGTTAGAAGAGCTCAAACTTGTTTTCATAAAACATTAAGGTAGCCATACTAAACAGATCCACAGTTTTTTCATGACCATAAAAATGTGCCGGCTTCAAGCTTAACTTACTCTGCTGCCTTATGGATGGGTGTGTAGAAACCAGCTGCTTCGGACCCATAAACAACATTCACATCTGCGCCAGCTTTAATCTGTAACACAAACATATCCTTTTATCATGCATATTTCTATAAGATCACTGCATGGAATGATTATTTCTTAACCAGGAAATGGCTTAGAGGGAGACTTGGGAGAAATATTCTCCTAAATGTCCGGAAATTCTCCTGCTCAGACAAGGGAGTTTTTTCCCTATATGTTTCAAAAAGAAAGCCAAAATCCTGGTTGACTTCTCCCTAAAATTGGAAAACTTCTCCATATTCTAAAACCTAAGCCAATCACTGCTTCACTATAACAATTTTAACTTGAAAGCAATTAGCTGTCTTTGCACACGACAAAGTCAAAATAGAAGTACCAATAAAGTTATTTAACAGTACATTGTATTTTCAATTGGTCTGCCCACAACAATGTTTTCCTAAATCACATCCTATTTTAATTTTAAACAAATCAAGTTGTAAACACAAAATTATCAGCAATTTTTCAGAAATGTTCCTTCAGTTCCTAGTGTCACACCTACATGAACATACAGTCATTGGAAACAGGAATATTTTCTCAGCTACATCCCTTTCTTTATTGGCAAATGTGTGATACTGTCTTCAAAACGTAACAAATTTTTTTTTAAAGAAAGCTGCCTGATTTTGAAGTGGCAATACTGGTATTCAGGCTTTGCTAAACAAGTTCAATAAGAGCTTGTTTGAAAAGTGCAAATAGTTTCTCAATTTAATGTGATCTGATCTAAAGTTGTGTTTCCAAATAACTATGGAAGACTAGCACTATTACTGGGGACAATCATGTCCTATGTCTGAACCTACCAAAATACCCAAGGCTCCTTCAAACCTGCCCTCAACAGCAAGAGCCAGGGCAGTCTGGTCCACCAGGTTACGATGCTCTGTGTTTGGTTTGTACCTACAGACCAGCTCTAATCCAGCACAGTTTAAATCCTCCACAACCTCATGGCCAACTCTCAGCAACATATGAAGTGCAGAACATTTTCCTAGAAAACAGAAGTACATAGTAAAAGTAAATATATTCCTTCTTTCAAACATTAAGTCTCAAGTGGTGAAGATATCAAGTGTTGAAAGCAAAAAGGTTCTATCTGATTCGCTATTTCATATCACTTACAACCTTTTTGCTCTCTCACCCCACAATATTCTTCTGGGAATATCACCAAAGCACCAGAAGAAGAGGCAGCAGGTCCTATCCCTGACTTCCCGAGTTGAAAAAAAAAGTCAGACATTTGGTCAGACAAGATGTGAAAATCTATCTGACTGAAACAAGTTCCTTCAGACTGAGACATGTTAAAAAGGTATTAGCAAGTATAAGGAGTTCAAATTTTTGTCTGACATTCGGTCTGGTTATAACATAAGAAATCACGTCAGACCAGCCCAAATTTTACTGGACAGGTCCATTGGTCTGGCAACATTCTGGATGACTGCCATCCCTGCAATCAAGCAAGGGTACTTTATACTATTATCACCTGAATCTTGATTGTCTGAATGTATTGTACAATATTGGTCAATGATTTCTCCTTCAAAAGGTTGTGTAGATACAGTAAACATCTTGTTACCCTTTTAGAGACATCTTGACCTCGGACTATTGTCCTTCATGCATTGCCTATATTCTGCCATTCAAGCTTATTAAGGTTGTTGAAATAAGAGCAAAAAAGAAATGAACTACATTTATCTTGGATGCAAAACTGTCAAGATGATGTCCAGACAAAACTTTTGACACTCCAAATGACCAATAGAATTTAAATAACAATTTCCAAGTTTATGGTCTATACTAGACTATGAAGGCAAAACTTGCTGCAACATGGCTGAATTGGAAAACAGAAATTCGTGTAAAATTCTTTCAAATGCAATGAAAAATTTTCAGAATTTGTGCCCTCAAATACTTCATTAGTTCAGTATTATCTTCAAATGACCAAAAATCATCAATTCCGATATCTTTCCAACTGTTGTCATAGCAATGATTAAGACGTCCTAAAAAATCAAAGTTATTCGTGTTAATTTAAATATCATCAGAAATAAGTGAGCTGCATTTGATACTTAGCAAAATTTTTTTGTGAAACTGAAACTTGGTATTTTCTTTTGGGATCTTAAAATTACAAAGCTTTGAAAGAAAAGTCATTTAAATATGCAGACAGATTTTGCCCTTTTTCTTGTTTTGATGAAATAAGATAGCAGTATGTACTATCACATTCCTGTAAACGTGTACTTTTCACAGGAAAAGCTTTGTTATTGTTTAATGTTTAGTGACATCAAACTTGCAAAATCCTAAATGAATGGTAGCCTTAGTGAAATGTGATAACTATAACAACTGGTGATTCACTTCAGCATGATAAATTTTTCGAAACTTGAGCTTTATCACAGTGTCTAAGCGTACAGTTAACCGAAACGGAAGTTGCTGATCTGTACGCCGATGATCACGTAGTTGCTTACAGAAAAACACGCGACATCAGCTTTTTATTTGTAAAATATATTCAAATTAAACGTGCTTTTTGCAGAAATTATTTTTATAATTAGTACATCGTTGATTAATAGTCTTACTGTGATCTTGAAGTCTTGAAATAACGGCTAGTTAAGTTGCAATCTGTAATCTTTTCTCACTTGATCAGTACAAAATGAGGAAAAAGAGTGGAGAAAATCTGCATTTGTGACCTCATATTTTATAATGTATATATTGGAAAGGTATATATTTGACTTCCCGTGAAAGAAAAATCATTTCCAACGCTCGCAAAATGCAAAATGCGTTGAGCGGTGCTTGAACAAATTAGCACCGAGAAAATGGTCTTTCTGTGCAGCAACTGAAATTGACAAGACTGTACGCAAAGTTGCAGTACTTCAATGTCAGACTGTACGAACAGTTGCGATCATAAGTGTATCATATACTGATCAACTGAAAAGCATCAATGAAGCAAGAACTTGTTAAGGGAATCAATCAAAGTAATCATGACAACCAAATTTAATGTATTATTTATAAAAAATAAAACCTTATATGATCACATTTTAGAACTGACAAGCAAGTTTTGAGCTATAAATTGATAAAAAATATACATTATGCACAAATATAATCCAATATCATGAAGACTTTAACAATCTGGTCTTTGACAGGACAATTCCATTGAGTGGTTTTAGATTTTGAAATCCACCACTTCGTGACTGAGTTAAGTTAGTCTACAATTACGTCTGCAACTGCTAAGAATTTCATGTTTAAGGTCGTTAAAATATAAAATTGAATTTCATTTTGGCCGACTTTCATTGGTAGATTTCAGGGATTATGTTAATCTGATTGGAGCATTCTATGAAACCTTTAGAAACTATGGTTGAAGTACTAACGCGTATTTGTCCAGATATATTATGGCTTCTACTGTTCGCACTTCAGAGAAGAAATGAAAATATTACATCGGGCCTCTACATATCTTACACGGTCTTACCAATGATATAGCTCGGTTGGACTATAGTCGTTTTTTCACGCCTCCTTTCATGAAGAGCTAACAAGAGATTTAAAAACAAATCTGACTTTAAAACAGAAGCTAAGATCAGTTATTTGTTTATACAATTGTATTATTAAAAGAATGAGCAAATTTGTTGAAAAAAATATACATTTTTCAGGTTCTCGTGCAAGAATTATTAAGGTTAACTGAAGCTAAAATGATAACCTGTCGATATAATCAGAAAGCATGAACTGGACCAATAAATTGTTAATGATCTGTTGGACAACTATGCGTACAGATGTTAGGCATCTGTTAACAACTAACGATCGTGTACAGTTGCAACTATGCGTACAGTCTTATCATTTTCAGTGACATAAAGAAAGTATCATTTTCTCGTTGCTAAGTCGTTCAAACTCAGGTCAACGACGTACAAAAGTTGAAAAAATGAATTTTCTCCCATACCAACACAAATATGGTCCAAAATCTATGCAAAGCAATTTGAACCCAAAACGTCCCGTTTTGTTCAATGTTTTGCTCATATTTTTACTGATCGAGTTGGGAACGAGGATGGATTATAACAATACTAACCCTTCCTTTAAGTCTATATGATCACAGCAGGACTAACAATTAACGTTGTACTTACCACAGAAATATTTTTTTCCAAATGCACATTAAATTTGGTTTATTTACCAATAAATAATTCGATGTCGCAGGTTTTTCTATAAGCAACTATGTGATCATCAACAGATCAGCAACTTCCGTTTCGGTTAACTGTACGCTTAGACACTGTGTTTATATGGATATACCCAAAATTATTGAATTTCCGAAGTTAACAGTATAGCCAAAGAGACGAGTTGTCAACCGTTTTTCATGGGTGCAATCCAAAAATTAAGATGGGATCCAGGGCATAGCCCTGGTCAAGAGTTCATGGGGCCAATGGACCTCTGGCCCTCAAAAACTCCTGGATGTTAGCAGTTAGCAAAAGCTCGAAGTGTCTTCTCCAGGTATAACTTGATTGTAAGGTAACACAAATTTTTAGATGGACCAGTACTCAATTGCACAGCACTTAAACTCAGACATTACTATATATCATTTGCTGATTCCGGTGTGGTGATTCATTATGCATCGGTGAATTACTCATAATCTCATAATATGTGTATTAGATATAGACGTTTGTGCTGGAAAATTGGAAAATGTATTTTTCGCAGGAAAATCGGGACATGTATGGGACACGCATGGGAAAAATAATGTTATTCACTTATTGACGCAGTGTTGGTGGACCCACTAATCCGCAATATAAAGAGACCGCAGTGTATGTGGTTTTCCTTTTTCATTAAATCACAATGTGTGTAATATTGTATTTTAAATTCATAAATTGATTTGCCCATGATCTCTGCAAAGTTAGTACCTCTTTGGTATTAATTACGAATTTAAAGTAGCATACTTTTCTATAGTTCTTATCGTCAAACTGTAATTTCACTAGGGTGACAAATATATGAATAATTTGGACAAGTACACTCAAGTCTCAGCACCTTCCGTGGACTGACAAAATAATCAGTTAACCCACTTTATCATTCGGACTACGCAGTATCTTGTTGTTATTTCATTATCAATTTCAAATATTTTTTGCAGCTGTTCATCATAAGTTGAGGACAGATTGTTTTCTGTCTTTATTTCTAAAACATTGGACACAAGTAAGTAGATTTTAGTATGGCAAGACAATTTCAAACATCATTAATATTTTCTATTAAGTATATATATAACATCCTTCGATATTCATTGTTTTACCGCTGTTTGAAAGAAATATACTTTTCAGGTGTGACACAGCCACAAATAAAAATATTTTATTTTCGAATTCATGAGTGAAATGTATTTTTATCTTTCATTGTTAAAACCAGACTTTACATTTAGTTTGTGTTTTTAATGCATAATTAGCATAATTTTTGACAGAAAAATGCACAAAATGGTCCCATAAATGTTATGTACATTTAACAGCCACCTGTGTTAAGCAGCCACTTTTTGTGACTCCCTTGGGTGTCTCTGCTTAAAGCATGTTTGACTGTAAATGTAAATGAATAAATGTAAATGTTATTTCTTAACATTTTTCATTTCATCATATACTTGTGAAAAAAAATGTGAATCTACTTTTTGAATAAGTGGATTATCACTTTACTTTACAAAGGAATTTCTATTATTTACATGAAAAGGTTATTCGTTTTATTTTTTCTATTATTTACCGGTACATGAAAGGGTTTTTCTTTGAAACCCATAGCCAATATATTTTTTTTAATTAAGTTCTTTACTTGATGATCTACCAATGTCAAATTGATGCCAAACTGTGTAGTGGCTGGTATATTTACAAATTTCAATTCAATTAGATTTTGGCTTGCAACCAAAACATCAAACAAAATGCACAGTGACTGATATTTTCGGGCGAGAAAGTATAATTGACAGAACGTTGTTGATAGTTAGTCACACCTTCAGGTTGCTTTACTGTAAGCCTCACCTTTTGTTATTGTTTCAACATCTGCAATGGAAATGCACCCACAATGACAAAAAATTGATGTATTTGGAAGTAAATTGCAGCGTCTTTTGATTGGAGCGGCAGTTCTAAAAGTCGTCGCATGACAAAAAACATGTCTTTTGAAGTGCTGCAGTGCAACAGATGTTTACCGAGGTTGCTCGCTGGGTCAAAATCTAACTGAAATCAAAATTTGTAGTATTTTTATTCTACTCCAGAAGATGTTTCATGCACCGGATTTTTATCCCAACATCTCCCTGAAGTTGTCCAGTGTGCTGGAGGAGATTGGTGTCAATGAGAGGATAATCCTCAAGAGGAGGAGGACATTCAAGGTGGCAGAGGCTGTAGATCGTATGGTAGATAGACTGCGGGGAAGCATGATATCTTCTCATTTGTTTGGTAGCCAGTCAGAGGGAACCACAACACAAGGTCTGAACTCTGACATTGACAGACTTCTATGCATACACATTACGAGTTTGCTACAGGACTGGAGGGAGTGGGAACCAGGCTGTGTCCATAAGCTGCTCATGATTCAGGATGAGACAACTCCTTCAGGCTACTGTATGCTACAGCATCTACATGATTATAAGCCTACTGCTAACACTGACATTGGTGGTATACTTGAACCATTTCAAGTACAATACAAGCATGACAATGTATTTCTAAAAAACAAAGTTAAAAATGTTCTTGTTGACAATGTTTTTGTAAGAAATGGTGCTGCTGTGACAATAAAAAATGAAGGCGGTAATTACGATTTTGATTTTGTTCCTGCCATTCCATTTAAAACATTGCCAGTATTCTTAGGCACTTGGATACAACAACAGACACAACAAGGCAAGCTTTCACAAGATATGAAGACATATATAGAATCCAATCCTTGTTATGTTGTTCCAGTGGGCAGAAAGGACAATCCTTTTAATGAGGTCCATTGGAGAATATCAACATCACATGCAGAGAGATGCCTCATGATTAACTTGAATACTACACAAATACAATGTTACATTTTGTTGAAAATGCTGTTAAAAACATATCTCAAACATCCTGAAGAAAAGGCACTTTCTAGTTTCATGTGTAAAAATATACTGCTGCTATGCATTGGAAAAACGAAAGCCAGCATATGGATTCCACAAAATTTACATTCTGTCCTCACATTTTGTCTTATCTAGTTAAAAAGAAGTGTCCAGCTTGAGTACTGTCCCCATTTTATAATGAGTAAAAATAATCTAATGGCAAAAAAATTTAAACCAGAAGTTAAAATTTGGTTAGTGGAAAAAATACAATATATATATGAAACACATTGTATGGCTTTACTCAGTGTTGAAATAGATGACTTGGGAAAAAGACTGCAAAAAAAAGTAAACAGTAAAAGTCCAAGAATCTTTGTACAAGACATACAAGAGGATAAATCTGAACACATTTCAGGACGGTTGCTTTATGTCTTGGCTATAACTGTGAATGAAAGTAACAAACTTATCCTTAATTGGTTAAGAAAGAATAGCTTCCAAGATTTTAACAAATGTCTTATTTTATACCGTCCTGGAAGTGAAACTGAATATGCACTATCTCGCGTGATGACACCAATGATCTGCTCCTCATATGGGTCTGTGATAGCATCAAGAGACATACATCAGGATCATTCTGTATCAAATGAGGCACTCAAATGGCTCTCACAGGGATTCAACTCTGATGTAACATCTAGCAGACTAAAACTGGCATCTGTGTATTATAGTGTTGGCAACTTCAGAGTAACAGAAACTCTCCTGAGACACATAGCAGAGATCTATGATCAAAGTTTAGTAGAAGCAGTATGTGGTGTCGACTCATTAAAAAGAAGATGGCTCACATCAGCAAGATTCAACAACTACGCAAACACCCACGATGAGCTTTCAGTAAATCATGTTGTACTGTGTTAGATTTCTCCCAGATGAAGTCAACTGCCAACCACGAGAGCTACAGTATGAGATGTTTAGGTCTACTCAGAAGGAACGAGCAGAGTGGGATAACATGTCAGACTTCTGGATGGACTGGGCTGAAGCAGATGCTCTTCCTTATCTATATTTTCTGCAATACAAGACTTATGGCCACCTCAAAAGATATTGTGAGCAACAGCTGGCACTCAAGAACCTTGCCCAAACCATTGATAGGGATAGAAACCTCAGTCACAAAGAAACAGCCCTGAATCTTCTAGGCCAGTGCTACCAACAAGAGAACAGATATACAGATGCTTTTCACTGCTACATAAATTCCATTAGATTCAGATCGAAAAACAATACAGCAAAGCTACACATATGTCTACTTCTATATGCCATATACTACACAAACTTCACTCAAATAATCTACAGTCGGGTCAATCAGAAGACAGGGGACCAAGTAATGAACTGAAATATATTGACTTCTAGACTTTACTAGTAGGTTTTCCTACATATGTACAGTGGAGCTCCGCTATATCGCGATCCGCTATATCGCGAAATCCAATATAACGCGGTCGACCCTTGGATCCCGTTTTTTTTTTTCATAAAAGATAGTAAAATTCTGTCAATGGCCATTTTTTGTAAATTTGGAAAGGGTAAAAAAGGGAAGTAACAACGTTAATACCGCGTTTATCGATAAAGACAATGACGCCCGTTTATTAACGTACCGAGAATCGTTGAAACAATTGTAAAATGTTTCTTTATGAACTGTTGATTGTTTCCTACGTTTATTAAAATATCAAACTGTCATAAAATTGTTAAGTAATAAATTGTTGTACAAACACTGGGGCACCTAATCATGTACGCGAAATGGTTACTGAATGGTTGTTTTTCGCACCTACTGCAGATAGCATGACAAAGGTGTTTGATGTTGTTAATTGGCTTCTAATTTGAGAAGCTCATGCCTACATTATGTTTAACAATATTATTTTAGTAATGATGATTGAAGATTAAAACAATAAAGATTAAAACTGCAAGCGTATTGTTTTCATTCAAAACAGCGTGCAGGTCAAACAAATACATGAGTTCCGCATTAGACTAACGCCCGCAGTATAAACTTTTGTGAGTTAAATTCACAAAGTAATAATTTTATAGCACCTGTTAGACAATAACAAAACAACATGCAAACAAAGGATTTATTTTCAATAAAACGATAAAATGTTACGAGTAATACATGTACGGACCTAAGAATAGCATAAGTTCTTTGTCCCGCGAATATCGCGGATCCGATAATTTCGCGATTCGAGGGGATGGACCCCACGGACCGCGATATAGCGGAGCCCCACTGTACTTAATATTTTCTGTGAATCTTTACTTTTGGATTTTACAGAGTAGAAAAACACTCTAAATAATTTTTTTTTAATTTAAGCCTATACACATTAATTGCATGGGCAAACAGTGTAGATCCAGATCAGCTGGCTCCTCTGTCGGTTAATTAAGGCAGAAATTGAGTTTAATGTAATTATTTAATAATTATAATTTTTAGATTTACCTATAGATATAGCTATGTTACAATTAAAGATTGTGAAAACTGTAAATGTCTGATTAAACAGATTATAACAATAAGTAAGGTTGTTTTATTGCCTTTAATATTTCATATAATATTACCATTGAAATTACTGCTAGTGGCTCACATCAATTAAACTGGAAAATAGTTAGTTACTCCACTCTTATCAAATCCAGATCCAATTTCATAGTATTTAAAAAGCAAGTAGAACCACAATTTGTGAGATAATTTAGACACAGAACATAGTAGAGGCCATTCAAGACCAAATGGAACATGTTTAACAGTAGGTTAAATCTTTACTCCATAGATACAACTTATTGTGAACAGTGTAGATCCAGATCAACTAGCACAGCTGTACCATCTGATCAGGATTTACACTGTCCATTTTTATATTCATTAGGTTATTTCTGACAAAAATACGACGAGTGCAGATCCTGATCAGATGTCACTGATGTGTCAGCAAATCTGGATCTACACAGTGCCCAAGGTTATAAAACTGAGAATGGAAACCAGTCTCAAATCTCAAGCATCTGATTGGCTGAAATGGCGACCAGTCGCCATTTCAGCCAATCAGATGCTTGAGATTTGAGACTGGTTTCCATGCTCAGTTTTATAACCTTCAGCCCAAGTCGCACATGGTTTAAAACATGTAAATAGAGGGTATAGTGTTAACATGATTTTCTCACCATCAGAAGTGTATCTCTCCTCCTCTACCAGTGGTACCTCCCCTGAGAAGACTTTCTCTTGTACAGTGGCCGACACGTCAGCACTCGTCAGCTCTATCAGAGCCTTGATGAAACCACGTCCGTTCTCACTGCACTTCTTCACCTCCGCATCAGACATGTTGCTGCCTTTCTGTAATACAACAACTCAGCTTTTTAATTTTTTTTGCTTTATTCAAATAATTCAATAGGGAAATTCAAATGTTATATTGCAAGCCAGGTTTTTTATGGAATGCATGTAACTTTCCATGCCACCTTGCTCTGAGTTGAGATCAGTGTGAATATAAGTAAACACAATTTTTTTTTTTTTAATGTTTCATTTTCACTTGATTCATTGGTGATGATTTGCCTAGGGATGAATAACACAGGCTGTCAAGTGATCTTTCTTCAAAAAGTAGGAAAAAAATAGGAACCATTTTGACAAAAAAAGTAGGAGAAAAGTAGGAAAAAGAAGGAACTCTTTCCTCAAAAGTAGTAATACATAACAGTCTTTCGGGACTTCACTCTTTCTGTTACACATTATATGTATCATGGTCATCCAGCTGAGGCCCAACACATAAGACTGCCACTGGTAAGAGATGTCTATGTGGAGTCAGTACAGGTCAATGGGGCCTCATCTTGGTGAATATAAACAGCACTACAGCAATACCATGAATTTAGTCTTCCTGTTATTATCAGAGGTGTTCGAACAGTAATGCAAATGCATTTTTATTGCAGAAAAATATTAATTTAAAAAGTGTTTCAAGTTATACCTAGATCAGACCTCTTAGCAGGCCTGAAAAAAAATAGACTGTGTTCTCGGGACAATGATGCCCCAAATGCTACAACATTTGTAAAACAAAGGGCCATAACTGTGGTTAAACTGGTCGCAGGAAAATACATTTTCTTTTACTATCATCTTCACATCCTGCTCGATCAATCTTTGCAAGTTTGAAAGAATTCACAACAACATTTGTAAAACAAAGGGCCATAACTGTGGTTAAACTGGTCGCAGGAAAAAACGTTTTCTTTACTATCATCTTCACATCCTGCTCGATCTTAATGTGGAGCTGATGCCACAAGATTGGGGGAAAAGTGCAACTCTCTACCCCACCCACCGAGGGGGCATTACAAGTGCAACTCTATATACCTCACACTTCGTGGGGGGCATAAAAAAGGGTTTTATAAAGGCTCCAGTCTATGGAAAAAATGCTTTTTACTGTAAAATATTTCAAAATAACAAATAAATAAAGGATACATTTGTTGGAATTCTCATTGAAAAAGCATAACATATATCAGTATATGAGTGTAGGGGAAGGGGCCCATGCCCTATAATTTTGGAGAAAAAAATTTACATATTGAAACCTACACTTAAACCACATAAATCTGAAATACCGGTAGGCATGTTTTATATCTCAACTTTGCTCAAAATGCTTATCTTCCCCAGACCTTGCCCACTGTTGCCATAATGGAAACATCATATCACCAGACATGTTTTTTTTTAAATTATTTAACAACTCAGCATTTGTTTCAACCACCACAAAAATTCAGACATTCATAAAGCAAGCAGTACTCAATTGCAATAAATGATTGGGCATTTTGATAAATGCTGAGTTGCATTATAAACGCTGAATACATGGAACACCCATGGTCTGAAAACACTACTGTAAACATCTACATGTATGTGGTCTGGTGAACACAACAGAATTCTGAAAAAACTCAAAAAGAAGGAAGGGGGAGAAATAAAGTAGTACAACCATTACACTGGCAAGGCAAGGCGTCTAAAGATTTAGAGTGAAAACTACAGGCTTTTTGGCCATTTTATAGGTTTTTCAGGAACAGGTGTGTTTTCAATGCCAAGGGATGGGGCCCATGCCCTATATTTTGGGGGAAAATAACATTATTTCTTCTGTTAAGGGGATAAAATACCTTATATAAAGTTACTTTTTGCAGAAAACTGCAAGATTTTAAAGAAATTTTATGAGGGGAAGGTGCCTGTAGACTGTCTCTACTAAAGAAGAAAAAAATCCCTGAGAAGAGGTTTGCTCTGAAATTACTGAAATTAGAGGTCTTTAAAGGTTACGCTAGAAGGCTTGCTAGATGGATCAAACATTCTTCCAAATACTCTAAATATTTTGGCCATTTTCGATTACATGAGAATGACGGTCAGACCTTTATCTAGGGTATATAAAAGCATAACTGTTTCTGAGGTGCATAAAGGTGATTTTCTGCTTGAAAAAAATACTTTATTAAAATTTAACGGTTAAATTATCAGTTTTAAAAAGTTGCATTTAAGGTGTTTTCAACACTCACTTGGCATTAATGAAATTTACTGTTATCTACTATTACCCACTGTTATCTATTTTTACCCACAAGTGTTGCAATGAACCCCTTTATTTCTATTTTTGACTTAGACAAATGACATTGTCAGGCATGTCAGACCAAAAGTTATGTTGACATAAGGAATTCATAGAACTTTTTACACTTATCATTATGAATACAGGAATGATATTTACATAAAAAAAACTCCTTTTAAAAGATATAGATTTTTTTTCTTTTGTCCAACTGACAAAAAAGTAGGAATAGTAGGAGGTTTTTGTAAAATAGTAGGAAAAAGTAGGAACAAGACTAAAAGTAGGAAAAAGTAGGAAAAAGTATGACCGCTTGACAGCCTGATAACAGAAAGTAGGGTAATGGAATCATCCATGTTTATAGGTATTCAACAATGTTGGAAAAATCTGAAGAAAAAAATTTTTTTTTTTTAAAGAATTGCTGACTACACAAAATACAATTTATCTTTCACTTTACTTAATGATATTACTGGCAACAGCCAGTACTGACTGGTGGCAAAATTTACCTTAAAATCCCTGTATATTTTACATGCCCAGAGTAGCGGCGTGTATCCCTGATGATCAACCTCAGTGGCCATCAGTGTCCAGATATCTTCCTGGGAGGCCATCGATGACATCCTCTCCAAGTGAGGCTGTGATGTCTCATCAGTCTCCATACCGTTCACCGTCGCTGTAAATAACACATCTGTTTATTCCCTGCATTCTGACATATAAACAACATCTCTGAATTAAAATTAAACAGAAATTTATGTTCAGGCCCAAATTGTATGCCTGGGATTACTGCATTATTTTAGTATTTTGAATCACACTTGACATTTACTTTTTTTTCACATCTTTCACCATTAAAAACAAAACTTATGTAGATAGTCAACATCAAAATGTCAGTGATATATATGAAATCAAAAAAAAAAAATAATAATTTTCACCAAATTTAAATCATTGTTCCAAACAATATTACCCATACTGGGAATTGAATCTGTACTGTATGGCAACAGAGCCTAGATATGCAAATCTGGCCTGAAGGTTATAAAGCTGAGCATGGAAACCAGTCTCAAATCTCAAGCATCTGATTGGCTGAAATGGCGACTGGTCGCTATTTCAGCCAATCAGATGCTCGAGATTTGAGACTGGTTTCCATGCTCAGTTTTATAACCTTGGGCGCTGATTATGCTACCAATTACCATACCCAACAAAGGTTGTGTGGATATAGCCCTGATCAACGTAATCATTGTCAAATGACATTAGTAACTGATTTTTTACTGGTAACAGTCAAGCATATTTCCCACTTACCAGATTTGACATCACCAGCACCCACTTCCTTGGTTATCTGGTTGTCAATGTGAGGTTTATCTCCCTTGTCTGACTTGTCTACCTCATCTACCTCCATGGCTTCGGACTTCTCATCTACCGTCTCACCGTTCTCAACCACGATCTTACTGCCAGCAGTTTTTTTCACCTTCTTCACTGGCTGTGGCGTATGTTTCTACAAGTTAACATTTTAAAGATCTGCTTTTTATTAATTATATATAAACAGACCAACCAAAATACAAACTTTTAAATCATTTAGGCACTTGCTACCTTGAAATACAAGTTTGTTATTCATTCATCATTTTAGTAATTCTTATAGTGAATGGTAATTTCATCTTCAAACACAATCTTTTTAGCACTTGGATCAAAAACCTATTATGATTTAGCCCTTTCCTCCATATACAGTAGACTCCGGGAAATGGAATACACAAATTGTCAGCTAAAAATATTCTATTGCCCGGAGTATTCGATTCGCCGGTAATCGTATTCATCATTGAATCTGCATATATTTGTTGACAAGGGAGGTCAGGTAGATCGTGTTCTGGGCAATACTCGTGATAAATACGCATTATTTATATGTTTATTTATGGATTAACAGACTTTTTTGTCATGCACTGCTACAAAATAAAAGTTTCAAATTAAATTATGACACCGCGACATTTACAACGTGAATGTAAAATAAGTATTAAAACACTAACCTATGCGAACATATTCGAAAATAAATTACATCCCAATTTTATCTCAAGTATCATATTGCAGAATTATTGCATCATCAACCAATTTAACCCAGCTAAAAATGTTGAATGTCACGTACACACTTCTTGTAGATCAAACGATTTCAAAGCAGTGCCGATAAAACAACCCAGTCTTGATACGAGCCGACAATTTCCTTTGAAGTTGCATTTCAAAGACAGTTGGTATCAACGTTAACCTCGATACTGACTGTCAATCAAATTCAGTCTCCATATGAAATTAACAGGGAAGGCGGATCAAAGAAATGTACATAAATCTATAGTGATTTTAAAACATGTTTGAGAAAAATAATTTATGTTTGTTTTTGAATTGTGCGGATTACGTGATAAAGAGAAAATGGAATTTGAACGTGGATTATTGTAAGTACATGTACCAATAACGTCTCGATAACGGATAGGCCTAGGTTGCTGTGTTTTTGTAAGGCCTGATTGAATAATCTGTTTGAAAGAGGTGACAGGTTACAGTTTGTTTGCCCGGAGGCTTCACTGTTCTTGTTCGCTGTCGAGAAAATTTAATTGGACTTATCAGCGGACAATAGACAAATAATAAAGGTGTCATAAGCTTTGATACGCACGATAAACGGTACATCCTGTGTCATTTCCTGTAAACAGGCGATGTAAATATGCGATTTCAATCAGTTTTGGCAAGAAAATTTGCAAATTTTCTATTCGATTTGGCGATATATTCTCTTGTCCGATATCCAAATGGCCGATAAAATTTACATTGCTTGTATAGGAAATGGTTTTGTGTTTGAAAATCTTACCCCATTTGCCGATATATTCTTATAGCCGATACCTGATTTCGTGGAGTCTACTGTATACACCTTTAAGGCGTGGGCAAGCAGTGTTGATCCAGATCAGCCATTACATCTGTGCCGCCTGATTTAAATCTGCACCGTTTCCTTTTTTTGTCAAAAATAAACCAATAAATCAAAAAGCACAGTGCAGATCATAATCAGATGGCAGATGTGCCAGCTGATCTGAATCTACACTGTTCATGGAGGGAAGGTTGAAGAAACTCTAAAGTACCTGTTCAACAAGGATTTTGAGTATTTGACTCAGATCAGCCTCCATACACAGGTCTGCCATCAGATGTAGTATTGTCTTGCCAGCATCAGACTTGTGTGATGTCACAGTTCCTCCTGCTTCTACCAACAACTCCACCAACTTTATGTTCACCTGAAAGTTCAAACAATATTCTGAGCTTTTGCTTGCAATCTTTTCTTAACCAAGTCTAACACATGATTTTGTTTTATCGTTAATGCTTTTCCTTACCAATTACAAGAAAGTACTTCAGTAATGTATTTATTTAATTATAGTAAATTTATGAAAAAGAAACTTTAAAAGCCATCAGCCTGTAACATCTAAAGTAATGTTGACAGTGGTAGGTGTTCTTTGTTTGTTTGCCAAATCAGTGAAATATATAAAATTTAGAGACTGTAATCACCTGTTCAATGGCGAACATGAGAGCTGTTTTACCGTCTTCAGTCTCCACGGCAGGGTCACAACCAGCGTCTAATAATGCCCGAGCGATCTTAACAGTCAGCTCCATCTTCTCTACATCTATCTCACGTTTCTACAATATAAAAATCAAATTTCAGTCTTTCTTTAAACCAATAAGAAGTTCTTTACCTAATTTTTACACTGGTTTTCATGCAAGAATATTAATATTAACCTTTTCCTACATAGATACACCTTTATTGTATGGGCGAACAGTTTTAATTCAGATCAGCCGGCACATCTGTTTCATCTGATCATGATCTAAACTGTTTGCTTTTTGATTCGATAGGTTATTTCTGACCAAAATGTGATGGGTTCTTATCCTGATCAGATGGCACGGAGAGGGTAAGAAGATAAGCTAAAATCAATGCTAACCAGTCCAAATGATGATTATGCCCCAATATAAGCATATAAAATGTTTGTCAAATGAATTGTTGTATGATGTATTATCACCTTCATACTCAATTAGAAGCTAGACAAATATGTTTCACTGTGCATAATGTAGTGATAGCAAACATCATTCCTCATCATTTGTGCAAGTTTTTAAGAAATATGCCAGATTGTGAATATAAAGGAGATGGTGACACAAAGTTTTATTGCACTGATCCTACATTAAAACAAGAGCCAGTCAGAAACGACAGCACGCTCGACTATTCGAAGTCAGACATATTTAAGCACATTTAAAACTGGGCTTCATTTAAACTGGGGAGTGATTCAGGAGTTTATGACACCCAACACACACACATGAACAAAAGTTTCTTAATCCAAGTTAGGAAATCAATAAATTACACTTAATTTATTATTGTAGTTTTTTTAGAGGGTTTACACAACCCAGTCCATACACCCCTGCCCACCTATAGTGTGGTGTAGTATAGTAAGGTATGGTATTGTTGTTGGTGGTGTTGTTGACGGTGTTGTTGGTGGTGTTGTTGGTGTTGTTGTTGTTATTAGGGTTTTTGTTGGTTGTGTTGTTGGTGTTGTTGTTGTTGTTGTTGGTAGTGGTGTTGTTGTCAGTGTTGTTGCTGTTGGTGGTGGGGGTGGTGGGTGGTGGTGGTGGGTTGTGGTGGTGGGTTGTGGTGTGGTGTGGTGTGGTGGGTGGGTGGTGGTGGGTGGGTGTGGGGTGGGTGGTGGTGGGTGGGTGGGTGTGGGGTGGGTGGTGGTGGTGGGGGTGCTGGTGGGTGGGTGGGTGTGGTGTGGTGTGGTGTGGTGTGGTGTGGTGTGGTGTGGTGTGGTGTGGTGTGGTGTGGTGTGGTGTGGTGTGGTGTGGTGTGGTGTGGTGTGGTGTGGTATGGTATGGTATGGTATGGTATGGTATGGTATGGTATGGTATGGTATGGTATGGTATGGTATGGTATGGTATGGTATGGTATGGTATGGTATAGTATAGTATAGTATAACCACTCAACACTTTCAACCAAAGTATGATAAGTACATCTGTTTTAAACCTTTTCTATAGCATTACCTATGAAAAACACTAACATTGAAACTTTAACCATAATTTCTAAGTCTTAATTCTAATTTCTAAGCGAAAAAGGGCAAAAATTAAATAAAAAAAGCAAGGATGAGTTATGGGCCTTTGAAAATCAACCTGATGTATGATAAAATAAAGGTATACAAAGTTTTAAAGTTGTCGTTTTAATAGAATGAAAGATATGAGGTTTCACCACCTTGCACGCAAACTTTAACCTTAATTTCTAAGTCTAAAAAGGGCAATAATTTGATATAAATCAAAGAAAGAGTTATGGTTCTTGGCATACATAGTCATGGTCATGATAGTGAACAAGTTTCAAAGCTTTAGTACAAGAAGTATGAAAGTAACTAGCTTGCACGCAAACTTTAACCTGAAATTCTAAGTTGAAAAAGGGCCATAATTTGATTAAAAATTAAAGAAAGAGTTATGGTTCTTGGCATACATAGTCAGGGTCATGATGGTAAACAAGTGTTGAAAGTTTCAAAGCTATAGTACAAGAAGTATGAAAGTAACTAGCTTGCACGCAAACTTTAACCTGAAATTCTAAGTTGAAAAAGGGCCATAATTTGATTAAAAATTAAAGAAAGAGTTATGGTTCTTGGCATACATAGTCAGGGTCATGATGGTAAACAAGTGTAGTACAAGAAGTATGAAAGTAACTAGCTTGCACGCAAACTTTAACCTGAAATTCTAAGTCCAAAAAGGGCTATAATTTTAATAAAATGAAAGTTAAGAGTTTTGGTTCTTGGCATACACACTTGGGAGATGATGATGAACAAGTGTGCCAAGTTTCAAAGTTGTAGTATAAGTAGTATTGAAGTTATGTGTTTGTACAGTAGCTTGCACGCAAACTTTAACCTGAAATTCTAAGTCGAAAAAAGGGCCATAATTTGATGAAAATGAAAGTTAGAGTTATGGTTTTTGGCATACACACTCGGGACATGATGATGAACAAGTGTGTCAAGTTTCAAAGCTGTAGTATAAGTAGTATTGAAGTTATGTGTTTGTACAGTAGCTTGCACGCAAACTTTAACCTGAAATTCTAAGTCAAAAAAGGGCCATAATTTGATCAAAATGAAAGTTAGAGTTATGGTTCTTGGCATACACTCTCGGGACATGATAATGAACAAGTGTGCCAAGTTTCAAAGCTGTAGTATAAGTTGTATTGAAGTTATGAGTCTGTACATTAGCTTGCACGCAAACTTTAACCTGAAATTCTAAGTCGAAAAAGGGCCATAATTTGATCAAAATGAAAGTTAGAGTTATGGTTCTTGGCATACATACTCGGGACATGATGATGAACAAGTGTGCCAAGTTTTAAAGCTGTAGCTATAGTAGTTTTTAAGATATCAGTAGGTTGCACGCAAACTTTAACCAAAGCGGGACGCCGACGCCCAAGTGAGTACAATAGCTCGACATATTCTTCGAATAGTCGAGCTAAAAATGAATGAAAGAGTTATGGTTCTTGGTAGAAATAGTCAGGATCATGATGGTTAACAAGTGTCTTAAGTTTCAAAGCTGTAGTACAAGAAGTATGAAAGTAACTAGCTTGCACGCAAACTTTAACCTGAAATTCTAAGTCGAAAAAGGGCCATAATTTGAACAAAATGGAAGTTAGAGTTATGGTTCTTGGCATACAAACTTCAAATATGATGATGAACAAGTGTTGAAAGTTTCAAAGCTGTAGTATAAGTAGTATGTAAGTTATGGGTTTGTACAGTAGCTTGCACGCAAACTTTAACCTGAAATTCTAAGTCGAAAAAGGGGCATAATTTGATAAAAATGAAAGTTAGAGTTATGGTTCTTGGCATACACACTTGGGATATGATGATGAACAAGTGTTGAAAGTTTCAAAGCTGTAGTATAAGTAGTATTGAAGTTATTAGTTTGTATAGTAGCTTGCACGCAAACTTTAACGTGAAATTCTAAGTCGAAAAAGGGCCATAATTTGATCAAAATGAAAGTCAGAGTTATGGTTCTTGGTATACACACTCGGGACATGATGATGAACAAGTGTGCCAAGTTTTAAAGCTGTAGTATAAGTAGTATTGAAGTTATGAGTTTGTACAGTAGCTTGCACGCAAACTTTAACCTGAAATTCTAAGTCAAAAAAGGGCCATAATTTCATCAAAATGAAAGTTAGAGTTATGGTTCTTGGCATACACACTCGGGACATGATGACGAACAAGTGTGCCAAGTTTAAAAGCTGTAGCTATAGTAGTTTTTAAGATATAGGTAGGTTGCACGTAAACTTTAACCAAAGCGGGACGCCGACGCCGACGTCGACGCCGACGCCGACGCCCAAGTGAGTACAATAGCTCGACATATTCTTCGAATAGTCGAGCTAAAAAACCCAGCATAAATCCAGGTCAGCCTGCACATCCATGCAGTCAACAGAATCAACACCAATTGCTGTTCATTTCAAGAAGAGAATATTATAGATCCTGATCAGACTGCACAAAAACAATAGGCTGATCTTGATCTACACTCTTCGTCCATAGGATAAAAGCTGTAACCCAAAACGATTATGTTACCCTTTCCTCCATAGACACACCTTTATTGCATGGGCGAACACTATAGATTCAGATCAGCCGGCACATCTGTGCTGTCTGATCAGGATCTGCACTGTTCGCTTTAAGCTTTGTTAGGTTATTTCTGACCAAAATGTGACCAGTGCAGATCCTGATCAGATGGCATGGATGTGCCGGCTGATCTAGATCTACACTGGTTGCACATGCGTAAAAATGCCTATATATGGAGGAAAAGGTTAAAAGCTGCTGTTTTTAATACTGTACCTGTTCTTCTTGATACCAATATCTATTTTGTGCCTTTGTGATCTTATTCTTCGCTAAATGGTGAAGCTGAAAAATAAGCAAAAGTTGAATAGTCATTCACAAATGTCTGTATTTTAATCAACAATATGTACATGTAGTCATTCTATACAAATATAACGATATAACCTAGCATTTTGTGCCATATAACCAAGCATTTTGTATGATATCTATATTCTGAAAATTTGAAACATGCAATAGCATACATTTGGTTTCAAAAATTACCATAAATTAAGTTTCAGTGCATTACTTACACTTATTTAACTAAACTGACAAATGCCACAGATTATGGATCTAAAGTTCTTAAATCTCGAGCAAAAGACTGTGTGAAATAGAATCTTGTCCCCATTATAGCCAAACGGATACTTGAGCTTTAAGATTGGTCTTCAATCTTAGTTTTATCATTTTGAGACAAACAATGAATTAAAACTGGCAAAGAAATACTTTGGGAAACATTATACAATATGACAAAAGTGACCAAGTATACAATTTTTCACTTGTTTGTATTAAACTTACAGCATCTAAACCGTTGACATCTCTGATTGTCACATCTGCCTCTCTGTCAGTCAGGTACTTGATCTGTTCATACAGACCTGTAGTGAGGGCACTGCTTGTTGCTACACTCAGTAATGTCAATCCTGTAACATTGAAATTGGGTGTTAAGATATTACAATATTTAGGTTTCATTAGAATTCAGTGTAATAGAACTTTATAAAATTAGTGTAAACATCTTCAAGAATTCAAAATATAAGCACTAATTATAGTACATTAATTATGTAGGAAAGAAGTCGATAAAACAGCAATCATAATTTGCTACTCAGACTTCAGTCAAACAACTGCTGAAAGCCACCAGAAATAAATTCAGAATTTCCTGTATTGAAAGTTACAAGCCCTAACTACCAAGGAAACTGGGCAGCTTAAAAAATTTTGAAGTTTTTTCCCATTCTTGTCTATCCCTTGGAGTTTCAGGGATTAATAAACATAATTAGACTTTAATAACAAACTCTACTGTATGCCATAAAATTTAAATCAAGATAGCCTAACTGTACCAGAATATGATCAGCTAGAATCGGATCAGCTGTATTTCCCTATGTCCCTATCATCTGGTTTAATGCTAGGCCCAACCTGTAACTATTTGATTTCTTACATTCAAATCCAATTGGCCAAGATCAATTAGACCTGGTCCCAAGGTTATAAAGCTGAGATTGGAAACCAGTCTCAAATCTCAAGCATCTGATTGGCTGAAATGGTGACCAGTCGCCATTTCAGCCAATCAGATACTTGAGATTTGAGACTGGTTTCCATGCTCAGCTTTATAACCTTTAGCCCTGGTAAGAATCAAAATCCTGCTACAATTAAATGTGGATTACCATCATCATTTCTGAAGTTAATATCAACATTTTTCTGTTTGAAGAGGTAGTCCACAATGCCAACATGTCCTTTTAAGAAAGCGATTCCAATGGGTGTTGTCTGAAAAGCAATGAACACAGTTCTTAAGTTGTTATTTGATGACAGTTCACAGCTTGCAGGTAGTACATGTACATGTACTAGAACCAAGGCCACCAGGTTTTTTCCCCTTGAATTTAAGAACTTGACCCACTCTTACAGCAATTGGGAAAGTTAAATAGTTAAAATGTTACATAATTCAGGGGTACTAAACATTTAGATGCTTAAAAAGAATTAGAACAGCATGTAAAAGCATTAATTTCAATCATGTTTTATCAATTTGTTTCAAATTATGACCATTTCAAAAACTTTTATTTTGAAAACTTTCAATTTTGATTTTTTAATGAAAAATTGGGAAAAAAGAATATTTAATAACTGGGTATAGATATACATAGTGGCTTAGAAATCAGCCAAAAATCACTGAGGGCTATTTCAACATAAATAAATTTTTATTTCATTCAAAGCTTTAATAAATTCTGTTAATTCTTACTTTTGTATTATTGCAAGAACTTTTCTACATATTTAATGATGCTCAGATGTCTTGTGTAATCACAAGATCATACGAACGAGACTTTTCTCATCATTGCATCTTACCACAGTATTATCCTTCAAGTTGATTGTTATGCATGTTTTTAAATTATTAAGTTTATGGCTAGCCAACAAGTAAAACTTCCATTTTATATACTACACATTTTTATTTCAGTTAGATTTTGGCTTTGCGACCAAAACATCAAAAGCATTGAGGGGCAAATGCAATGCTATTTCCTTTCAAATAGCAGGAACATTCAAATTATTAGAAAACAAAATTTTCATTTCAACATCCGCAAGGAAAATGCACAGCGATAAAAAATTGACAGCAAAACCTTATCTGCAGTTCTTACAGTATTGGCATGACAAAACATGGTCAGTGTCTTGTGAAGTGTTGCAGTTCACAGATCTTTACAAAGATCGCTTGTTGGATCAATATCTAATTGAAATCGAAATTTGTAGTACCTAGTTACCATCAGACAATAAGTGATACACAGAAGAACACTAAACACACCAGACTTGGATACATACCTGCCAGTGATTGGCTGTGCCAAGTTCAGCACCTGCCTCCTGCAGTAACTTCAAACAAAACAACCATCCATATGCTGCCGCATAATGTACCACCGAGTTACCAGAAGAGTCAACCCTGAAAAAAATGATTTCAAAAGCTTGATTCGAAATACAGAAAAAACCCTTGTTCAGACAAGAACCAAAAGACTGCCATTTTATTTATTTTTTGGACCTGAAAAAAAGAACCAAAAAACAATTAACAACCCTTTTTCAAGTCATACAGGTGTTTGTAGTAATGTTTAACTCTCTTTATGTACAGCCAGTGTTCTTGTCTATTCATATCCTCAGTATGAATGATGACATAATTTCTATTTCAGCAAGAATTGCCAAAATTTCCTGACCTCAATCTTAAAAAAAACTGAGAAAAGAAGCTCCTTAATTGCTCAACATGGCTTTTAGCACAATGATCAAGACACTTCAGAAAATGACAAAAAAAAACAATAATAAAATTTTACTTATAAGCCCAGTTCTTCTTTAAGAATTTTCAAAGAAATACACAGGCTACCTGTTTGGGTCAGCTCCAAGATGGAGGAAGAAAGAAGCTACATGGGTGTTTCCATTCATAACAGCATGCATCAGCGCAGAACGCTTTAACTTGTCTGAAAAACAATTAATATGAATACAGAGTCATAAATGAATACAGTTGTATCTGGTAAGGTATTTATTTTTAATTCAGGGTATGACATCAGTCAAAAACAAGTACCAGAATTATATCCTTTCAATAATGAGAAACTATTTATTAATTACATTGTGAACTTCTGCATACTGGGTTTTGTGCATTTGAGATCAAATTTAACATAAAACCAAGGAGACGGATTATGTAGTAGAAGATTATACCTAGTTGTTCTACATTAGCTTGGTGCTGAATGAGGATTTTACAGATCTCCAGTTCACCACGGCCAGCTGCAATCATCAGTGGTGTCAGTCGGTCCTTCCCCGCGGATAACGGCTTGTTTACATCCACCTGGTGCTTGATCAGTATCTTCAACACATCCTGTAAGACAACAAGAGGCTAAGGGAAAATCATTTTCCCTAATATTTAAATCCTGTGAATATCAATGGCTCATTAACCCTATCCTAAGCCTTGATGGGCGACCAGTTTAGATCCCGATCAGGCAGCACATCTGTGCCGTCCCATCAGGATATACACTGTTTGCTTTTTGATTTATTAGGTTATTTCTGACTATTAAGCAAACAGTGCAGATGCTGATCAGACACTGGTCGCACATGAATAAACATGTGTATATATGGATTAAAGGGTTATAGCATAAAAACACCAGTTTCACGTGCCAAAAACATTAGTGAAATGGATGTGTGCTGACCAATATATATGTAGGATAAAATATCCAATGTTTAATAATATACACCTTCAATTCTACAAATATTGTTACTATACAGGTGTAGATATTTATTTTTATCTGGTTATGATGAAAAAAATCTTGAGTCAGAGTTACATTTGGATGTGAATTTTAAAATTGTAAAGAGAGATATTATGATCAGGTTATAGATCAAAGATGTCCCAAAGCCAGATAATGGTGAAAATGAATGTTAAGCTAAAGAAAAGGGTTTTACATTCAACAGCTATTAATGACCACTTTGGATAATTGATATGACTTGTATTTCATGTGTGACCTGTGTATATACAGACCTGTGTACACACCTGTGCAGTCTGATCTGAAAATAAACTGGTCACCTCAATTCACATTTTTCTGACCAAGCAACCAACAGTGTAGATCCTGATTAGACAGCACAGATGTACAGGCATATATGAATCTACACTGGCAGCACATGTGAAATGTGTATCTATGGAGTAATGTAAAACATGTGTATTTATGGAGTAAAGTGATGAGGCCACCTTACTCAAAGGTAGAAGGATACTTACAGCATGATTGTATGTGACAGCTATATGTACAGGGCAGTAAGATGAGCGACTGGGTCGATCCACACCACCTGGGCCCCACTTATGCTTTAACATGTCCCCTTGCTTAGAAGAAGCTGCAAGAAACAAAACAGATGGTAAGCATTATGTATTTGTATTTCAATTGACAAGTGATGATAATCCCCATCTTTCATTTAATGCCTTTAACTCCAATTTTTGTAAAACAGTTTATAAGAGCATAGATTTATTTGAAACTCCCAAGGTTTTCCTCTTTTTTCTAGTCGAAAGGCAAACAATACAGTGAGCAATAAGTACAACCTTTAAATCTCCTATGTAAGTATTTCATTACCTTTAGATAGACCAAAAATCTATGAAAGCTGACCACTGTTTTAACTGCAAATTTTCAGAATTAAATTAAAATTTATACTAATTTTAACTAATGTAAACATTAACTTCAATGACTACTTGTAAACGAAAAATCTTTATTTAGTAACAACAAACATTAACCTTTTCCTCCATACTAAGCCATAATGGTGTGGGCAAACAGTGTAGATCCAGACAAGCTGGCACATCCATGCTGTCTGATCAGGATCTGCTCGGCACTCTTCGTCTTTTGGTTTGTTAGGCTATTTCTGACCAAAATGTCAACAGGGCAGATCTTGATCAGATGGAATGGATGTGCTGGCTGATCTGGATCTACACCGGTTGCAAATGCCATGAAAATCTTATATATGGGGCAAAGGGTTAAAAAAAGAGACACATACCTTCCTTAGCTTTTTTCAACAGAATGTCAACATTTCTGGGTCTACCAGCTGAGCAGGCATAATGTAGCGGTGTCATTCCCTGAGAATCTGCTTCCGATGGACTAGCTCCTCTGTCATAATCAAATTTAACACATTTACTAAGCAACTAAGCAGTGAATGTTTGTTGTTAATTTTACTTATGAATATAGGCTGATGTAAAGTTTCATTAAGAAATATTAAGAAATGGCAAAGTTATTGACAATGATAAGTTTCATGAAGGATGGACAGACAAGGTGGTCCCTATGAATCACCTTGTCTTTGAAAGGGCCATACAAAAATCTTCTGGAATTATAAATTGTAAACAGAGTTAGTTCACCAACTCTACAAGAAACCAAAGAACACCAAGTACAGGTAAACAGTTACAAAAAAATTATGGGACAGTACCTTGTGGTTGGAAATACACGAATGTACAATTTTCTGGTGATTTAAATTTCACCATGTTTTTGTCACTGTTTTCGATGAAATAGAATTTAAAATCTTTTTTTGTTGTATTTCTGAGATATTCAAATGTTATGTTCTCTCATTTTTTAAATTCCTTCTGTGCTTATAAAAAAGATCTTTTTTTTTTTAAAGAAGAACGTTCACCAATATCATTTAAACAAGATACAGATTATTACACCAAACACTGCAATGTGTATTACCTATTGAGGAGAAATTCGAGAGGACCTACACCCTCGCATACTGCAGCAAAGTGAATCGGCCTACGATGGTCTCTGTCCTCCAGGTTGATGTCCGGCTCTATTGTGAGCAACCGGGTCAAGTAAGCTATGTTAGGATTTATAGCTGCACAGTGTAGTGGGGTTATCTACAAGAATAGGTGGACAATTATTGTTGCTTTTCAGTGAAATACATGTACTAAGTTTTTTTAATTCAGAAGCATTACCAATTCCATATCAAGTTTTGTAACTAACTGTTGTACAAGAGTTTTTCAGGATCTTTTACAGTATGATAAAATATCTACATTCAAAGGATAAAGAAATGCAGGGTAAACTCTGAAGATGATTCTAGTTTCTCCAGTTCCACGGTTTCCCTGGGAGACATTATTACGCAATCACACTATGTGACATTAACAAATGACTAAACAAGAATATGCCATAATGTGACAAAACCAGGTTTTCTTCTTAAATTCTAAGTAACAAAAAGGGGCATAACTATGATGAAATACAAGAGCCATGAAACTTGTCCTAATAATTACTATTGTGATGTCAGTCAATTGTGTTTAGTTTCAAAGCTTAACCTTACATCATTACACAGAAAGGTGAACTTTTTCTAAAGATAACCTGGTTAAAAATTTTATAACAAGATTAACTCTAAAATATTACTGGTTGTTTGAGCTTATAATAAAAGGTAGTGCACACCTAACGAAGCTAACTTACAGATTTGTTATCATAGGGTTTTTTCTTGACAGATGCTGCCATGATGGTTTGTCTAAGGTCCTCTTTATCAAACAGCAACACCTAAAACAAAGATTGAAGTTAGTTTTTTTTTTCAAATTGAGCAGAAAGGTTTCCCTTTGAAAAGTCTCAACAAAACTGCTTTAAAATGTAGTGATTCAATATTTGTAATTCAGTAGTAAGGTATATAACTATTCAACATTCATGAAAATCTAAAAGGTCAAACATTTTGATTTTTTAAATCTGTACCAATCTTCTTGAAGTGAAGTTTACAAAAAATAATGTCAATGTCCAAAACAACAACAAGGGATCTTACATCTTTATGCAGGAAGCTGAATCCTGTGTATTCACTTTTCAAGGCTTCTTCCACGAGGTAACCTGCTAACTTCCTGTTACCACACAACACAGCCTGGTACACATTGCACGCAGCTCTCTCCATCTATATAGCAATACAAAATACTTATGTTTTGTTACAAGCTCAATTGTTCAAAATTAACCATAAACCCTTCAAATTAGCATCAAGCTGTGCTTCAAATCTTAAATAACCAATCAAAAGTGGTTTAGATATTTGATTAACAAATGCACATGGTGCAAATAGGTTACCAGGTTCGTCAACTGTTGTAATTGACTTTACGCTGGCCGTTTAACTGACAGTGCAATTAACCAATCAGAGTATCGTGCTGATAAGCCTTGTTACTATCCCCCATTTTGTCCATCAAACTGACCAGCAAGTCTGACATCAAATTTCAAGTTTATTTTAAAAAAATTATACAGTGGACATCCAATATAACGCGGTCTGTGGGGTCCATCCCATCAAATCGCGTTATTATCGGATTCGCGATATTCGCGGGACATAGAACTTACGCTATGCTAGGTCCATACATGTATTACTCGTATCATTTAATCGTTATTTGAAATAAAATCTTTTGTTTCAATGTTGTTTTGTTTTATCTAACAGGTGCTATAAAATTATTACTTTGTGAAATTAACTCACAAAAGTTTATTCTGCGGGCGTTTGTCATATGCGGAACTCATGTATTTGTTTGACCTGAACGCAGTTTTGAAGGAAAACAATACACGTGAAAACTTTGAACTTAGGTTTATATAAGAACATGGTAAAGCTACTCAAAATGTCAATAGGTTCTCAACACATGTCAAATGTAGGCATGAGCTTCTCAAATTAGAAGCCAATTAACAACATCAGACACCTTTGTCATTTTATCTGCAGTAGGTGCGAAAAACAACCATTCAGTAACCATTTCGCGTACGTGATTAGGTGCCCCAGTGTTTGTACAACAATTTATTACTTAACAATTTTATGACAGTTTGATATTTTAATAAACGTAGGAAACAATCAACAGATCATAAAAGAACATTTCACAATTTTTTCAATGATTTTCAATACGTTAATGAACGAGCGTCATTGTCTTTATTGATTAATGCGGTATTAACGTTGTTACTTCCCTTTTTTCCCTTTCCAAATATACAAAAATGGCCGTTGATAGAATTTTACTATCTTTTATGAATAAAAAACGGGGTCCAAGGGTCTGCCGCGTTATATTGGATTTCGCGATATAGCGGATCGCGATATAGCGGAGCTCCACTGTAATAATGGTGAAAAGGAGCTGCCACGGCCCCTGCAATTCTGACACTAGATATCCGGAGAGGCAAGCGAATAGAATTAGGTTCATTCCGTTCCCTAAACCAACAACAGATCTGGATACAAAAGCTAACTAGAATTATCACTGAAAGTGATTAAATACCCCCACATGTATGCTTGATAATTGAACTGGGAATGCTTCGAATCAATGGCATAATGTGCCCCACTTTCAATCCAAAGTGTCGTCTTCACAGTAGCCACATATTCAGCAAGTTTCATCACAATATCTCATTCCTTCTAAATTTATTGAGCAGAAATGGTTTAAATATGTAAGTAACAGTGGCCTTTATCTAACTTTTATCTAAGAACTGTGTGCCAAACATTGTTTATGAGAAATCATCCAGAAACCATTTTTTCTATTTTTAGTAACAGTGACCTTGACCCCATCAGGCCCAATTTCAATACCAAGTTTCGTCTTCACAGACACTACCTATATAGCAATTTTCATCACAATATCTCATTCTGAACCAAAGTTATTGAGCATACAGTTTATTTTCTATTTTTAGTAACAGTGACCTTGACCCCACAGGCCTTGAATCCCAAAAGTCATCTTCACAAAAACCATCAATACACCAAATTTCATTTAAGAATCTCATTCCAAGCTATAGTTACCGAGTGGAAACGAAGTTTTGAAGTTTAAATACTTATATTGTTTAAACGGGGTTAAAATATTCTTAAGTTTTAACAAAGGTTTAAATGATAAAACTTAATACTTTAAACTAGATGGGTGTTCAGTTGAACACTTGTGTCGCCCTCGGGTACAATATTGGAAGAAAAGTACAAAAAGGGGCTTAACTCCATCTTGACCAAAACAACTTGTCATCATCACGAGTGTGTTGTCTTGAGCAATATAATTAGAAAGTTTCATGGAGAAATAATTGAGAAATCGCGAAGTTATGGCCAACATTATGTTATCATATAAAAATCCAAGTACAAAAAGGGGCGTAACTCAATCAAATGCGTAGCTGACCTAAAGAATTCAGCATCATCATGAGCGTATTCTCATAAGCAATATAATTTGAAAGTTTCATTAAGAGATATTGAGAAATGGCAGTTATTGCCAACATAAAGTTTTTGTGTTAAAATCCAAGTTCAGAAAGGGGCCTAACTCCATGAAATGTGACCTTGACCTAAAGAATTTTGCATCATCATGAGCGTGTTGTCATAATCAATATAATTTAAAAGTTTCATGAAGAAATATTGAGAAATGGCAAAGTAGTAGCCAACGTTAAGTTTTTGTATCAAAATCTAAGTTATAGCCAACGTTAAGTTTTCGTGTCAAAATCTAAGTAGAAAAAGGGGCCTAACTCCATCAAATGTGACCTTGACCTAACGAATTGGCATCATCATGAGCGTGTTGTCACAAGCAATATAATTTGAAAGTTTCATGAAGAAATACTAAGAAATGGCAAAGTTATAGACAACGTTAAGTTTTCGTGACGGACGGACGGACAGACAGACAAAGCGATCCCTATGTATCGCCATTTCTTCGAAAGGGTAACACAAAAAATAAATCATTAGATAAAAGATAGTTACGGGGATAATTTATTCTAAAATTAATTTAAATTTTCTGTCATACTTCATTAGGCTATTATTTACGATTTTTGCTTTTGGAATGATTCTGGATGTTGAATATGTACACTAACTTAATCCCGGTTGATAATAAAACAAACTAACAATCTTTAAAAAAAAATACCTGGCTGATTTTAGAATGTGTATAGTGGTGTATGTTTTAATTTAAATTGAAAACTTTATTACTGAATGAAGCTGAAAAGCCGCATCAAATGATTGTTATAATACGGTAAAGATACATGTAAAGATCATGTAAAGATAATCTGCATTTTGTCAATCGCTGTTAATTGGGCCAGTAGATAAATTCTGACATGTCTTTTAATATCACCAGGTATTTTTGTTAATTTAACATCGAATTAAGATAATATTTGCTTTTCTTTTTATTTAATTTTACAAAATTTAATATTCAAACACTAATAAAGTATTCGAATGTCCCGTCGGTATTCGAATATTAAAATGTTCGAATATTCGTTGCCATCCCTAAATTATATTATAGAATTGTATTTATAATTAATGTAATTGGAATTATTAAAAGATTAGCCACAATTGCTGTCATCAAATCTAGTTTTGTAAAACACTGGTCTCTAATGCATTCATTTTTTTGTGTGAAAAAAAATCAAATAATACTCTTTAACTATATTATTTTATTAAAACTCTATTCATTTAAGGCATATTTGGTATAAATGCTGTTTAAATTTGTTAAAAACAGCAAAATATTGTAAAACTAGAAATGTGTCCAAAGGACACGGATGCCCCCGCTATGGGTTTTTCATAAAGCTCCCAGCAGTAGTGTAGGACAAGTTGTGTTCACGAGATATATTCCTATTACAAGAAAATTCTATTTTTAGTAACAGTGACCTTGACCTTGGATCTACAGGCATGGGTTTTGTGCCGACACACCACCCTGTCATGGTGAACATTTGTGTCAAGTTATTTTGAAATCCCTCCCTTCATAACAAAGTTACAGCCTGGAGAAGAAAATTCTATTTTTAGTAACATTGACCTTGACCTTGGACCTACAGGCTTGGGAATGTATGTGACACACAGTCTTAATATGGTGATCAATTAAACCAAGTTATTTAAAAATCCAATAACAAATAACAAAGTTACAGAGCCGACACAATTTTGCAAGAAATTTCTATTTTTAGTAACAGTGACCTTGACCTTGGACCTACAGGCATGGGTGTTGTATGCGACACACCACCTTGTCTTGGTGAACATTTGTGCCAAGTTATTTTGAAATCCCTCCATTCATAACAAAGTTAAGGGCCAAGTGTATATTTTGCTTAACACAAAATGTAAGTGAAGAAGGGGCATAATTTGAAAAAATATTGGAAGCAGGGTTATGGGTCTTGTTGGTTATGATGTAGATTTTGATGGTGAAAATATATTTCAAGTTTCAAGGCAATATCTCAAGTAGTTTTAAAGTTATGGGCAAAATGCATATTTTGCTTAACACAAAATATAAGAATAAAACTAATGTAAATGAAATTATCAAAGGGCCATAACTTTTGAACAGAACATGTAAGAGCAAAACCCCACCTTTATGCATAACAACATATCAGGCCAAGCATTGTGGTAAAGTTTCATTAAATTCCCACCAGTAGTGTAGGAGGAGTTGCGTTCACAAGATATATTCCTATTAAAACTAATGTAAATGGAAGTATCAAAGGGCCATAACTTCTGAACGGAACATGTAAGAGCAAAACCCCACCTTCATGCACAACTACATATCAAGCCAAGCATTGTGGTAAAGTTTCATTAAATTCCCACCAGTAGTGTAGGAGTTGCGTTCACGAGATATATTCCTATTAAAACTAATGTAAATGGAAGTATCAAAGGGCCATAACTTCTGAATGGAACATGTAGGAGCGAAACCCCACCTTCATGCACAACTACATATCAAGCCAAGCATTGTGGTAAAGTTTCATTAAATTCCCACCAGTAGTTTAGGAGAAGTTGCGTTCACAAGATATATTCCTATTAAAACTAATGTAAATGGAAGTATCAAAGGGCCATAACTTCTGAACGGAACATGTAAGAGCGAAACCCCACCTTCATGCACAACTACATATCAAGCCAAGTATTGTGGTAAAGTTTCATTAAATTCCCACCAGTAGTTTAGGAGGAGTTGCGTTCACGAGAATATCGGACGGACGGACGGACGGACGGACGGAAGTTCTGACGAACGTCATTTATGTGGCTACTCTATTGTCCTCTCTATTGTTCTTTTAGCCACATAAAAGAAAAAATAGCCACGTAACAGAACGGAATGAATAGAATTTACCGTTACCATTGTTCTCATAGCCACATAAATGGCGTGGCGTAAGCACGGACAGACGGACGGACGGAAGGACGGACGGACAGGAGCAACTCTTAATGCCCGTCGCCATTTCATGGCGGGGGCATAAAAAATAACCATTTTATGTGAATTTATTGGAAGGGTATACCATAAATTTGTTTTTTTTTATGCGAGAGATTGAAATGTCTTAATAATAGGTGTTGAAATGTCTTCAATAAAAAGCGTTGTCTTGAAACATAAACGGAGGGGTTGATATGTCTTCATTTTATGGGTTAAATGTCCAATGGGATAGGGGTTGAAAGTCTTCATTTAAGGGGTGAGAAGTATAGAGGTTGAAAAGTCTCCGTTTTGAACGATGGGTTGAACATTATGTCTAGGTGTTGAAATGTCCGACACCCCTTAATCTATTGTGTTTCCGTCATCGTGTGTTATTTTTAAATCTTCCAAGTACATTGTGTAACAGCGATATAAAAGCCTGTGCTTTTTTTGTTCTTTCGTCATGATTAGCCGTTTTGTTTGACGGACATCGGAAGAGTAGTTCCCCTTGAAAATCGGTGGGCGTGGTTACGTAAGCTCCAGCGTAAGGTCAATTGGCTTGACTACTTGTGCAGATGTGCAGTCTGACCTTGTTCTACACTGGTCAAAAATGTGAAGTAAGCTATGATAACAGCTTAACCCTTAACTCCATGGGATATGTCAGTTATCCATTGGTGAACAGTTTAGATTTAGATTAGGCAGGCGTCTGAGTTGACCCACAATCTGCTGAATTATTAATGGACTCTTTCTAGATTTAAATAAAAAAACTCCATTCATTGTTCATAGGGGTGTCCATCAGAAATATATTTACTCAGCGGTTTTTTTCCACATTGGGAAAAGGTCCCCTTCCCCTACAATTGGGAAATTTTAGCGTCGTAAAATCTTGCAATTGGGAAAAAAATTAGTCGCACAATAAGCGCAATTGGGATTTTTTCATAATTCATGTAAATTCACACTAGGGAATTTAATCAGCTTCACAAAGAATCATAACGTCTGGTTACTTAACAGGAAAGCCTTAAGTGATGTAAATGTTATGCCAGAATTAAATTACTGCCAATCCAATGACTGCCTGTCTTTGGAAAAAAATAATTTCCATTGCCAGGAAAAGTTTTATTCAAGCTGCATTTGAAATTATAACCAAATGGGGTTGGGTGCATTTGTACAGTTTTGTTTGTTTATGCTGTGCGACATTTCTTGCACAAAACTTTTGTCAATACGGAAACGGCACTGTTTCTTGTTGGGAACAGTAGTTTTGGGGATTGGGAAAGGTCCGGTGATTGAATTGGGAAGACTCCTGTCAGCTTTGGGAATGGTACCTTTTTGGGGAGGATTGTTTAAGAAGGAAAAAAACAAGAGCCAGTCGGAAACGACTGCAAGCTCGACTATTCGAAAAGTCAGAATTATTAAGCACATTGTAACTGGGCTTCATTTAAACTGGGGAATGATTCAGGAGTTTATGACACCTCCAACAAACACACATGAACAAAAGTTTCTTAATCCAAGTTAGGAATTCAATAAATTACACTTAATTTATTCTTGTAGATTTTTTTAGGGTTTACACAACCCAGCCCATAAACCACTGATCCCACACCCATCAACTTACTATCCCTGCCCACCTATAGTGGTGTGGCGTGGTGTAGTACAGTATGGTATGCTGGTGTTGTCATTGTTGGTGTTGTTGTTGGTGGTGGTAGTGGTGGTGTTGGTTGTTGGTGTTGTTGTTGATGTTGCTGTTGGTGGTGGTGTTGATGTTGTTGGTGGTGGTGTTGGTGTTGCTGGTGTAGTAATAGTAATAGTAATAGTATAGTATAGTATAGTATAGTATAGTATAGTATAGTATAGTATAGTATGGTAATGGTAATGGTAATGGTAATGGTAATGGTAATGGTAATGGTATGGTATGGTATGGTATGGTATGGTATGGTATGGTATGGTATGGTATGGTATGGTATGGTATGGTATGGTATGGTATGGTATGGTATGGTATAGTATAGTATAGTATAGTATAGTAATAGTATAGTATAGTATAGCATAGCATAGCATAGCATAGCATAGTATAGTAATAGTAACAGTATAGTAATAGTATAGTAATAGTATAGTATAGTATAGTATAGTATAGTAATAGTATAGTAATAGTATAGTATAGTATAGTATAGTATAGTATAGTATAGTATAGTATAGTATAGTATAGTATAGTATAGTATAGTATAGTATGGTAATAGTATAGTATAGCATAGTATAGTATAGTACAGCATAGTATAGTAATAGTATAGTAATAGTATAGTATAGTATAGTATAGTATAGTATAGTATAGTATAGTATAGTATAGTATAGTATAGTATAGTATAGTATAGTATAGTATAGTATAGTATAGTATAGTATAGTATAGTATAGTATAGTATAGTATAGTATAGTATAGTATAGTATAGTATAGTATAGTATAGTATAGTATAGTATAGTATAGTATAGTATAGTATAGTATAGTATAGTATAGTATAGTATAGTATAGTATAGTATAGTATAGTATAGTATAGTATAGTATAGTATAGTATAGTATAGTATAGTATAGTATAGTATAGTATAGTAATAGTATAGTAATAGTATAGTATAGTATAGTATAGTATAGTATAGTATAGTATAGTATAGTAATAGTATAGTATAGTATAGTATAGTATAGTATAGTATAGTATAGTATAGTATAGTATAGTATAGTATAGTATAGTAATAGTATAGTAATAGTATAGTAAAAGTATAGTAATAGTATAGTAATAGTATAGTATAGTATAGTATAGTATAGTATAGTAATAATATGGTAATAGTATGGTATGGTATGGTATGGTATGGTATGGTATGGTATGGTATGGTATGGTATGGTATGGTATGGTATGGTATGGTATGGTATGGTATGGTATGGTATGGTATGGTATGGTATGGTATGGTATGGTATGGTATGGTATGGTATGGTATAGTATAGTATAGTATAGTATAGTATAGTATAGTATAGTATAGTATAGTATAGTATAGTATAGTATAGTATAGTATATGCCCCCACCCACCCCACAATTACTCAACACTTTCAACCGAAGTATGTTAAGTACATCTGTTGTAAACATTTTCTATAGCATTACATATGAAAAACACTAACATTGAACCTTTAACAATTATTTATAAGTCTTAATTCTAATTTCAAGTGAAAAGGGCAAAAATCAAATATAAAAAAGCAAGGATGAGTTATGGGCCTTTGAAAATAAACATGATGTAAGATAAAATTAAGGTATACAAAGTTTTAAACCTTAATTTTTAAGCCTAAAAAGGGCAGTAATTTGAAAAAAATCAAAGAGTTATGGTTCTTGGCATACATAGTCAGGGTCATGATGATGGATAAGTTTCAAAGCTATAGTACAAGAAGTATGAAAGTAACTAGCTTGCACGCAAACTTTAACCTGAAATTCTAAGTCAAAAAAGGGGCATAATTTGATTAAAAATGAAAGAAAGAGTTATGGTTCTTGGCATACATAGTCAGGGTCATGATGGTAAACAAGTGTGTTAAGTTTCAAAGCTATAGTACGAGAAGTATGAAAGTAACTATCTTGCAGGCAAACTTTAACCTGAAATTCTAAGTACAAAAAGGGCCATAATTTGATAAAAAAATTAAAGAAAGAGTTATGGTTCTTGGCACACATAGTCAGGGTCATGATGGTAAACAACTGTGTTAAGTTTCAAAGCTATAGTACAAGAAGTATTTAAGTAACTACCTTGCACGCAAACTTTAACCTGAAATTCTAAGTCAAAAAAGGGCCATAATTTATACAAAATGGAAATTAGAGTTATGGTTCTTGGCATACAAACTTGAATTATGATGATGAACAAGTGTTGAAAGTTTCAAAGCTGTAGTAAAAGTAGTATGGAAGTTATGGGTTTGTACAGTAGCTTGCACGCAAACTTTTAACTGAAATTTTAAGTCGAAAAAGGGCCATAATTTGATTATCATGAAAGAAAGAGTTATGGATCTTGGCATAAATAGTCAGGGTCATGATGGTAAACAAGTGTCTTAAGTTTCAAAGCTATAGTAAAAGAAGTATGAATGTAACTAGCTTGCACGCAAACTTTAACCTGAAATTCTAAGTCGAAAAAGGGCCATAATTTGTACAAAATGAAAATTAGAGTTATGGTTCTTGGCAGACAAACTTGAATTATGATGATGAAGAAGTGTTGAAAGTTTCAAAGCTGTAGTATGAGTAGTATGGAAGTTATGGGTTTGTACAGTAGCTTGCACGCAAACTTTAACCTGAAATTCTAAGTCGAAAAAGGGGCATAATTTGATAAAAATGAAAGTTAGAGTTATGGTTCTTGGCATACACACTTGGGATATGATGATTAACAAGTGTTGAATGTTTCAAAGCTGTAGTATAAGTAGTATTGAAGTTATGAGTCTGTACAGTAGCTTGCACGCAAACTTTAACCTGAAATTCTAAGTCGAAAAAGGGCCATAATTTGATCAAAATGAAAGTTAGAGTTATGGTTCTTGGCATACACACACGGGACACGATGATGAACAAGTGTGCCAAGTTTTAAAGCTGTAGTATAGGTAGTATTGAAGTTATGAGTTTGTACAGTAGCTTGCACGCAAACTTTAACCTGAAATTTTAAGTCAAAAAAGGGCCATAATTTGATCAAAATGAAAGTTAGAGTTATGGTTCTTGGCAAACACACTCGGGACATGATGATGAACAAGTGTGCCAAGTTTAAAAGCTGTAGCTATAGTAGTTTTTAAGATATAGGTAGGTTGCACGTAAACTTTAACCAAAGCGGGACGCCGACGGCGACGCTGACGCCGACGCTGACGCCCAAAGTGAGTACAATAGCTCGACATATTCTTCGAATAGTCGAGCTAAAAACGCTGTTACTGAATTTATTGGCAAAATAGTACACAGATCAGTCTGCACTGATTGGTAGGCTAATTAAGGGTCAGAAGAGGTCACAAGTACAACACATACTGAAATTTTCAGAATATGCAAGGGGAAACAAATTAATCTGTAATTTAAACTTGGATATATGATTTTGTTTTATATTTGACAAAAATCATGATTCTGGTGAAAAAAAAACAACTTTTCATTTCAGTTTAAACCTGACAGTTTTCATCTCTATTTGAAAAACAAAAGCAGAGGAGAATGTTAAGTATACATACCAGATGACTATTGTTGGCTCCAGGTTTGGCATTTATTAACACATCCAGAGTTTCTTTGCTGACTCCCAGTTTCAATGCATCTTCTACGTAGTCTTCATGATCATGGACCTCAGTATCCAAGTCCTGAGTGAGAAACAGAGTAGCCAGATATACATGTAATATTTTGCATTTTGTAACAAATATTAACTGTAATGATCAATAGGATTCTTAAAAACAAACAAATGTTGTTTGGTGAAAAAATTAGCTGACATTGGCAGCGGTTTTTTTTCCCTAAAGGGGAAAGGGTCCCCTTCCCCTACAATTGGGAAATTTTGCGTCGTAAAATCTTGAAATTGGGAAAAAAATCAGTTGCAAAATAAGCTAAATTGGGATTTTATCTTAATTCATGTAAATAAACACTAGGAGTTTTATTCAGCTTCACAAAGCATCATAATGTCTGGTTCCTTAACAGGAAAGCCTTTAGTGATGTAACTGTTATGCCAGAATTAAGTTACTGCCAATCCAATGACTGCCTGTCTATGGAAAAATAATTTCCATTGGCAGGAAAAGTTTCTTTGAGGTTGCAATTAATGTGAAATGTATCTGATGAATCTGCATTAGAAATTATAACGGAAGGAGGTGGGGACTGGATTCAGTTTTAGGTTGAGGCAATGTGTCTTTGTGCTACAGCTAGCTCAAGGATAGCTTCTGAGTGGGACTCAGTTTGGTTTCCAAATATGTCAGAAGGTTGGATTCAAGTTTAGTTTCAGTTCGATTTACAGGGGAAAGTACAGGAGGTTGCTTGATACCGGTACCTGCACTCATTGGTTCAAATCGCTCGAACTCGGGGCTCGTCGCCAATGGCATGAGATCAGTCGATATATACCCAAAATCTTGCAACAAAAGAGTGCCAGTGTTTGTATTTAACGGCTTCCTTTGAATAATCGCTCATTCTAAACATTGTTGTGAAGTTTGTAAACTACTTTCAGTTTCTGGAGACTGGTCTTTGCGCTTCAATTTTAGCCGTAAGAATCAGTCAACTTGCAATTATTGACCGTGAACCAGTCTGAAAAAAGGACGTGTATAAAACACGGACCAGACCAAAGACTGTTTCATTGCACATGTCGGTACTTTATTTAATGATAACGACTGAGTAAGTCTAACTGGATTGTTGATAAGAGTTACTCCCCTTGTACGGTACGGTTTGTTCACGTTGAACGACATTTCTTGCAAAAAAACTCTTTTGTCAATTGGGAAATGGCACTGTTTGTTGTTGGAAACATTAGCTTTGGAGATTGGGAAAGGTCCGGTACTTTGAATTGGAAAGACTGGGAATGATAAGATTTTGCAGAGGTAGTTAAAGAAGGAAAAAAAATGCCGATTGGTTACAAAATATAACCAAATTATTAAGAAGTAACCAGGAGAAATATAACAACATATATAAAAAGTAACATGATGTTTTTACCTTAACAAATGCATCATTTCCTTGTCTGCTGCCTCTCGACTGGGAAACCTGTCGTATTGACCGCAGACCACCAAGGGACATGGGATTGTAACTGTAATGTACAAATAAAACATTTCTTAAGTTCTGCTCATATTTAAAGTAGCAATTAATTTATTTACTTTCATTAATTAATATGACGTTCCCAATTTTTTGCTGCTGCATTTAAAGAATTGCTAAAAAAGGCTTTGGTAAGGAACCTCCTAAAAACATTTTTAAAAGCCAGTGATATTTTGGGATGTATTAATAGACAGCAAAGAGATATATTTCCAATTTACAAAATAAAATTCTCATTTTTGTAGTTCTTGTAATCACAAATGGCTTGTTCCAAGTAATCAGTGAATAGGACAAGTCTTTTGAAGTTATAAGCAACATAAGGTTTCATACTCAAGGGGAATAACTCAAAATATCCAAACAAGGGTAATCAATTTTGTTGTCACAGACAAGACTGTTCATGCAGATGATATATTCTATGTATTCAGTTAATTGGGCCAATAGGTTTTATAATGTTATTTAAATCATTTAAAATGGACATACATTGTAACTCAAAAAATAGTGTAACAGGAGTTTTCTTTGTTCAGTACAGACTGTGCGGCTTACCTGCCCCTGTCACTCTCCTGGATGAGTACAGACTGTGATGTGCCATTCTTCACTCTTTCATTGTCCTCATTAAAGAAATCATTGGCCAGCATTTTGATCATGTCATGGTCCCCTCTCTCCAGGGCATAGTGAAGAGCATTCTTCTTTACATCAATCGATCTCATCTCGTCCAACTATGACACAATTATTCATTATATATAAAGTAAAACTGTAAAAACATTTTTATACGGTAGAAATAAGAGCATACAATCCAAATTTTAACAACCTTTTGCCCCTCCAAAAATGACTCTGTGAGTCATTTGAAAATTGATTCAGAATAATATAGAATTGATGCTTTTTGCAACAGACCAACCGACTAACCAACCAACTGGATGCTGACTCTCTTTACACCCCACAAACTTTGTTTTCAGGTTATAAAGATTAACTCCAACTGAGGAGGTCTGGATAATCATTCGGCCAAAACATTATGACAACAAAATGTGAGCAAGTTTGATTAGGATTGCATAAAATTTTTTAGTTAGAGAAGAAAGGCTTTGTGGATGCTGTTTTGTGATTGACACATGTGATTCTAGTATCATACATACACTGGCCTGTATTTAATGTTGTTTTGTAACTGGAAATGTAACTTACCTTGTAAACACAAACTTTGTCATCTATCAAAGACTGTAGAAGTTTCTTATCATTCAGTAACACTGCACGTATGGCCAGTTTTCCTTGCACAGACTTCGACACAAATTCTACCTTTTCTCTGCAAACAGAATGTATTGGTAAATACCAAGAATAACATGTTAACTGGCATCCTAGTTTTTATTTTTCCAGCACTGACCTGCCTTCCAAGGCTGATCAAGATTAAAACATATTAACTTAGCTCTGCACCTACCTATGTTATCATACAATGTAACCTGCACATGGCACTAAGATTCCGTTATACATGGAATTAACAGTTATCCAATATTGTGGAATAAGTTTGTCATGCCAGGTTAATTTTGGAATATTTTACAGTATTTCAAACATAGGCAAATGCTCAAATTCAAACTCTCAGTGAAATAATATGTTTTTATCTTGTCTTTGAAATAAATTTAACTGTTCAAAACTTTTTCAGAACCCAACTGTCAATCTTTATGCTTTTATACAAAAAATGGTGCATGCAATATTAAATACAACAAAAGTAATTGATATTTCACAGCTATCTGATTGAACTGCGGAAAGTAACTTCTGATGTCAAAAGTGCTGACATAGATACAAAACAAGAGCTGTCACTTGAAATTGACATATGCCCCCGAAATGCAGCTTTGAAATCGAATTGGTATACATATGTAGTAAAAATATGCCTGTGGAAGTTAAATAGTAAAGAGTAAGGGCCTATAACCCTTGCAACAAGAGGGTCCATAGGGTGGCTCACCTGTCAACAACTGCTCAATGGTTGTAAGAGTTGTGTGCAAGTTTGGTAAAATCAAGGGAAACAAGAGGGCCATGATGGCCCTTTATCGCTCACCTGAATACAACAAAGTTGTGTTGTATGTGACCCATCGTCTCGATATGGTGAACATTTACACCAAGTTCTTTTAAAATCCAATAAGAAACAACAAATTTACAGCTTGGAAAAGAAAATGCTATTTTTAGTAACAGTTACCTTGACCTGGGACCTACCGGCATGGGTATGGTACGCAACACGACCCCTTGTCATGGTAAACATTTATGTAAAGTTATTTTGAAATCACTCCATTCATTAGGAAGTTACAACCCAGACAAGAAAATTTTATTTTTAGTAACAGTAACCTTGACCTTGGAGAAACAGCCATGGGTATTGTACGCGAAACAACATCTTGTCATGGTAAACATTTGAGCCAAGTTATTTTAAAATCCAATGAGAAATAACAAATTTACAGCCTGGACAAGATTTTTCTATTTTAAGTAACAGTGACCTAGTTTTTGACCCCAGATGACCCATATTCAAACTCGTCCAATTAATAACTGGGACTAATGTCCTGACCATGTTTCTTTGCAATCGGACAATCAGAGCAAAAATGTGACCACTAAAGTGTTAACAAGAAAATTCCATTTTTAGGAACAGTGACCTTGACCTTGGACCAACCGACATGGTTTTGTACTCAACACACCGCCTTGTCATGGTGAACATTTGTGCAAAGTTATTTTGAAATCAAATGAGAAATAACAAATTTACAGCCAAGACAAGATAATTCTATCCAGATGACCCATATTCGAACTGTTCCAAGTAATTACTGGGACTAATGTCCTGACCATGTTTTTGGACCCAGATGACCCATATTAAAACTTGTCCAAAAAATCATTGGGACAAACATCCTGACCAAGTTCCATGACAATCAGAGCAAAAATGTGATTGCTAGAGTATTAACAAGAAAATTTTATTTTTAGTAACAGTGACCTAATTTTTGGACCCAGATGACCCATATTTGAACTCATCTGAGAAATCATTGGGACAAACATCCTGACCAAGTTTCAAAACAATCGAGGCAAATATGTGACCATTAGAGTGTTAAAGAATGTGGGACGTACTGACGGACTGACTGACAACTTGGCGACTATATGCTCCCCCGAATTTCTGCGGGGAGCTTAAAAAAGTGTGGCCTTAACTTGCCAGTTTGTGTACATACACTGTATACATCTAAGACTTTCTTAAATTTAGTCTTAACATTTTGAGAATGTGCTTCAAATTTGTTGTTGTTGTTCTTTTTGTTGTTTTACTTACAAACAGTGAATAACATATTCAGAAAAGCCTGATTTTCAAAGTGCTATAAAGTAAGAAAGTTTATTTGGTCACTATCCATAGAAAATGACAAAATTTACCCTATAAAATCTTCCAGAGCAAAGTTCTTAATATTGCATAACACAGATCTAAGCAGCAAAGTTCATGAGGTCATTGTCCAGCAACTTGACCAATATCAATGAATAAACTGGTAAACATCATATGTAGCTGAAGACAGGTAGAAATATTGGATTTTGACACTTGAAATTTTCACTCTGCTACTAAATTTTTGTTTCAAATTTTATCACTGAACAACCAGTGAATGAATTGTTCAGGAAAGATTGAATTTTAAGATGGTATAAAGCTTGTGTCAAAATCTGGTTGATAACTGTAGAAAATCAAAGGTTAAAAACAGATTTTGAAAGAAAAAAAAATTAAAATCCCCAGGGCAGGGCCCCTGGTCAATTTAACAACATGATTTTAATCATTTGTGTAGAAATCATCAATATCAATATTCATACCAAATTTCATGACAATCGGACAAAAAATGTAACCTCTATTGCTTTAACAAAATTTACCTTAGGGTTAGGATTAGGTAAAAAGGCCCATTACTCCTCCAAAAATAATCCGATCAGAAATTCCTTAGGAAATGCACAACTAGGCTTGGTGACAAACACTCCTGTGAAGTTTCAATGAAATCCCTCAAGCGGTTTCAAAAAAGCTTAGGGTTAGGGTTAGGGTTAGGTAAAAAGGCCCATAACTCAGCCAAAAAAAAATCTGATCAGAAATTCCTAAGGATATGCATAACTAGGCTTGGTGACAAACACTCCTGTGAAGTTTCAATGAAATCCCTCAAGCGGTTTCAGAAAAGAAGCGAGGACAAGATTTTGCTAAAAAGGGCCATAACTCAGCCAAAAATAATCCGAGCAGAAATTCCTGACGATATGCACAACTAGGCTTGGTGACAAACACTCCTGTGAAGTTTCAAAGAAATCCCTCAAGCGGTTTTGGAGAAGAAGCGAGGACAAGATTATTTCGGACAGACGGACGCGACGGACAGACGCGACGGACGGACGGTCCGATTACTATATGCCTCCCTTCGGGGGCATAACAAAGTTCTCCCATTTTTAAGTAGTATAAAGCTAATTCACATCAGGAATTTCAAAAATTAATAATACCAAATATATCAAATAATGATCCCCACCAACTGATAAAAGAATAACCTGTAAACCTATGCCATTATAATTATGAAACCCAAGTTAACCTAACACTGCATGGTGCAAATAAGATCATAATAAATGTCAAAAAGTTATTGAAGATTAACATACTAGACCTGATAGCCAGTGACATTAAATTTTTACACAAAATCTATTTTATTCTTTAATATTAATAATTGATATTTCATTAATATCTTCGATATTAAAGTTTACCATCCTAATATTGCAGAAGTATAAGTGTTTTATGCTGCTGACAGTGATTATGATGATGGTGATAATGATGTTGTTGTTGTTGATGATGATGATGAAGAAAAAGAATATGATGATGATGATGGTGATGATAAGGTGGTGGTGGTGATGATGATGATGATGATTGATGACAATCATTTTAGCTATGATGAGCTCTTTAAAATTTAATTGATTTTGCACATATCAACTCGTTTCCCCTGGATTTTAGGTGCAGAATAAGCCCTATTTTTAAATGCAAAAACTTTTAATAATTTGGTAAACTTGAAAAGTTTCAATAAACTTAATCCATGACCACACGAAGTCAACAAAACACTCCTAGAAGATCTGTGCCCAAGATTAAAAAACTAAATCTGGAGGTCAGTCTCAAATCTCAAGCATCTGATTGGCAGAAATGGCGACTGACCACCATTTCAGCGACAGCCAATCAGATGCTTGAGATTTGAGACTGGTCTCCAATTTAAGTTTTATGATCTTGAGCCATGGGTTTCCAGATAAGGATTCTGGTATCAAAGTGGCAACTTGCAAATAATTACAAAATGTGTCATGGTCTTAATATTATGTGACAAAATGATATTATTTTTCATCAATTAACTTCATTATTTCCGGCAACAGTTTTTCTACTACAATTCTTATGATAAAATCAATACCTAGGACATTTTGTGATATCTGGAAATTCTGTGCTCAACCCTTTAAGCACTAAGCTCAGTTAATGTCACACTTGAGACCAATATAGACATAGATCTGCCTGCACATTCATAGCCCAATATGGGTCCCAGATTATAAAACTAAGAATGGAGACACTAATGCCCCCACTACCACAACAACAATTGTAACAAAAGGCCATAACTCTGGAAAAAATGATCGCAGGAAAATATCTTTTCTTTACAATTATCTATACATCCTGCTTGATCATCAGTGCAAGTTTGAAAGAAATCCGCCCAATAGTTAATGAGGAGATGATGCCATGCCAGATATGGGGGATGTACATACTTTCAAGTGCAACTCTATATGCCTCCCACTTCATGGGGGCATAAGTTTGTTTACTTAATTTAACCTATATTTCAAACCGGAAATCTCCCCCCCCCCCCCATCAACTCAGCCCCAACAAAATATTAACCTACTTGGTTTCAAAGAAAGGATCTTTTTCTAAAACCTTTATCTTTGAGTTTGGTTTGAGATTTTTATCTGGGCCTTTCTTCTTGTCAGATTTGTCTTTCTTGCTTGGTGAGGATGTCTTTTTCCCTGAAAAAAAAAAGACATTTATGAACATGTAATTATGCATTTCTATGCATTTTTGTTTACTTGAGAACTTTTAGACACATAGCAAGACATCACAGTCATTGACTATAATGACTATTTTAACCCATTCCTACAGACACACAATGACTGCATGGGCGAACAGTGTAGATCCAGATCAGCTGGCACATGTGCTGTCTGATCAGGATCTGCACTGTTCGCTTTTCGATTTGTCAGGTTATTTCTGACCAAAATGCGACCAGTGGAGATCCTGATCAGAAGGCAAGGATGTGCTGGCTGATCTGGATCTACACTGGTCGCACATGCGTAAAAATGCGTACATATGGAGGAAAGGGTTAAGAGACTATATTTAAACAAAGTTGTTTTTTTATTGAATATCTATAATCATTCTGCACTCAGAATTTCTTTCAAAAGGCTGTTTCAATTTTATGACGACAAACATCTGCTCCAGGGCATAAACCCTTTCCTCCAAAGACACTCCGTTATTGTGTGGGCGAACAGTGAAGATCCAGATAAGCCAGCACACCCGTGCCGTCTGATCAGGATCTGCACTGTTCGCTTTTTGATTCGTTAGGTTATTTCCGACTAGAATGCGACCAGTGCAGATCCTGATCAGACGGCACATGTGCCGGCTCATCTGGATCTACACTGGTCGCACATGCGTAAAAATGTGTATATATTGAGGGAAGGGCTAATGTATATGGAGAACTTAAAATCAAACAGCACAATGAATTGGTAATTAGCTACATATTTCAATACTACAATTAAGTTGACTGATGTGCATAACATGCAATATACACATTTATTTGATTGATAATGTGCATTAATGTAACATAAAACAAATTAAGATACCTTTCTCTGCTTTAGTCTTTGTTTTCTTTTCTGAAAAAAACAGAATTGTACAGGATTATATTCATTACACAATGTGTTAAGGCAGTGCCAAGGGATTTGATTTCCAGTATACATATGTGACTTTAGCATTGATCACCATCTTCAGAAATCAATGGACTTGTTTTTATTTGTGCTGAACACAAAAAAGAATTAAATTATTGGAAACTTAAACTGACTCTTTATCAAAGTTAGAAAAAATAATCAACAAAATAGCATGAATACTTGTCTAAATTTTCTGCACTCAACTGTTTTAAATTGTTTAAAACTGCATATTTTTATAAAACTTCATCCATTTCCTGGACTTTATTGGGGGTCGGTGCATTAGGACATTTTTTCCTCTATGTACATTGTATATTAAGTTCTAAAAAGTTAATAATCAAATGGTCAAAAAAGTCGCATAGGAATCTAAACAACTTTTATAAGGATTGCCCAAATGCTACATGTATTACCTTTTGGTGTCTTTGGCTTGGACTTCTTGGGGCTTTCCTCTTCCTCCCAGTCTGAAGATAAAAAAACAAGCTTGCCGCAAAACATGCCAAGAAATAACAAGTAGTATGTCAACAAAATGTGAAAACAGTCTTCAGTTAATGATAACACACTGGTCCTCTCCAAGTTATAAACTTGAAAACACAGACAAAATAATCTGTGACATTAACATGTCAGTCAACATTTTCTGAGATTACTGGCTTACCACCTAGAGCATTAGCAGGCCTCTACATAAACACATCAAAAAGTTCTGGGTCCAATATTAGAAATGAGATTGGAGACGACCAATTATTCGTTACACAAGTGATGAACTGAATCAGAAACCTGTCTCTAACCTGACCAACCGCAAATTAGACTTTGCAGGCTGGTTTCCAGTCCTATGTTTATAGTTGTGAAGCCAGCTGTTCAAATTGTGCAATCGAATATAAAAGGTTTCTTGAATCAATTTTTTAATAATTATACACATAGTCAGCTAAAGTTGTCAGAAAAAAAGGGAAAATATATTGTGAAGTAATCTAGGTTTCAGTTTTCCAGCAGTTCAATACATTTGTGAGACTACTTTTTCAAGTCTCCTTCTAAGCTATTCCCTTGTTTGGAAATATTAAGTGTTCACATTTAGTACAGGGAGCTGAAGTTTTATGTGTCGATACTAATATAATTCAGAAATTTTCATTGAAACAGATATAATTTTACACTTTTTACCCCACTGTCTCTCTTTTGTTTTCTATTTTGTTTCTGAATATGAAACTGCTGATTATGTATGATACCTTCATCCTCCTCTGGTTCCTCTTCTTGTTCCGACTCGATCATGACCATATCATCTATTGGTTCCCCTCTCTCTTTCTTCAAGGCTCTATGTAATATCTCCTCCACACGGGTCTGTTCCTTCAGAGGCAACCTGACAATCAAAGGATAATGTAAATAAGATTTTTATGACTTCATGTCATGTGTTACTGTCACTAACACAGATATTAAAACACTGTGTTTTCCCCAAGTTCAATGACTGGATATATCTTTTAACAATCCAGCTTTTGTTAAATAGGGAAAGAAGCTTGTTCATCTGTTTGATAATTTGTCTCTAGTCCATTGTACAAGGCTTCTATTATAATTTTAACTTTACTTGGAAAAATATCACCAAAATCATACTTGAGTGTATCTCGAGTAACCCTCTCCATCTTGACATTGGTGAGGATACAATCTGCATCAGTGGTGTCCACAAAGTCCAGTTTGTAAACATCTGGTGGTTCAGCAAGATCCAACCACTGAATCTTAAACTTTCTTGTGTTGTTGAACACATTCTGTATTGTCTTACACAAGTAAAATGTACCTGTAAATAAGAAAGTAGGTGTATCCAAAAATACATTAAACAAATCTTCTGGACACATTTTAATAAACAGTTTAAATATTTTGGTAAAGTCCCAATTGTAGTCTTTATAGTGGGCTTACACATATTTGTAATTTTTTAATCTTGCTATCAATGGCTGACCCTTGTTGGACATTCAGACAGACAAACCAAGAAATGATTTCTGACAGAACCTTAACAGACAGTGTGCTTGTGTAGAAACACAACGCAAATGAGTGATCAGAAACGGTTCTTGTATTGACTGAAAATGCCCCAATGTCTGATATTCCTATCACTGCTAATGGATCTAACGAGATTTTATTGGACATGACAGATGGACAGGAAAGTAATAAGGCTTCCAATCATAGTAAAACTGGAAGTGCTCAAAATATCCATCTTCCACCTACCTTTCTAAACCTATCTTTCCTAAATATCATGTTTGGAAATAACTGACAACCTTCTGTTGAAATGTTTCTGTGAATATTTACCTTCTTCTCCACGCACACCAAGGTATGTTCCTTTCTTGTGAAGCAGTTCTGTCTGATCCTTCTGTTTGGATGTTGATGGTATTGGTATCAACTCATCTGCTGGCGACTGAAACTTCTGTACTGGAACTCGGGCTCGCTTCTGTGGTGTCTTTAACTCCACCTCCTCTGGACTGGCATCCTCAGCAGCAGCTGGCTTGCGCTTCCTCTGTAAAACAGCGATTGCAATGAGGATTCTTTTGTGCATTATATGGCTGTAATCCCATGGCAAACAGTGTAGATCCAGACCAGCTAGAACATTCATTAGGTTATTTCTGACCAAGAAGTGAACAGTGTAGATACTGATCAGATGGCACGGATGTGGATCTACACTGTTTGCCTGTGTCATAAAAGACGTTTATATGGAGTACATGGTTAAGTACTGGTGAACAGCTTGTCCTGTGTAGACAGTTTCTAAAAATAGATATCTGGGGGCAACCACCATACCTATTATACGGTATTTTTAAGGGCATAATCAGATCCAACATTTTGTTCGATCTAACTTTCGTGAGATCGAACCTAAGCCTATGTCAGAGTCACCTTAAAACAGTTCAGAAACTGGAAACAGTATCTCTGTCACTCTCCGATTATCTTACCCATCCCATCTTTAATATTACCAATTTAGCATTACCTTTGAGCCACCTGGTGTAGGCTGTTCAGTTTTGCTTTCATTTGCTTCCTTTATTTTCTCCGGACTTGGCCGTTTACCCTTGGACTCCATGTCAGGTCTAATTTGTCTCCCTGTAGTTCAAGCAGCCTATAATCAAGACAACAAAACAAATGGTTTTGAAAATTATGAAATGAATTGGAAAATGTGATTTCTAATTTATCAAATATTGAGCAATCTAAGCTGCCACTTGTCTTGACCTAGTTGTTTTGACTAATGATTTGTGGTAAATAGAAAAGTGACATAAAAGATAAAATGGATATTGCGAAATAATAGATAACAATAACAGAGCTGCAGTGTAATGCATTTTTGTATTTGGCAGCGTTTTATTTCCCCAAAGGGGAAAGGGTCCCCTTCCCCTACAATTGGGAAATTTTCGCATCGTAAAATCTTGAAATTGGGAAAAATCAGCCGCAAAATAAGCCAAATTGGGATTTTTTCTTAATTCATGTAAATACACACTAGGGGTTTTATTCAGCTTCACCAAGCATCATAAGGTCTGGTTCCTTAACAGGAAAGCCTTTAGTAATGTAACTGTTATGCCAGATGTTACTGCCAATCCAATGACTGCCTGTCTATGGAAAAATAATTTCCATTGGCAGGAAAAGTTTCTTTTGAGGTTGCAATTAATGAATCTGCATTTGAAATTATAATGGAAGGAGGTGGAGGCTAGATTCAGTTTCAGGTTGAGGCAATGTGTCTTTGTGCTACAGCAAGCTCAAGGAAAGCTTCTGAGAGGAACTCAGTTTGGTTTCCAAATAAGTCGGAAGGCTGGATTAAAGTTTAGCTTCAGTCCGATTTACTGGGGAAAGTACAGGAGGTTGCTCGATACCGGTACCTACATTCATTGGTTCAAATCGCTCAGACTCGGGACTTGTCACCAATTGCATGGAATCGGTCAATATATACCCAAAATCTTGCAACAAAAGAGTGCCAGTGTTCGTATTTAATGGCTTCCTTTGAATAATCGCTCATTCTAAACGTTGTTGTGAAGTTTGTAAACTCCTTTCAGTTTCTGAAGACAGGTCTTTGCGCTTCAATTTTATCCGTAAGAATCAGTCAACTTGCAATTATTGACCGTAAACCTGTATGAAAAGGATGTGTATAAACGCGGACCGGATAAAACTTTAAAGACTGTTTCACTGCACATGTCTGTACTTTATTTAATGATAATGACCGTGTAAGAGTATAACCGGATCATTGGTAAAGAGTTACTCCACTTTGTATGGTACGGTTTGTTTACACTGAACGACATTTCTTGCAAAAAACTCTTTTGTCAATTGGGAAACAGCACTGTTTGTTGTTGGAAACATTAGGTTTGGTGATTGGGAAAGGTCCGGTACTTTGAATTGGGAAGACTCCGGTCAGCTTTGGGAATGGTACCGTTTTGCAGAGGTAGTTCAAGAAGGAAAAAAACGCTGTGGGAAACAGCACTGTTGTTGGAAACATTAGCTTTGGGGATTGGGAAAGGTCTGGTACTTTGAATTGGGAAGACTCCGGTCAGCTTTGGGAATGGTACCATTTTGTTTGTTGTTGGAAACATTAGCTTTGGGGATTGGGAAAGGTCCGGTACTTTGAATTGGGAAGACTCCGGTCAGCTTTGGGAATGGTACCATTTTGGGGAGGTAGTTAAAGAAGGAAAAAAATGCTGTGGGAAACGGCACTGTTTGTTGTTGGAAACATTAGCTTTAGGGATTTGGAGAGGTCCGGTACTTTGAATTGGGAAGTCTCCGGTCAACTTAGGGAATGGAACCGTTTCGTTTTGTTAAAGAAGGAAAAAAACACTGTTTGGTCTTACTTAAAGACATCTGTGCTTCTTTACTCCAAATATATAGCAAATTATATTAGATCAGAATAATTTGTGACATTTCCAACACCCACCTCCATAACTTAAAATTGGCTTATGCTAAACCACACCGGATTACACCTAGAAAACTTTTTGACTCTGTCTATCAACACTTAAAATCAACATTACTGTATCCATGTCACTGTTCATGGTACACTTAAACCAAGTCACATAAATTATTTGTACCATCACGGTCAAAATAAACCACTTTGTTCCAACTGGCTATATCTCTGACCTGCTCAATGGGTGTCACGGTCAGTAGATATCTCATATGTTGAATATTAAAGTTATTTCTACAAACTGCTAAATAGCAACATCATTTTGTGTCAATTGGTTTTATTATCTACTATAACCAATTTCAGGCCTTCTGGAGAGGTGTTATTAATCAGCTTTGGCACATTGTTATCAACAACAATCTGAAATGTTTTATGGTTTCAGAATGGCCAAGATGCATTGTTGTTTTTTGTCTTTGTCATAAAATAAGAAAGCTTTTAAATGACTGATTATTCTTAAATTTGAAACTGGAACTGTTTTGTATGAAACAAAATGATCATGCAAACTTAATTTGCAGCATTAACCATGCACAGTATGGTCTGTAGGTCTAGTTTTACAAAATCGATTGAGTTTATGTCAATCTCGTCAATGTTTACTTCAGTACAGCTGGACATACTGAACAACTATATGCAAACTAAAAACTTAAATCATAAAGTGGGTGGGGTGAGCGTGTAAACATTTTCCAGACTTTCAAACGAAATGTTGCCAGCTAGCATTCTATTTAAAACTTGTCATATATATTTCTTAAATGACTAACTGTTAATGTAACTCGTGCATGAAAACGATCACGAATTCATGCCAGAAAAATCTCGAGAGCTTTGAAAATTGTATCAATGTGTGCTTTTGCCGGGTTTACATCGTCGCCATTATCCAAATGGCTGTTACATCTGTTATCTTTACTACATTGTTGATAGTGGTATTTGGAATGTATATATAATGTTTCCTTAAAAAATACATTTATAACGAACAACACTTGTTAAAATTATCATTTACAAAGAAGTTTATACGAAGTACTCGCTTTTGAATCATGAAATTCGTTGCTCTCAATATTCTGTAATTTCAAATAACGCAACAGCCGAATATACCACATGACTTCATTTTTTATCGGCGTCCAGAGTCCGGAAATTACCGGGAATACCGAGCGTGTTCAGTCAAAACGGACGACAGTCAAAACGAATTTAATGACAATGCGATCGATAAGAATGTGTTTCGTCTCTATAACTATTCAAACTGAAGCAGATGTTACCTGTGGGAGCATTTCATTTTATATCATTGTCTGTACTTCTTTATAAGGCTATGATTGTACTTGTAAAAAGTAAAAAAAAATATGTGTAATGTTAAACGCATCCATAGAAATGCAAGAAAATATTTATGTCAAGTCCTTATAATAATGCATGTAAGCATAGCAACCTCTTTCTCTTTCACATAGAAACACTGAAAACGAATGAGCGTTCTCTCAAAAGAACATTTTATATAAAAACTCAAACGGTTCAACCATTTTAAAACAAGCAACACAGCTGTGAATGAATCGTTTGTTCTTTGATAACTTTAAAAATAATAACTTCATATGACAGTGCACATTTGCATAAAACGATCGTCCTCTAAAACATTGAAGTATGTATGAGTATTTTATCTTCCAAACACGGGAATCAAGACTTTTCAACCCCAAGACTTTTCTTCCAATAGACAATTTGTTGGATATTCGACCCCAAGACTTTTCAACCCCAGACTGGAGAAATTCAATCTGATTAAAATCATCTCCTGAAAACCGCTACGCTATTAGGATTTGACGACGAGTAACTAAACGTGCTTTTTCACTAACCCTTTGAACCAATCAGAATGTCGCCTACAAAATCGCAAAAGTGAAAGTAAAAATAGTATTTAAACCACGGAAAGTATTGGCAGCCTGCGTAAGACATATTTTACTGAAGAGGTGAAATATGCATATCAGGAATCGCCACATTCAGAAAAAAACAGCCTCCCCACACAGTCAAGAAGAAGAGAGGGAGAGAGCATGGTTAATAAAATGATCAGTTTCAAAAGAGACACCACTAACAATTAACAAAAATGAGAACCCGAGGGGTTACCGCCTTGGAACGGTCAGTGGCAAATCAAATTGAAGATATATGTGTTTATGTAGCATTGCGTTCATTTCTAATGTAGTGACATCTTCAGATCATTTTGCGAGCGCTTTATATCATGCTTCCTGTGTTGACAATTTCTAAAAATAGTAATCGGGGAAAACCGCTATTACTTATGTACGGTGTCTACGGGCCGTCATCAGATCTAACATTTTGTAGATTTGACTTTAATTAGATTAGGAGAAATTTTAAGACTTTTCGATCCCCAATCAAATAGAACGTACTAAGAAACCAAATCATTATTTAAATTGGTTTGTATAATTTTATTTTGAAGAATTATGCCGAATAAACAATTTCCATTTTGACGAATAAACCATTTCCATTTTGATATAATATGTAACTAATTATAATTAAAAGAATATTTCGGTTTAGAGTCCATAAACAACACAAGGTATTTGATGTTCTTTGTCTAAAGATATGTAGTAAAATCACTTGTGTGAGCTAAGGATAAATGCATATATACCGACTTCTTTGAAGGTTTGTGGGGAAATCGTAACTAAGCTCGATTTGTTTTTATCCCTGTCATCGTGTTTATGCTGATTTGAATCCAGGTCTTCTAGTCTCGGTAAGATCACTGAGTACCCGCTTTTTGCTTCGAAATGCTATTAGCTTCTTATAATTTATATGTCTGTGTGCTTTTGCATGCAACATTGTCAAGTTGAAGGGTGGGTTGGAGTTATTTCACCAAGACAACTTGCAATTGTGCTTGTTTGTTCATACGTAAACCTTTTGGTGAAAGTGTGAGGTTGGTGAACCCTAGAACCTGGTTTAAACCCCAAGTGGTAAATTATTTTGCCTCTGACCGTACCCAAGGATTCTCTTCTTCGTAATCACATGCTCTCTTTTTCTCTCTTCTTTTCGCTGTGAAGAGGAGGCTGTGTTTTGCGAGTGTGGCGATTCCTTATGTGATATTTCACTTTTGTAAGAGATGTTATTACAGCCCATACAAAAAATACTACAAACAATAATAGAGACCATGAGGGGTTATCGCCTTGGACGGTCACTGGGAGGTTAAACGAGGTTCTATGGTATATCTACCTCACAACCAAGCAGTATCAGTGTGAATAAAGAAGTACGATATAACTTGGATATATCTTGGTGGATATACTCAAAAACATCAACTGGACAGTACTCAATTATCTTATTGAGACCAAAGCATGCACAAGGAGTCAAAGTGTCTTTAAATAAGAGGTCGAGATGTCTCGGGAAATTGTTAGGCGTCGAGATGTCCTGACTCTAGATCTTTTATAATTTTTTTTTCTTGCAAAAGAAAAACATCTTTTTTGTTTTCATAACCGTTTACCCCGTGTATTTACGACCATAATTTACCTCCATTATACCTTCGGAATACCGGAACTTGGGAAATCCCACTGACGAATATGACGTCATTCCCCAAAATAGTGAATTTCACCTAGCGGAGATATCGTACAAACGGAAGAAGAAGCCATCTTGGAAAATAGGAGGGCAGAACCCCTACGAAACAATACGATATTTGTTAAATATCTAAAAACCTGTTCGACTGCCCAATTAGTTTAACGAAGCTTCTGCCTTAAAAACATTTTATAATGAATCCAGAGTAGTAAGTATTGAATTGATTATGTTTTATTGGATTGAAAGCGTTATCCAACACGTCATCACGGGATAAGTCGCAAAAACATGTCCCAATGAAAGGTGATGTCGTTGTTATGACGGGTCTGGTATAAGGACTGTCGTTTGAAAAATAGGATAAAAATCTGCCATTTGAAAGATATCGTAAATATCCGATTCAGTTTATTTGTTTACAGCGATGCTACAAATTTATCTGTTAGGTGACACTGACAGGTCATTTGATGATGGCAATTTTAACTGTTTTGAGCAGAGGTTGAGCCTAGGTCTGATCAACAGCCCCATAGACTAGAAGCAGGATATTTAGTAGCCCGGATCTGTAGCAAGTCTAGAGTTTGAAGATGTTGTTTTTTTTCCCCTCTGATGTACCAGATCAAACTAAAGATCAAAAATTGGCACAAACATAAAAAATTGGTTCCAAGGTTGAGTATGTTCCAACGTAAAATTATTAAAAGTAAAGAACAACTCCATGTTAATTATTAGAAAGTTACCAAAAACTGTCATCAGATCTTGAAAAACCCACATTCAATGATGTTTCTGTAACAGTTTGTCAAGCTCAGAATGAATTTCAAATGACAAAACTGAAAGTTTCATTAAACTATTTTCCAAACTAATGAAATCACACAAGAAATTTATCCGCCGTTTTCATTGTCAGACTCTAATGAATGAGACGACAATGGCATTTATGATTGTTCAATATGATAGTCCCGCTTTCAGGAAAATTGTAAACAACAAATGGCAGCCGATTTTTGAAAAGTTGTTTATGTTGAAGCTTACCAAAAGTTTGTTAATTTAACATTAGTTCACATTGTTACTGTTAGACTCTTTTGAAATTGTGATTGTTTAATAGTGTACGATTGCTTCCGGTGAAAAAAAATAATGGAGGCCAATTTTTTGAAAAGTGATTGCCACAATAGGTTGAATTTTTACATGAAAAAAGTCAGTTATATATAGATCTTTAGTTGGCTTGTGTTTTCTCTGTTACATTTTTTTACCCTTTCCTCCATATATAACTTGTTAAGCCTTTATGGTGTGGACCAACAGTGTATATCTAGATCAACCGGCACATCTGTGTCATCTGAGCATGATCTGAACTGTTGGCTTTTTTATTTATAAGGTTATTTCCGACCTAAAAGTAATCACTACAGATCAGAGGTGTAAAATTTTTTTTGACCCACTCTCCCTGCAGGTTGAGTGAATGAGTAAGTGCACTCGCCCTAACAGAAAGTACACTCGCCCTTACATTTTGAATAAAATACTCTTTCTGTTGCAATTTTCGTTTTTCTATTCATTCTATTTCTTTCTTACTGTCTGGCTCGCTCTTACGCTTTTCATCATCACCCCTACTTTGTGTAAAAAAAGTTATCTTCATTTGTTTCGACACTTTGACATATAGCGGGAAAATACATGCACTTGCAGCCTTGTTTGATTTGGGAAACCCAGTAAGGATAACAGTAAATCGCTGCTGTTTACATCAGAAACGTTCCGAATACACCCCGGAAATCGACCAAAATACCGGAAATGGAATTGTATTTTGTGAACAAAGTGAAAATATTTCATTTTCCAAAGAAAACACATGTGCATTGCTGAAAAATTTACTCACCCGTTAGGTCGAGTGTTTCGGCTGATTCACTCGACCCAACGGATCATTTACTCGCCATGGTGAATGGTCGAGTGGAATTTTACACCTCTGCAGATCCTGATCAGTTGGTACATGCTAGAAAATAAGTATATAGGTAATAAAGAATTAGAAGAAATAAAAAATAATGTTCATGCTTTCAGTGATTACCTGTTCAAGTTGTTACTGATTGGAGACTCGGGAGTTGGAAAATCATGTCTACTTCTCAGATTTGCAGTGAGTATTAAAATTGACTCATATTATGACATTTCAAGTTTATTTATTGTGAAGAAATATACTTGAATTAGGAGTTTCTACAGACCAGCTTTATAACTAGTCATTTGCTTATGCAAGATAGAATTTGATTTATTACAAGAAAGTATGACTATGATATTATGAATTTCTTTACTACTTCAACAATCCAGGACCTACCGTATATAGACATGTTTTAAGGCCTGAGATGCTTTCCTATTTATTTGCCTATACTGAAATGTTAAAAAAGGATAATTTTATGATAAAATTAAAGCCTAAGTTGTCTGTTTAATATTGTAAAATATCACGCCTGTTCATGCTTTTTTCAGGATGATACATATACAGAAAGTTATATCAGCACTATAGGTGTAGACTTTGTAAGTATAATCTTTTCAAAATTCTGTATGGAAAGGCAGGATTGATTGATTATTTATACCATTGCAAGATTTCCACTTTCAATATAATGGTTACATAATATTACAAGACCTGCCATCACCAAATCTCCTTAGTTTCTAGGAGTCTCCTTCATCAAATCATCCCAACAATGCAAATTGTGTTGTTAAGAGTAGGGAACTGATTCACAATTTTTTTTAATTTTGCCATCGCTGATGAGATATGCCTGAGAGAATTGACTGACCGAAGCATTATTAAGTCAAATAAAGTGTCAACAGATATCACCAGTACATGTAAGCCATTGATGAGCAACCTTTTCTGTATTGATATCTGTTAGACTTTGATGTCTCATGTAATTTACTGATTTAGTGGCAGTTGTTGCCGGTTTCTAAACTTTGATTCATATCTCCATAAAAGTTCAAACACAAAATGTTGGCCTACTCAACTTGTGCATGTGCAGTACTACTAAGTACTGGATGATAGAGAATACTTGTGCTGTTAAACCACCCAATTCCTATTTTGTTTATTTCAGAAAATTAGAACAATAGAATTAGATGGAAAAACTATAAAGTTGCAAATTGTAAGTATATTTTTCATGCTTTCAAAAAAATGCAGTCAGTTACATAATTATATATGCAAAACACTAGACTCATTAGGTGTGTACATACTATAATTTTGCACAGTGACACAAAAAAAGAGACTGACCACAGTAATGCATATTTATTGAAACAGCTATATGATATTTGTGTATTTTAGCCACAGTTGATTGATAGCATTTTATCATATCATTTGACACTACTTCTTTTGTATTCATCATTTAATACCCAATGATTGACTCTCCTTCCATCAACAGAAGTAGTGTCACTGCATTTAAATTGGATGTGTATATTGCACTTCTTGTATGGTAACTCTCAAATCTGTAAGAAGAATTATTACAGATCTCAAGCATATTTAAATTTGCAGTGAACAGTTGCCATGGTTGCATTGTTAACTTTCATCACACTTTTACTGATCAAAGAATATTGGTTTTGTAATTGATGGTTTAAGTTGAAAGATCTGTTCCATTCTATTCAAAGAAACCAATAACAGGTCTTGATAAATGAAGAGCAGAGTTAAAGAGTTGGCTATGGGTCTGTCAATGTTTAAAGATGTAATTGCTTGTAGTTAAAACTGTAAATGCACAATATTGTCAGATTCTTTATGTCATTGTTTCAATATAGGGTGTTGATTACTAGAACATTAATATTAAGGTGACCTTTTGACTTGTATGAGGATTCTGTAGGTTAGAACAATAGATTCCCAGTCGAAAGGGTTTATGTTACATCAAAGGTGAGTTAATCAGAGATTTTCCACAAACCACATTTAATGTATGGCGTAGATGCAGTGATCAAACATGACTTTAAGTGTTGGCTAAAATTATCTGCAAGGACATTAATTAGTTTCTGTAAGGGTGTTAAGCAGTTTCCAAAAAAAGAATAAAAAGAACATTATTTTTTAATCCTTATCTCCATATATACAGCTTCTATCTTGTGACAACTAGTGTAGATATTAGTGATATTAGTATCTGGGCTGAAGACTATAAATAAACTGAGATTTGAAACCAGTCTCAAATCTCAAGCATCTGATTGGCTGAAGAAGCAACTAGTTGCCATTTCAGCAAATCAGATGCTTGAGACTTGAGACTGGTTTCAATTCTCAGTTTTATCATCTTGAGGCCAGATTGAAAGCAGGTTCTGCCATTAACCCTTTACTCTTTATAGAGAGGTTTTATTGCATTTGCAAACAGTGTTGCTCCAGATCAGCAGGCACATTCATACCATCTGATCATGATCTATTCTGCCACATTTTGGTCAGAAATGACATATTGAATCTATAAGCTAACAATATAGATCCTTATCAGACAGCACTACAAAATGAAAGTGTATCTCCATAGGATTATAGCTATAACTATGAAGGAAAGGATTAACAGATTGTTAAGTTGTTGTACCAGTTAGTTCGGTTTTGGGAGCTTTCAAGCACTGATCTGTTTTTTATCCATAGTTAAGCCCTGCATTTAGGTAATCAGTATAAACTATTTGTCTGACTAGTTAGATAAGATTACAAGAAGACTTTACACTTGTATATATTAACAGTGGGACACTGCCGGCCAGGAGAGGTTCAGAACTATCACATCCAGTTACTACAGAGGTGCTCACGGTATCATTGTCGTTTATGATGTCACAGACCAGGTACGCACAGTTCTCAAATCTCAATATATCAATGATTTATGAATTAGACCAAAAAAAGACTGCATCATTCATAGATTTTGCAGATAAAAGCAATCAGATTGATTCATTGATTCTCTTCATTCCCTTGAGTTCAACTTGTTACTGAATTTTAAGTGAAATGGGGATTAATATAACTAAAAGTTCTGAAAATAAATATTTGTGTTATAATAAAGAAGTAGTTCTGAGTATGAATCAATGTATTCAAATTTTTCCAACTGCTAAGGTTAAACTTCAGCATGAAGCAAGCTAAAATGGCACCAACCCTGCTCGTTTTTTGGGTTGACAGTTTTGGTCTAAGGTAACATCTAAGTTTAAAATTTCTTAATGATTGTATTAATCTGTTTCAGGAATCTTTCAACAATGTAAAGCAGTGGTTACATGAAATAGAAAGATATGCGAGTGAAAATGTCAATAAATTACTAGTGGGCAACAAATGTGATTTGACAGCAAAGAAAGTTGTGGATTACACTACAGCTAAGGTGGGCTTTTTATGATTCAGAAATCAAGTGATTTAGTATCATAAATATCTTATTTGAAAGTTTAGTTTATACACACATTACATAAATGTAAAATTAAAACGTAAATAATATTACACATTTTCAGGAGTTTAACTAGCTGCTGAATCTCAAGGATCATTTTGATCATTTTTGGGAGATTAAGTAAATTATTAGCCTATGAACCCCAAATTTAAGGGAAATGAATCTCCAACAAAAAATTTAATGGGTCAAAAGGAGGGTTTATGAAAAATTTTAGAAATATAATGTCATCTCCTAGGTCAAATAGAACCCCTCATCTTGGAGATAAAGAGGGAAAATTTTAGATTATCATCCTGGTTTCCTAACTGACTCAAGGGACCATAGCCAAACATTTTCTTGATAAATTTGATTTTATATGTTTCTACAGCACATAAGATTTTTTTCTTGTTTACATGAACACTGAAAATTAACATAATTTGCAAATGTTTATTGTTGATACGCCTCTGTCCTGTCAGAAATTCATTTAGCAATATATGATGGGAGACGGGCATAAAAAGATCTTTAAATAAAACCTACTGCCCATTTTTGGCAAAAAAGCTGAAAAAAGGACATTTTTACACATATAACTTAAAAATCCTCTCCCTAAGATCCTGTGAATTTCCTAAGGAAATCTTACCAGCAAAAATATTTTAATAATGTCAACTGGAAAATGTGGCAACTGTGATTAAACAATTATTTGCAACCTATTTCTTTGTTTTACAGGAGTTTGCAGACTCGATAGGAATCCCATTTTTAGAAACCAGTGCAAAGAACGCCACAAATGTCGAGCAGGCATTTATGACAATGGCGGCAGAAATAAAGAACCGAATGGGACCACAGACTGCGGCTGCAGACACTAAACCAAAAGTGAACATTAATGCTAGCACTCCAGTGAAACAAGGGGGTGGGGGATGCTGTTAATGGGTCATTTATATATCTTGTAACTCAGAGGGACTGTGGAAATTCTGATAGGTACTTGTAATAACAGAGCTCATTTGCAGATTGGAAACTCGTGTTTCTTTGCACATTCAGAATAGATCAATCTGCACCAATTTTGGTGAAGAACAGTTTTGAAAGAAACCATGTACATGCATTCAAGTAATAGTCTTAAAATTCTCTTTGCTTACTTTAGAATATGTACTAACTGCGGGAATATTAGGGAAAATAAATTGAAATGCTTTTATTTGTGTATGTATGAAAAGTTGAATGGTAAATACTGGAATGCATGTACATGGGACAGTTTTCTGATTTAAGATCAGAAAGTTTATCAAATGTATTTGCCACTACAGTGATAGTTTCTGTTCTGTAGTAGACATCACATGTTCAGTTCATTATTTTTTTATCTGGTTGATAGACACATTTTAATATCTAATAACTGTTCTTTTGTTTTCATAATTTGTATGAATTTTCATGATATAAATGGTTACAACTAACGCTGGTTATGGTGTCTTTGATTTTAATTCACTTTGTGTTGAGATTTTTTTACCAAAAAGGACAACAACAGTAAACAAGTAAATATTAAAGCAAATCATGCAGTCCTGTGCCAAATATCAGCTTTGACCACTTTCTTCCAAAATTCCAAAGTCGAGACTGTATGAAATTTGAACATTGAGTTGAAAAATTGTTTCTAAAATTGAAAATAATTAACTACAAAATCTATTTGTTGGCTTTTATTTGGGACTAACATAGCCAACTGAATGTTGTTCATGTGAAATTGAGAGGTGTCTTGGCATGCATTTTAATATTTGAATGAATTCCTTCATAGTCATTGTAACTTGTAAGATGTCATAAATGCACTGAAATTTGTTACAGACTGCTTTGAGCCATTACTCAAGATGTGCAATATATTTCTATGGCAGGTATTGAGTCTTTGCTCTAAGAGGAAATACTGTATAAATGGAAATGGGATCAAATCAGCCATAATGATTTTTGTGGAGTAAATTCTGTATTGACAGGTCTGCTTTAGTTCAGGACAGGGTCCTGATTTCAGGATTTTAGCCGTAGAATATTCCATATTCCCAACAGGTGTATAATGAAATACCTGATTTGAATATTAAAAAGCTGGGATACTTTTGTTAACTCTTTTCTCCATGGACAAGACTTTTGTTGCATAGGTAAACGGTTGGATCAAGATCAGTCAGCACATCTGTGCTTTCTGATCAGAATCTAAACTGTTTGCTTTTAGATTCATTAAGTTACTTCTTACCAAAAGGCAAGCATCGTAGATCCAGATCAGTTGACACAGATGTGGTGACTAATCTGGATCTTAACCTGTGTCATAAAAGGCTTGTAATAATATGGAGAAAAGGTTAATAGCAGGCCTGTAGTACCATTTTATTTTACTGTTTTTGTGCAGTCATTTTTATTGCATTACATGTACTTCTAACTATGTATATTTAAAGAATATATGATTATTTAAGAAGTGATATTGTAACTATGTTTATTGTTTTGTTAATGAGTGTTTCATGTCTGAAAGGTGATTATTTTCTTCACATGTTTCAAAGACTGATCTATCATCACTAATTTCTTGAAAAAGCTTCAGGCCATTTTGGTGGAAAACAAATGTATGTGCAATAGAATGTGTACTGCAGTTATTGATAGTTAGCACCAAAGGGTCAGGGTTTGTGGTTTATTAGAACTAAAACATGTGATGCATAGTGACTGAATGAAGCTTATCCATTTTGAGGTGAGTGATGACCCTCATCACATTGTGGACTCGAGTCTGAAAAGGTTCTTGACCGTTTTCTACTGGCATATTTTCTACTTGCAGAAAAAATGCTTGTCTGACTGAATGGTGGACATTGTAGACGCTGATCAGACTGCATCTGATCTGTGTCAACACTGGTTGCCTTTGCCGTTAGCTTCATTCTGTCACTATGCATCATATATTTAGAGCAGAATACATATCTTTAATCTAAAATCGGGATAAGTGGCTTAAATTCTGTAAAGCTGTTGTTTTTTTAACAAGTCCCAAGTCGGATAGTGTGAATAAGTGGCTTTATTATTGAAATCATTTTTAGCATTTTGCCTGTCAACTTCTATTAAATTTGGTGCACCTACAGAATGCAGATTTCTGTAGTTTACTTTCTAATAATTTATAACTATCCATGGTTTAATATATATTTCTGAGATTCCATGCCGTATGTTGAAAAAAGCATTCCTGATCAATCACCCATATAAGTATAATATATATCATTCTGTTTGCCTTGTAATCATAAAACTATGTGTAAATTGTTCTTTGACCTATTTTTATCACTGTATGTGAAGTTGTTGATTCTGCCAAACAACATTGTGGTTGTAGTGTTCCTGAAACATAATTGCAACATGTAGACACTCAAGGCGCTATATTTATAAATCATTTTAAGTTTCTGTTAACCCTGTACTCGGTTGATATGCCTTTTTTTGAGATGGGCCGCAAGTGAAGGTCCAGATCAGTCAGCACATCTGTGCCATCATCAACATGAATGAGCCATTTGATCTGTATCAACGCTGTTGGCCCATGCAATTTTAATCGTATTTATTAAGTAAATGATTAATGTTAAAAGATTTCATTAAAAGATAAAAAAAACACATAAACATTGTAAGGACATTAAAAAGCAAAGAAACTCACTTGAATTCAAATATAAACAATATTTATAATACTTTCATGTATGCCAAAAAAGAAGCTAGAAGTTGAAATTTGGGTTACGATTTTAGGTGATTTATAAATATTGGAAATATTTCTGTAATGGTCTTTCATCATTGCATCATTAAGTTCAGTATAAAACCTGATTTTCTTTCTGGCAAAACTTTCTATTCTAAGGATATCAGTGTTAAGACAATTTTCAGACTGTCTCGATTGTTGTAAAGTCTGGTTTGGTTTTGGTTTAAAACTCTTATTGAAATATTGCATGTCTTTCTACATGTATTTATTGATATTTATCTGTAAATACAAGTTAGTACTGTCAGAATAAACATATACATAATTTATATTTATTGGTGAAAACAATGTCAGTTTCTGAGTTTACAAGAAAAAATGCTAAACTATGTGATAAGGTGTGGAGCAAGCCCAAGAAGTTCTGGTCAATTAAGGATCTACTTTTGTGTCGTGAAATAACGTTCATAATGTTACGGCAAACATAATTTGGCGTGTTAATGCTGACAATGCTTTGGTGACATTGCTGATGTCACTTCTGTTTATTGTGTGTTAAGAAGAGTCAAAAGAAAGTTCGAACCTAGAAGACGCATTCTATGTTGCATCTTACTCACACTCAACACATTTTTTGGTGCTGTGACCAGAAATGACAATATGAACGTAATTCCACAACAGTTTGTTTACTATGATGTGAGAATGACAACACTAAATGCCAGCATTGCTTATCTACTTCCTTTATCCTGTATCCCTAGAAATTCTGAAGATTTGTGAAAAATTGGATAAGTCTTTTTATAGGTTAATGAGATTGAATCAGTAATGGAGAAACTATAATAATAGGTACTGGCATATACACATACATACTTTTAGGAAGTATTTTGCCATTAATCGATGGTATTTGTTTACACCTTTCCTTTGAATGGCAGTATATGTTGGTTAAAATTTTGGCTAGAATATATTCAAATGTCCTATTAGTGATGCATTTAATCAGGCCTTCTCATAATCATTGAATTAAAAACATTTCATAATGCATTTTGTTTATGTTGTGTCATAATAATGTATTGGTTGTTAACATCTTCCGTTTCCAAAACACATTCACAAATTCAGAGTTCTGGTGGGAGTTATTCATGAAAAAATTCCATACCAGCACAACAGTGATGAAGGTATTCCTGATAAAGGCCTGCATCTTGCTGAAACAGAATATTCTTGGGTTTTGTAATTAGTTTAGATGGGTTCTACACTAGTAGGAATTCTAGAAAACCACCACTTTAAGCAATGAATGGAGTTCTAAAATCTTCGTGAGGTTTAGATATACAAGGACTAATAGAAATGTAAACAATTTTTAAACTTGAAATAAACCAATCATCAGCAAAGGTTTTGAGAGGGCCTTGTTAAATACAGCAGGGACCAGAACTGAGATTGGAAACCAATTTTAAATCTCAAGCATCTGATTGGCTAAAATGGATACAACTCTTAGTTTCAGCCAATTAGATGTTTGAGATTCAAAACTGGTTTCTGATCTTAGTGTTATGTTCTTGAGCCCAGAGAATCAAGTCTCCTGTTACATATAAGCAGCTGGAGAAGATTACACTCCTCATTAAATCATAAGTATGAATAGAATGGAAGGTGTTTTATGTGTCATTAACAAGATGCTGTATAAAGTCGTCAATCGAATCGAGAATACAAAATAAAAGTATATTAAACATTGTGGCGTTAAGTTGCTTGTAATTTGAATAAAAATGTCAGGAAATTTGATACCTGATTTAACATGCAGTGAAATCCAGCTATTAAGACTACCGTTAGGACTCAACAAAAGTGTTCTTAACAATGGGATTGTCGTTATTTTAAGATGAAATTAAACTAGAAAGGTTTACTAGATTTGGTCTTTTTGTTCAAGTTGTCTTAATGACGGGTGGTTAACTTTACTTCTGGACAAAAGTCTTGTCCGATATGGTTTTTCATAATATTTTTTAGCGCGTGAAATACAAAAATGGCATAAATATGGTATCGACGGAAAGAGGACATTTTTTATGCATTTAGTGAAAAAAAAAATTTGTAATTTGAGCCAGTTATGCCGATAGAGCAATGTGTTGAAAATTGGCATGCAAAAAGTTTCAATCTTCTAACCGGACAAGACTTTTGTCCATCAGCATATATACTGTAGCGGATTACAGTTGCACAAATTAAGCTGGAACCTCGGACATATTTGATGGGGATCTGCGTTCTTGGCGACGATTTTACCCAATCATTTTTAACATCATTAAGGGCGTCCACGTATGCATTCAGCTAATACATTACCGCAAATCTACATATTGACGTTCATGTGATGATGATGTTTGAAGTTCCCTGGGTTTGAGATCTCTAAGTAAACGGTTAGTGCAGCTACCCAACTATATACCAAGTACAACCATGAAGTAGTTCGCAGATTGTTGTTTCACCATTTTTGTCAATTTGTCTCCTGTTTCAATGAGTATGGTGCAAACTAAAACTTCGATCGGTATTTGCCTAGTTCTCACGCCAGCGATGAGTCATCGTAACCTATACTTAATGATGTCGTAGTATCAAACATTGTTTCAAAGTGAATTATAAACTGGTATAATACATATGTGGTAGGCAATAAAATTATCTATCATGCATCCCAGGCTCGGGTGAACTGTTTCTGGGTGGTATCCCGGCACAGTTTCGTTAATGCACACAAAAACAGTTCTCGACCTCGTAATAAAATGGACTAGAGTCATACAATATGTTACATATATCAAAAAATGCAAAATAGACAAAGATGCATTTTGATGTATACTAAAGGGCACAAGATCATAAAACTTAGTTTAGAGACCAGTCTCGAATCTCAAGCATCTGATTGGCTAAAATAACGACCAGTCGCCATTTAAGCCAGATGCTTGAAATTTGAGACTGGTCTGATTTAGTTTTAAGATCTTTCTGGCAAGGTGGCGGATATTTCTCGCATGTTTCTTTGATTTATATCTCTTTTTTTTCTATCAGATTTAGTTAAATGAAAATGATTACGATTAGTGGAGTTTTAGTAAAAGTAAATATCAGGAAGTCTCCAAGAGTTAGACGAAAGGTTCAAACCGGGGGAAGAAATCTTTTAACCATATCGCTCGAAATTCTCTTCCCAAACCGTTACATTCTACTTATCCCCTTTATTCTATGACAATCCTGGCAGTGTATATCTCATATACATGTACGAGAATTCTGAGAATTTATGTTGTGATATTGACACGGTTTAAAGCAAATTTATTATGCATACGAAGCACATTATCACTGGTATGACCATGATGGTACCAATAAATATCTGTTCTTCCAGTTTGCATTTTGTTTGATCATAATTTATTGCTTAAAATAATGCTTTAGTGCAATTTGTATTTCATTTCACATTGAAATTGACGTCTTGTTTTGAGCACACCGTTGTTGTTGACATGTGCAAATAAATTGTAACTGTGGATGCACATGTATTGGTGGGCATAAAATTTCGTGGTTTTTCAGTAGACGCAATTTTCGTGGATATTTGAATTCGTGGATATCAGTTGTTAATACGTTTAAGTTCGATTCCTTATTTTGTTGTGGTTTTAAATTTGTGGATCGATCTGCCTACGATATTGACGAAAATAAGAACCCCACGAATAAAGATGATTTTACAGTTTTCAAATAAATATTTAGTTGTTTTTTATATATGTAAAATCGCCTGGGACTGTGTCAAAAAAGGGTCAAGCCCATGTTATTAAAACATAATCTTGGCTTAAACGAAGGAATATGTTATACCAGAAGCAAGTAACGAATAAAGCTAGGATCTGGGTCCAAGATCATAAAACTGAGATTGGAGACCAGTCGCCGTTTCAGCCAATCAAATGTTTGAGATTTGAAACTGGTCTCCAGTTTTAATTTTATGATTTTCGGACCAGACTTTATCTTATCCCTATATCACCGATTTTCACTTAAGTCTCGTATCTATGTATTTCAAAACAAGCAAAGTATAAGTAACTTTTGTTTCGTCGGTGCAATCTCAGAAGCGTCAGTTATGCAGTTTTCAATCTCAATAAAGGCAAAATGCCGTTTTTCTTTTTATCGATGAACGTGCTGGGGAGGAGTGTGGTAAGCCCTTAAATTAGATTGACGTAAATCATTAGATGCGTAAAGAAATTTCGCCCCAGCACGCCCCTGAGGAAATGCATTGAATATAGCTTGCATTGTTTATCGAAAATAATGCTTTTGCAGTTCCATGAATTCTATTGCTAACTGAATTACTTTGGGGAAATGCGAGTAATGCTTATTCTAATTTCATGCCCAACTTTGGCAAGTAAATGCTTATCTAATGAATTACTTTTACAAGTGCTCGACTCCAGCCCTACTATGAACACAATAGACAATAGCCCAGGACATAATAGACATGACTGATTACATTTAAGTTCGGTCTTTAGTTTTAGATTACGTCACAGTGGTCAGGTAATCAATGTCGGGTCAGTTGATTAAAATTTGATTAAAATTTATTTCAGATCGTTTATCTAAATCGGTTGAACACAAACTAAATATGAAACTTTTATAGTAGCGAAACTGGGCATACATTGTGATATGTTGCCACGGACAGTAAGAGAACACTATTGGAAGTAATCAGGGGTTTCTTGGTGACCAAAGAAAAAGAACAGTTAAAGCCCAAGATTCATCGAGTTGTGTCATTTTTTTCTTTGCTTTTTTTCCTAAAATATTAATATACTCCGAGCATAATGCTTCTGATATTTTATGTATCTCTTTTTTTTTCAATGATAGAGTTTGAATGGGATTCTTTGTAAGACGCGTGACGTCCCCGAACACCCCACCCTTCATTTTATTTAAACAAAGCTTCTGAATGCAAAAAGGAAGTACGGGGCAAAGGAGACGTAGCTCCCATGATGTTTCCTCTTTTTTCTAGCATGAGAATTGAATGATTGCCAAAAAAATCAACAAACAATCGTCAGTGTTGTCTCATTTTCATATAAACTTTTCAAAGTTTCATTTTAACAAGCACTGTGTTCTTTGACCATTGACTCGTGGCTAATTTTAATTATGTATCATCCCGAACACGTTGTTCTGTATCCGTGTTTTATTTACTTTTGGGTATATTTACATTTTGATTATTTTGGTACATATATACTCAATCTTGAAAACAAATACGATTAAGTCGTACAGTATGGAAGGACACATGTATGTAAACTTCATAATAATGATGATGATAATAATAATAATAATAATAATAATAATAATAATAATAATAATAATAATAATAATAATGATGATGATGGTGGTGTTGGTGATGATGATAATATCAGTGTCTTATACTGAGTTCTAAAATTTGTTCAACATGGCTTTAACTTGATGTTCTGTTGTAATTTCTTCACTCTTTATTTACATTAAACTACAACCGTAGCTAGAATGGCGGACGTAAAGACACCATTTCATTGTTTTGATTATAATTGGTCAATTGTGATAATTTAGTTCATTAATCGCAGTGTGACTTTGGTAAAACTTTTCCATGTACTTAAATTCAGTGTTCTTTAATATAAGTACGTTGAGACGGCCTTGAACTGTTTCCAGCACTTCAGTGTTATGACTGATGCCCGTATGGCTAGAAGATAAAATATCTTATGATGTTTGATGGAATTATCGGGTTTCGACGAACCGCCATTAAGGGACTGAGACGAGCCGCTTTTTGCAGATTTTTTCAGTTTCTCATGGAAACCCCATAATCTCTATATATTGATTATTATACATATTTTTTATTTCAGTGATTACGTGTTCAAGTTGATTATCATCGGAGACTCCGGAGTTGGAAAGACCAGTCTCATACATAGATTCGTAGTAAGCATTTTCTAATATAAGCTGCTGCGGTATCACTTAATTAAGTAGGTTCAATCTCGAGCAAAATGTCCAAATACAAACCCTGAGCAGCGAAAAAAACATTCACAACGAAATTAAATTGAGCGATTTTACGCTTGGGTGAATCTCTCATCTGCATCCTCGCGAAATTTAATGATACCAATGCACGTTACCTGTCCGGTTTTGTGTTCAAATAAAAAGTTACCTGAATACTTTCCTCGTTCATTCACTAAGACCCTAGTATACCATATGATTTTGTATGACAGTTTGTTCATTTGAGAGCTAGCTGCGGCAAGTTTAAGGTTGGTGCTAGTATGTATTTAGTTTTATTTATCGTCGCTACCGGAAGACCATATGAGCGACGCCTCCAGAAGAGTGTTAATCATTTTAGGTTTTGGAGGATAGTGCAAGATACAGAGGACTCTCCAATTCCAGAATAATCCCTGGTTCTTTTAAGTGCCCGATGTATAGCACCACTACACTGGACCTCGGTTTAACGTCTCTTCCGAAAGACTGTTAGTAATTTTAGTTGGAGTAGCGGGGAATCGAACCAGCGATCCCTGGACTCAGAGGCAGATCCGCTCTAAGGTTGGTGCACGCTAGAATCTGGTTTAAATACCCAGGTTTGCTACCGACAGTTCCAAGTCGGTAACACCTCATTTTATCGGTTTCATTGTTTGTGGTGTCAGTTTTGAAAATGATCATTTTATTTGCACATGCTCTCTTTCCTCTGTGTTGGGAGGCTGTGTTTTCTGAATATAGATATTCTTGTTATGCATATTACACTAACGCAAAAGGTCAAACAAGTATTTAAATTTACGCTAAGTTTCTGCCTTTTTTCAGGATAACGATCTGGAAATGTACAAGTATTGCAATTTATGTCTAGACTTTGTAAGTAAAGTTTTTTATAGTTGGCTTTCGATTTTATGTTACGGCCACAAGAATCTCAACCATAGATTTATGACATAGATAATAAATATACTCTGTTCGTATATAAATTTTAATTTGTGTTTGAATTCGGAAACAAAACCTCCTTAAGCAACTTACTTTTATTGTTGTTGCTTTAAAAAAAAACTTCAATGGGGTTTACACATGTACATAACTAGGTATCTGACGTCAGTTTTGTCCATTAACATTCGCTATGACAGTTGTCTTTTTAACTCGAGTTTTTATATTATACACTTTGCGTTTTTATTGCCGTCAAAAGGTATATTATTGTGTTTCAGAGAACTAGAACAGTCGAATTAGATAAGAAAACTATAAAGTTACAAATTGTAAGTCACTTGCTTTTATTACTTTGATTGTTAAAAATCTAAGTTAAAATTTCTATGGACAACTTTAAGATCTTGGTACATTTTTTGTTGAACAAAATATCAAGATGCAAATTTTACGTAGTTAACAGAAAACTATTTTGTTCCTGAGTTTGTTTTTTTAATGGTCCATCGCCCTTTACCCTCACTTTAAATCACGAAGGCAAAAGAGAGAAGGCACAATATCTCGTTGGCCAAGAAAGAAATCCATCGTCATCGTCTCTTTCTTCTTTCATGTGCTGAACATCGTCCCCTTTTGTCTTTGCCATCTAGCTATTTGAGCAGTGTGGTGGCCGTAAAAAGTCTCCCAGTACATATAGTCAATACTTTTATCAGTAAAATAACCCGTTACCGATGTCATGCAGTGATAGAAACGTATATCAGGGCTATCCCATCAACCCTTTTGGGGGTTCCCCGGCTAACTCAATTGGTTGCGTTGTGGGAATTGCAGGGCTAGGCGCTGTCGCTGTAACGGTGCGGGTTCGCTCCCAGCTAGAGGCAATATCATTTATTATCGTAATCGTCGTAATCTCTTGACGTCTTTGTCATCGTCCCTTGGCAATTGTCTTTTCGTTGCTTTGCAATTATTCCTTTGAATCTTAATATCAGTTTGCCTTTCGCGTCATTCCTTCGACATGGACTATCTTTACTTTCGTGCTTATTACCACTCATTCACCATCATCTTTTAACTTTTTTGATGAAGGACACAGACACAAGTTTAGTCATTTAAAGTCATATTTTATGTTAATAGTGGGACACTGCCGGCCAGGAGAGATTCAGGACCATAACATCTAGCTACTACAGAGGTAAACACGGCATTTTTGTCGTGTATGGCGTCATCAACCAGGTACACCAAATTGCTTGTCTAATTATCTGTACACAAACCCTGCACCAATGTTTTACATGCTTATCTAGGAGGCCTTTCCTCCATATATACGCATTTATGGTGTGGGCGAACAGTGTAGATCCAGATCAGCCGGCACATCCGTCCTATCTGACACTCAGGATCTATACTGTTCGCTTTTTCATTCATCAAGATATTTTTATCAAGATGCGACCAGTGCAGAACCTGGTCAGATGGCACGAATGTGCCGGCTGATATGGATCTGCACTGGTAGCACATACGTAACAACGAGCATATATGGAGAAAAGGGGTATAGTGTCAGAATCCTGGTACCTGGGCCCAAGATCATTAAACTGAGATTGGAGACCAGTCTCAAATCTTAAGCATCTGATTGGACGAAATGACCACCATTCGCCATTTTAAGTCAATCAGATGCTTGAGATTTGAGACTGTTCTCCTGATTTAGTTTTATGATCTTGGACCCTATATGTGTAAATTTAGTATCATCCGGTCACAAACCTGGTATATGTATCGTGCATCAATCGTGATGAATGATGAATGATTACTAACCATTGCCGTTTATAATGGAACACTACGCCATGATTTCAGTTAGGATTGTTGTGTATGTACTGTTAGCCCGAATTTAGCTCAAGTTTTCAAATGTCATTACTTAAAGAACTTTCTAAGAAGAGAGTTTAGTATAAATGTTGTTTATAGTAGTAAAAAAAAACTCACAATTATAAACAGGTATCAATTAATCAAAGCAATTTGCATGGCTATTAAAATCAACAAGAATTAATTCAAAGTAAAAACTGAATGCCAATTAAGGAAGTTTGTGAATGGATCAACAGTTAGTAAATAATTTGCATGTGTATATTTCAGGAATCTTTTAACAATGTAAAGCAGTGGTTGCAAGAAATAGGCAAATATGCCGGTAAAGATGTCAACAAAGTTCTGGTGGGCAACAAATGTGATCTAACAGCAAACACGGTGGTGGATTACGCTACCGCAAAGGTACATACAGTCTTGTAGTTATTTTGCGAAGTTTTCAAACTATTTTCATGCACTGGGTCGATGATTCTAAAAATATTATTCCATGGCTCAACTCCGTCAAGTCAGATTCATGTATAATAAGAAGTTAAACTTGCAGATTTTGCCACACACATTCTTAAATTTCGTAAAATTTAAACGCGAACTATATTTAAAATTCGAACTAACCCACGGACCTGAGTAAGAAACTTGAAGTCACGATCATTTTCCTCATTTCGCCGCTTTTCATTTAGGTATATTCCGACGATGTTCGGACAGCCAAGAAATTCGACTTTACATTTCAGCTTGTAATTAATTTGGCAATCTGATCTTCATTCCAGGAACCAGCTTAGTACGTAAGATACAAGACTGGTTTTCTGATTCTGTCTAATTATCTTGAGTTCTGAAAATAATAGTGACACAAACAAAACAAAAGTTTGTCCGATTATAATTTTGAATCACTCAGCAATTATGATGTAAAATTAGAATTGAGATTTTGTTGCATAATTTTCTGTCAGTATTTAAATTGTGACTCGGATTAAGTTATTTCAATAAGCAAAGTTTCCGTGTATCAACTAGATGGAACTCATGTGTTTTTTAATAATTTTTAAAATAAGAACATTAGATAGCCAATGTTTTACAGGAGTTTGCAGACTCGGAAGGAATCCAATGTTTTGAAACCAGTGCAAAGAACTCCGTAAATGTCGAGCAGGCATTCATGACAATGGCGGCAGAAATAAAGTACCGAATAGGACCACCGACAGCGGTCGCAGACACTAAACCATACGTGACCAATTATAATGGCCTGAAAGAATGGGGTAGTGGGTGTTGTTGATATGTGGATTTCAAGTACTCATTACAATTAAGAGATTACTAGTGATATTTTTTCCGTTTTCCGATTAAATAAATATGAACACTTACGTTACAAGGATATGCAAAGAAACAACATGTATATTATTTGTAATGAACACATGTTTCTGGTAAGGTTATGAAAATGCAACATGGAAGAAACGCGTATTATTTGTACACTCACCGGCATTTCTAATTACACACTTTTTATAGACGAAAATAACTATCAAAATATTTGACTTTTTCTAAAATCTGAAAAAAGTAATTGGATTAAGTTTTAACAGCGAATTATTATAGCACTGACATTCTTAAACTAATTGCACAATAAAATAGTTCTGTGAAAGCATTTGTAGCGTAAATGACCGTCGCCGAATATGACGTCACGTGCATCGCGTTACGTCATTTTCGTACACTCAACATGGTATTCAATCATCGTAATATCAACGTTATGACGTAGTTATTCTAATTAAAAAAATTTAAGGGCAGTAAAATGAAGGTAAAGAATTGTAACTTACCTGTCTTACTGACGTGCCAGCTTGGAGCATTCCAACGGCACGCGCTCTCTCTACCAAAGTCATACGCGCCATTTTTTGTGAGTTTTTATACCGGCCTTTTTATCTCTGGCTAGAATTCTAATGATTTTGGCTAAATTCAAACTTGCCTAACATTTTGTACATGTGTGCACGAGGAAAATGCTGATTTCAAATTTTCGTCTCGCATGAATGAACTCGAATGGGGATTTTCGTGTAACGTGCTACGATTAGTCATCAACTCCAGGTACAACTCCCGTTATAACCAATTACCATAAACACCATGTTTTGATAGTTATTTTCGTCTATAAAAAGTGTGTAATTAGAAATGCCGGTGAGTGTATACTTCTGGTTAATTATTTAAATTGTTTCGCTTTTTAAGGTTATGCAATACAATTCCGTTTCTCTTAGAATATGTTCACGCCTGAGAAGGGAAACCAGTCTTAAATCTCAAGGATCTGATTGACTGACATGGCGACTGGTTGCCATTTCAGCTGCTTGTGATTTGAGACTGGTTTCAATTTCGGTTTTATTATCTTCAGCGCAGATCCTTATGTTTATAATATGTGTTAATGTAAAATTCGTTTGTGCTCTTATAACTATAACGTACTAGTTAAGTTTTAAAACAATATCAGTGAATGTTTTGTAAAAAAATAAAACATACAGAATGAGGTATTTCTTTTGCATTTACTTGTTATGTTGACCATAACGTTATATACGCCATTTCTATGAATAACCCTAACGGCCGTCGAAATTAATCTTTTACCATCGACTATGTCGCTTAAAAGGTAAGCGAAATATACAGAAGGATCTGATTGACTGAAATGGCGACTGGTTGCCATTTCAGCTGCTTGTGATTTGAGACTGGTTTCAATTTCGGTTTTATTATCTTCAGCGCAGATCCTTATGTTTATAATATGTGTTAATGTAAAATTCGTTTGTGCTCTTATAACTATAACGTACTAGTTAAGTTTTAAAACAATATCAGTGAATGTTTTGTTAAAAAATAAAACATACAGAATGAGGTATTTCTTTTGCATTTACTTGTTATGTTGACCATAACGTTATATACGCCATTTCTATGAATAACCCTAACGACCGTCGTAATTAATCTTTTAACATCGACTATGTCGCTTAAAAGGTAAGCGAAATATACGGAAACGTATATTGGCTTCGCTATGTTGTATAAAAAGTTAGCGACAAATAAAAAAGACTCGCTTTAAAGAAATTGACTAGATTTTAAAACAAGAACTTAATAGCGTGATTTCTTATTATTAGCAAAACAGAAGAAATAGAGATGGGGTGAAGTAGGGCTGATCAAGTGCCAGTGGCCACAGTATTTCATTACTTTATACACAATAGCGAGGTCCATATACATTCATTTATCAGAAAAATAAAGAAGAAGGGCTGGGTAGGTCTGGTCAAATGTCAGTGGAATGAAGACTAGAAATAAAGTGATGGGTATGCTGGTTTCTTGAATGTGCTGTGAAATAACAGCGTTTTTAATAATGGAAAAACGGGTCTGTTTATAAGCCTCTGCAAACCTTTATTAAACAAAGATTTGCTAATAACTAGTATATGAAAAAGAACATGGATAAAAGATGGCATAGGCCTATATAAAAAGTTTTGAAGTTCACACAGAAGTGCAAAAACACTGCAACGGTTTTAGGTGTCAATCGCTGTTAATTGATAGATAATCGCTGTTAATTGATAGATAACCCTTACATTTATTCCTGGAATCGGACAGTACAATCATTAAACTTTCAATGCATATAAGTTAACATCTTATAAAATGGTACCAGCTGTGATTGCAAGCATTTAGAAATATATGTTTACTACAGATTATATAGTGAAGACTATTAATTGGTCTTTTATAGGTCTTATACATATAGAGCTAAATAAGAACTCTTTATGTGGTGTTATTGTAACTAGTACTTAGATTTTAGTTAATTTGAAATGCTTGGGCAGCGAAAACCCCGATTTAGCACTGAAGCTAGAAATTTCTTGCAACGGGTACGATTGCGTTGAACTCCTTCTGTCTTATATATGCATATAGGGGTAAATGTCATACCGGTATATGTGGTATTTGGATATTTCCTGGAGAAAATTCAGGTTCCTGTGGAATGATTCGGCTTTAGTCAAATATGCGCTAATAAAAAAACACACTACTGCCCCGGGTTGAGTAAAACTCAGTATTTATATAAGTCATGCAAGTAAACAGAACGAATTTTAAAACAGTACAAATGACGAAAATGAAAGGAACCTTTAATGTAGTAATTTAAGCTTAACGCCGGAAATTTATACCATTCATAGATATTGTCGGACTGGCTTTTCTGAAGTCTCAGTAGAAGCGTTAGTAATATTTCTCAGATTGTGTCCCCCTTCATACCAGTCGTATCAACTCGGCGATCTCCGACAAGCTTCGGATTAACACGGATATGCATGAACTATGTAGAATCACCGAAGCGTGATCCGAGTTCTTCATACGACATGTAAATATAGCTTCGGATGTACACTGATATGCATGAATTATGTAGAATCACCGAAGCGTGATCCGAGTGCTTTCTACGACATGTGCATGTAGCTTCGGATATACACGGATATGCATAAAATATGTAGAATCACCGAAGCGTGATTCGAGTGCCTTCATACGACATGTACATGTGGCAAGGCACATGCAATTTCAGGATATACTTAACTAAGCAAGGAAGTGGTTGTGGTTTTTAAGCTCAGGAAGTTTCAGAAGTAAAATAATAGTAGTTCAAGTGGTATTAAAGTTATGGAGCAACAGGCAATGACTACTTTCGATTTGAGAGACTCCAGCCTGGAGCCGAGGCAATCCGATTAAGATTTAATCGTTGAAAACACAAGATTTAAAGTTTCAAAACATGTTTTGTCATTAGCATCTCCTGTGTTTGACAAAATGTTTCATTCAGAATTTAAGGAAAGTAATTGCAGTGAGCTTACTTTGCCAGGGAAAAGTGCTGATGACGTAGGAGAGTTTCTTCGGTGCATCTATCCGAATACACTGACACAAATAACCCGCACAAATGCATTGTCGTTGTTGCCATTACTCGAGGAATACCAAGTGTTTCAACTGAAACCAAAATGTGAAAGTGTGCTGAACGACAGTATTGATCGCTACACAAAAATTAAAGAATTATTCATTCTTCTAAACGAATCTTGTACCTATGATTTGAAAGACCTGCGAAAAAAATGTATCCAGTACCTGTCAGAGAGGAGAAAATCTGACATTGATGAAATGTGGAAAAACATCCAACTTCCTCCAGATGCTATAATTGAAATTCTTGATAATGTCAGCACCGCTCTGAATTCAAAGGTTACAGAGTTACAAGAGCAAGTTAAGAAGTTAGAAGATCGTAATTTGTTGAAGATTTGTCTGTTGCGGCAAATGAAATTCGACGAGCTAGTTAATCTTGACCGTTCCTTAAAGTGGAAAGAAGAATTAATTGTCTGGAATACTGTAAACTAGATAAAACATATGAAGATTCAAGAACAATAAATTTATGGAACGTAACTCTTACATTCACATTGAAAGTTGCAAGTAAGACAGTGTATCATCCGGTTAACAAAGCTAACGGTAACGTATATAAACTTGAAATCGAAGTAAATTCTAACGAGAGGACAAAAACAGTTTACTTTATACATGTCTTATTTATTTCCATCAATACAAAAGACAAATTAGAAAACCTATGCGTAACTGCCAACAGCAGGTTTCACGCAGAAAGTCGCAGGTTAAAGAAAGAGATAATTACACTGTCGGAGTTAATGGATGAGGACAATGGTTATGTTCGTGTACGGTTATTTAGCAGTACAGTTAATTTTGTTGTCCTGGTATACATGTCGGAGCCGTGGTAGTGTCTACTTGGAAAAAGAAGTCTATGACAGTTGACTGAGAACAAAAGCACGTATTCTGACTACGATTCAGTTGGGCATGTGAAGTGGCATGATTTTGAAACATGAATTTAATATTACAAGAATATAATACACATTATTTTAAAAAGTCAATAAAACAGTTAAAATATATTGTATTTTTATGAAACTTATGTAACAGAATCTAAATTCTTCTTCTATAATATTTTTTTACAGTTTCGCTTATGTCAATAAAACAGTTAAAATATATTGTATTTGTTTTATGAAACTTGTATAACAGAATCGAAATTCTTCAGTCTAAAACAAATTTGTAGCGGTGATTTCGAATTCAGTTTTGCCTCCAAGTGCATACATTTATCTTTCTAAATTTGGCAGAAAAAGCACACGCAAAGCTTACAATAACACACGTTCAAGCTTGGTTTTCTTGAAATAACGTTTTCCTATCTCGGAGATTCCTTTGGGAAAGTTCGTTTTCCAATTTGACACTGCATGCTATACTTTTCAAAATGAACCTACATTCGCATGCATATGTATGTTAATCATAATTATATACATGTAGATGTATGGTGCGCTATTAGTTTTAATGGAATTCTGTTAGAAAATCATGATACGCAATAATGTTTGAAATGATTAAGCCTCGAAGAAAAAATAACGGTCAAAATGTCTTTTAATTCTGTTATCCTTTCCGACGATGGCAGCTTGGCGGTAATTCCTATCTCCAAGGTTTTTCGAAAAGAAAAAGCATAAGGGTAACAACTGCGATAATACCTTTGCAAGACGCTGGCAGGGCTCTTAAGAGTTTATGATGATTTCAAGAGTTCTTGAAAACGAACGTAGAAGCTCCAACAGTTTCTTTAAATCATACTGTTGTGTCCTTGCTAATTAAACTCCATGTACTCTGGTCTCGGTTAGGTCGTTGATTACCTATTCGCTTGGAAATGCCGTCTTCCTGTTTCTGTGCTTTTTCATGCTCCATTGTCGATTTGATTATTGGGTTAAAGTAAATTCACAAACTAAGACAACTTTATAGGAGAACATATGGTTGGTGCACCCTAGAGCCTAGTTTGATCCCTCCCCCAAACACACACTCCTTCCAAGGCGGTAACATTTCAAGCTCTGCTGTTAATGCTTTTACTGTGGCAGTAAAATGTTGATACTGCTGTCACAGCGGCAGAAAGATAATAACATGATCTCAATGCTGCTCTTACTGCGGCAGTAAGATGATCTCACTGCTGCTTTTACTGCGGCGGGGAAATGTTGCTACTGCTGTCACTGCGGCAGTAAGATGATCTCACTGCTGTTACTGTTTTTCTGCGGCAATAAAATTTGGCTACTGCTGTCACAGCGGCAGTAAGATAATAAAATGATCTCAATGCTGCTCTAACTGCGACAGTTAGATTATCTCACTGACGGATGTCACTGCTGTTACTGCGGCAGTAAAATAATATCACTGTTGCTGCAACTGTCACTGGTGCAGTAGGATGATCTCACTGCTGTTACTTCTTATTGCTAACTTTACGTTGCATTGCTTAATCAATTCAATGGGTAACTTGATTAATAAAACATAATTACTGACTTACTTCATAATGTTAGGGTCTATTTTTCATTAACCCTCGGTAGTATGAGAATATAATTCAACTGACAGAGGATAGTGATATCGCTGTGACATTTGATATCACTCTTTTTACAGTATTTAGGACTTACTTCACGTTTTCGGACAGCAACGGACAAATACTAGTACCATACATGTTCGACATGTTTGGTAGGAAGTATACAACACTTACACGCATTAACAACAGTGCATGTTTATTTAACATGTTTTTTTTTATAAAATCAAATACATTAATTACAATGTTTTCATTAAATATCATTGTACTACAATAATGTTCTGATCAACAGCCCCAGCATCTCGGTCATATCTACAAACAAAGTAAAAATATGTATTACAAAAAGTTCAGACACAGTTGATCCGTTTAGAAGACATAATGTTTTATATAGAACAAATCAGATCTAGAAGGATTAGATATAAAGACGTGTGAGTAGAACTGCTATTCCGCATATACCAGAATGGATATTTGGAAAACAAGAGATTTTATATTTAGGGCTTTTTACATTCAATTCCATTATAGGGTATATTGTATCCAGCGAATTAAACTGTTTAAATACATCTAAAAAAGACAACAGTGAATTGCTGAACTTATTCCTAAACTGACCAACAACATATTATTATCATGTCATGTTATCCGTTATGTAGAACGAAATATGTACGAAGCTTTTATTCTGTGGAAAGAACACGATGTCCAGTATAAGAACTTTACAACATATCAATGCAATCATAAATTATCGCACTGCTTTCTCTGTTTTATGAGGAGAATTTTTAAAAAGATTTAAACCTCAGTGAGGCCTGCCGTAGACTCCTAGGATACCGGCTGTCATCTGTAAACCATCATCGTCATCGGCTGGCTCACTGTGCTCACAGACTTCATCAGACACTAGCAGAACGTCGGTCACCTGTTCAGCTTCAGTTACTAGTGCCGTGAGTAACTCTGATCCGTAACTGTTTGACTCAGACCTTAGCTCGCAGATTTCTTCATATTCAACGTCTGTTCCAGCAGGGATATGTATGTCTGTTACATCAGTGTTTGGCTTGGAACTTAGCTTAATAATTTCCTCGGATACAATCTTGATCTCCTGTGTTTTTCCTGAAAAAAAGCATTTGGAATGAAACATGTTCATTAAATCATCTCCAAGTTGTCGCCCTCGGTAATACTGACATTATTAGCCATGGACTTGAAGGTTCGAAACCCGATTCAGGTGGCTGTTCCTGGCTTTTAAATCGTTGATGTTAGGCTAAAGGATCGAACACGCTATAGTAAGCCACGTTTAAGCATGGGAAGGGTATGATACGGTATTTCAACAGATAATACAGAACAAACGATATTTAATCGAAAGAAACAAAATAAATATTCTCTACGTTTCTGAACCAAACCTTTTCCACTGTTTCTGTCGATATCTTGCCTCCCGTCTGTGGATTTTCATGATAGTTCACGATCTTATTTCACAAGTTATGTGACCCCACCATATAATGTTTGTTCTCTTGGGGGTGGGGGGGGGGGGGTCACTTGTTTGACACTACCTGGAGGGGGCGGGTTATTCTATCAAGGGATATATTTAGAATAGTATTTTTTAATAATAAAATCATTTCTCTTCATTTAAATATAAAGTTTTGTATATTAGCATAACACGTTTCTACTGATATAAAAAGTTTTCGAAATATCTTTCCTGCGTTTATTACCTGTTGCATTTAATTCTTTTGCTCGCCAGTCGAAAATGGGGGAAGATTGCACAATCCGGTCAAAATATTCATTCTTCTGGATGCATGGTTGCTTGCCTTGACGTAGTTTCCTATGCTCATATTGACTGAATGCTAGGGTGGTCCTACATGCTCGCAATAGTTGCTGCTCGACGTAACTGTCAGCTATCTGGCAAAGAACGCACAAACAATCCCGTGTATGGGTCTGTGACAGCTTGAAGATGTATTCTGAAGTAAAACAATCATGTTCTTTTTAGTGGGAATATATCTTGCGTGGTTCTAATACTACACGATATGCCACCAAGTTTAATCTTTTGGCGGTAAAATAAGGCCCCAAGATGATAAATCTGAGGTTGACGAGCAGTCGCAAATATCAATCATCTGATTTGCTAAAATGGAGACAAGACAAAACTCCATTACAGCCATTCACATGCTTTAGATTTGAGACTGGTCTCCAGTCTAAGTTTTACGATATTGGGCATTGATAGCATTTTCTGTACTAAAACACAACAAACATCTATTTTATTAATAAAAACATTAAGCTGAACGGTTGAATATTTTCAGAGAACTTACCTTGATCGTATACACGATGTATGTCCATCGTAAGATATTTTAGTCAAAAAGTTGCAAAGCTTGTCTAATAGTTCAGATACGCTGCGCAAATTCAACGTTTCTAAGGCGTCAACGTTATTATATTTACGCAAGCGATTTCAGATTTTGACGTCATGACGTTTCTTTGGCATTATTGCCGTTACTCCGACGGCTCATTTCATTGTTTTTCATTTTTCGAATTCAACTTTATCTTATTTGCGATATACTGATGTTTTATCCATTTAAATAACATAATAATCTCAGGCGCGTAGCTACTTCTACGCGAATACTGGGTGCCGTTTCATGAAGATGTCTTAAGATAAGACAAACTTATGTCTTGCTTTAGCTGATTGTAAGTGATAACATATTGTAATTGCCCATTAATAGTACTTTTTAGTCAAGGGTGCCGTTTGATGAAGATGTCTTAAGAAAGGACAGAAAGATGTCTTACGTTGCTCAACCTAAATTTTCATAAAACCGCTGTACGACAAAAGTTGCGATAACACAGCGTCGTAAGTGTTTGATGAAACGGCACCCTGGGCTGAATCAACATGATTCACATTAGAACGCATGCAGCACATTTTTTTTTCCGCAGGGAACATTAACCTACCCTTCCAGCACAATTATGAATCCTCCACTCTCTTACACTATCGTCTCATTACATTCACCTCTGTTATAGGCTGGGACTACATTCAACTACTTTTATATTAACAAAGAAATAGTTCACAATTTACATTCACAATAGTTTGGGCTTCCTCGGGTTTAATGAAAGATATTGAAAATTTCAGTCATTTGTTTTACCTCAAGCTTTCAGTTTCATAATAATGACTGTATGCAACGAAACCTTCTTAGTTTGGTCAAAAATCTTGACATTGATCCTTTCGCAGAGATGTAAAGTGAGTGAAAGGAACGACAACTACGCGAAGGAGATTGTGAATCAACGTGAATAAAGGGCTAGCTACGTCCCTGAATCTTATGTATTAACCCGTTATTATATTATTGTCAAACAAGATGTAAAAAGTTTCGCAAAATAAGCTTAAATTTTCCACAAAGTATAGTTTATTGATTTTAAAAGACCTTCTTCATCAGGATCGATTTCTACCCGGACATTTAAACCGCTTTTGTAACCCTATGATTCATAGCTAAGTTTAAAACTTGTGAATCACCGGCGCTGTCATATTTGAACACGTTGTCGGTATCGGCGTTTTATTTACTCTTTTACTATTACCTATATTTATATTTTGACCATAATGTGGTATTTTAAAACTAAGTAAAGTGAATAAATTTTAAAGCAGTGAAGAAAATTCACAGAAGTGTAGAAAATTTAAACAGAACGAAATATGTCGGTAACAATGGAAAATCAAAGTTATGATGCTAGTCTTTTGGACAAGTAAGTTAATAATAATAATAATAATAATAATAATAATAATAATAATAATAATAATAATAATAATAATAATAATATCATCATCATCATCATTGTTGATATTATAATTGTTATTGTTTATTCTCCTTCTGATGTATATGATGACGATGATAATGATGATTAAGTTATTAATATTAGTATTAAAATATGATGACTATGAAGACGATTATGATGATATGATAATGATGATGATGATGATGATGATGATGATGATGTGCGTAGGCGAAAACATGATCATGAAAAATGATGAAAAGGATATATCTGTAGTAGTTCAATTGTAATATAATCTCTTTTATAAAGGGCCATGTATGCATCATGTAGCAGAACATAACGTACTGTTCTTCTAGAAATATACTACATGTGATAGACTTTGCAGAATGGATTATAATTGTATAACCGGATATAAATGTTGAAATTTTCCGATGTAAGAATACTTTCCAGCACAGGAAAAAGCCTTTATGTCTGTCAACGCCCTCAGAGACAGACAGGCACCTGGTTGGAACTACCTGCCAGCCTTTCGCGATTCATGATTGTGACCTTTCGGGTATGCAGAACGATTTCAGGACATTAACCGATGTGTACGAAATATTGTATAATAAATTCTTACAAAATTATTCATTCAAAATATGAATTAACCCATCCAAATAAAAAAAGGCATATCCATTCATGAAGTACAGGTAAACCTGTCTATAGCAAAAATTCAAGGATAATTGAATTGCGGCTGCTTACAGCAGATGAAAGCTTAATACAGTAAAAATATCGCAATAGGGATTTATCATGTCGGATTGTTTTCTTTCAGTGATCTCCTTTTCAAGATGTTGATCATCGGTGAATCAGGAGTAGGAAAATCCTGTCTATTAATCAGATATGCTGTGAGTTTCATTTGTTCAGAAAGTTCAAAATTTAATAAAAGTTAATTATATTATAAACAATATGAATCATTATTTATTAACTTTATCATAATTTATTTGCCCAGCAATTCTTGTACATGTATATGCTAAGCAATTCTGGTACATGGCCAGAATTCATATTAGTTTGATGTTTTTAGTCTGTCACTTAATAAAAATTGTCATTTATTAAGTGAATTCACATTGGCCATATTAGGCCTCGGGCATTCATATAAGCTTTCGGTGTTCAGACTACCCTTGGTTCAATAACAAGGCCAATATGAATTCACTTGATTAATAACATTATATTATTTATGAAATGCATGATTTCATTTGAGAAGGAAATTCTTTCACAAAAGACTAATTTACAGTGTTTTAACGCCATGACAAGCGTTATAAAAGTGAGATTGGAGACAAGTCTCATGTCTCAGTAATCTGGCTTCATCCTTTTAAAACTGCGTATTAAAACCAGTCTTACATCTGAACCATCCCATTGATCAGTTCTGAGACTGTGCTCAAGTTCAGCTAATCATATTGCTGAGATCAGAAAATGGGCCCCATTCTCAGTTTTATAACCTTGGTTAATGGCTGATTAAAACTGAGCATAGATTCAGAACTAACCATTGGGAAGCTTGCTTTTTGAGACTGATCTCCATTCTTAGTTGACGATCACTTCGGTGGTGCCGACTATCACACCGATTGTCCGACTCTATCCGGGCATGGTGTCCGGAAATTAACCATTCCACAAACATTAACAGCGAGCAACCAGCAACAAGATTCCTGTTAATGAGTGCTGCTTCAGACAATTATAGTAGTACCTGGGGCCCAGGTACTACTAATCATGTATTTCATATTTAACTGTTACAGTGTTTCAGTGGTGATTATTTAGCGTAAGTGTCCTTTTTCATTAACCAGTTGTTAAATTTTGAATCAACAGTTGTGCCAAACACTGAATAATACGAAACTTCTGATATTTATATTTTCAACAGGACGACGAATTTTCAGACTGCTATATCAGCACTATAGGAGTTGACTTCGTAAGTTTACAGTTTTTTATTTACATTTTAAATACTTGTCTTTTCAAAGAATAGGACTTGCTCAAGATTATTGATATTAATCTTTATTTCGAATTCATTTACAGTTAATAATATTCAAACTGGCCACGGAAATTATGTAAAAAGGCTTCAGAAGTATATCCCTTAAGTAAGTTCCTTACATGATACAACTTCTTTTTCAGAAAATTAGAACTGTTGAAATGGACGGCAAAGTGATCAAACTCAACATGGTAAATACTACTTCTCTTCATTACAACTTCTATTTCCCTCACAGAATTAATTTTACAATAAACACGTTCAACGTTGAACTTCATTGTTTTCTTTTTTAACCGATCAACAGGATCCAGCTAATTGCTTTTCTGACGGAGCTCTTTTTTTAAAGTTAGATTACGAAAATATGTAAAATGACTTAGCGGGGACACGGGACAGTCGGCCTCGTGTTAATACCTTTATGAAATATATTTTTAATTAATATCACTAAAGTTATGATATCTTGATACCATGTAAATAGTGTGTATTCTAATTTCACTTTTAAAACAGATACATGTTTTAAAGTTTAATAACTGTAATAATTGTACATGCTGTAATGAAAAACGTTTTTTTAAAACACCATAATAGTCAATCTCTTATTTTACAGTGGGACACTGCGGGACAGGAGAGATTTAAGACAATCACGAAAACTTTCTACCGAGGAGCACACGGCGTCATCCTCGTCTTTGATCTAACCGATATGGTAACTTTTTTTCGCGACTTTTTGGGTTAATATCTATTTCTTAATATCTGTATACTCCGATTTTGACCCGTAAGCTGTGACATTTCGGACGTTTTCATGCATTCCATTTATATAATGATATATTACTGTGAAGCAGCTTCCCGTGAACCCTATTCACCGAAGGGGCACTGATCAATGCCTGTAATCCATGATGTTTTGTCGACAGATTTAGTAATTGGAATCTTCATTCCACACAATTTAAATTACATTCTCGTCGGCGTATTTATCAATGTGATTAAAATCATTTCCTGAAAAACGCTACGCTATCAGGATCTGGCGACGAGTAACTAAAACGTGTTTTTATCACTAACCCTTTGAACCAATCAGATTGTCGCCTACAAAATCGCAAAATTGAAAGTATAAATAATATTTTGAACCATGGGAAGTGTCGACAGCTTTCGTAAGACATAATTTACTGGAGATATATGTGTTTAAGTCGTATTGCATTCATTTCTAATGTAATGACATCTTCAGATCATTTTGCGAGCGTAATAAATCATGATTCCTTTGTTGACAGTTTCTAAAAATAGTAATTGGGAAAACCGCTATTACTTATGTACGGTGTCTGCGGGCCGTCATCAGATCTAACATTTTGTTAGATCTGACTTTAGTGAGATTGCGTATTTATTGAACTTATTGTGATCTGTGCATTTTAACTTAACGTTTTCCTAAAAATGCTATTTAAATAGGGACAAAGTAGTTTAATACAAGGCCAAAGATCACAGACCAGTCTGAAATATCATGTATCTGACGAGTTGAAGCGGAAACCCCTAAAACTGTCGAATCAAAAGCTACAACTTTCAGTTCAATGATCTTTGCCCATGGTATATAGAGGTATGGCATTAGATTAGCAGTGTCCAATATCATAAAACTGAGTTTGGAGACCAGTCTCATATCTCAAGCAACTGACTGGCTGAAATGGCGACCAAGCTAATCAGATGCTCGAGATTTGTGACTGGTATCCAAACTCAAATTTATGATCTTGGGCCCAGACCGAAAAATGCCCGGAATATTGTTTATAACTGAGAGGTCAACTGCTCCACACATCAACTAAACAAATTGTGCTTTGCTTATTTCAGGAGTCATTTCAAAATATTCGAACCTGGATGAAAGACGTAGATTTGTTCGGTGGACAACATGTTGCTAAGCTTCTAGTCGGAAATAAGTCAGATTTGAAAGAAAAACGGGTTGTCTCGTATGAAATGGCACAGGTACTAGGATTTTGTATCAGTCAGTGAACAGACAATAAAACCGTTTTTTCTTGCTTTGAATAACTGGATCTAGATCTAGGTCTCTACAACGAACTCAAAGTGGCATCTTGTCGACCGAAAACACATTTGCTCAGCGCAACTAAATCGTCTATTAAAAAAAATACGATTATTACGTAAAAAGTCACGCGTGCTATTAACTGCTATTCGGCGATTGATTGCGCCTGTAACAAGGACTGCTCCAGGGATTTCAATGTTGCATGTTCGCTTTATTGTTTTCGCAATATCTATATCTGTTTTCCTGCTTACTAGTATTTTAATTTAAGTTAATCTGTAATAACTTTTTTATCCCCCTTCAACGCGGAAGAAATATATAGTTGCACTTCTTCCGTCAGTTCTTCTGTCCGTCCGTCCCCCATCAACTCCTCATTAACTATCGGGCGGATTTTCTGTCAAATTTTCAAAGATGATCAAGAAGGATTTGTTGATGATCGTAAAGAAAAGATGTTTCCTGCGACCACTTTATTAAAGTTATGGCCCTTTGTTTCAAATGTTGTCATAGCAGTGGGGCATCAGGTTGAATCAAAGTAAATCCATTTTCCATAGACCTCAATGTTAAATTCTCAATATTCAATGTACATTTAACATGATTTCTGTCATCTTAATTTCTAGACAAACATATATTGCCGTGAAGAACTACATTTCATCTATCAAAAAAACACACAGGAAATTGGGGGTTAACTTACTTGTAAGAAAACTACTGATCTCTAACCGAACTGACCCTATTTTAAAAGCGGTATCGCAAATACGGTGCCAAAAATCTACATCCGCTAATCCGGAACTAGTTCGCCTCTACCAAACGAGATATAGGCATGAAATTGCTTTCATTTATTTTCCTGACATGTTATTCCTGCAAACAAGCCACAAACAGGCCGATTTCTAACAGCTAAGAGGACCCCAGATGAAGAGAAAAAATAGCATATATTAATACGGACTTCATTCGACCACGGAGGGATACAGCGTGATTTGGTGTTATTCAACCATCAGTGTCCCATAAACACAGTCTAATGTATACTCCTTTTTATATCGATCAGAAATATTTTAGCTTTTAGGTTTCCACAGCATCCCACATTACGCGTTGACATTAATGTTTTTTTTAAATTCCTTCAGGAGTTTGCAAACCGGATGGGTATGCCGTATCTGGAGACGAGTGCCAAATCGTCAACCAATGTGGAGCAGGCGTTCATGACCTTGACAGCGGAAATGAAGAAAGTGTTTGACACAGGTGCTTTCAAGAAGCCTATCAAATCAATCAAACTTCGGGACGGTCATGACGTGGAGAAAACGTGGTGGTCGCCTAGCAACATGTGCGTTTGTTGATGGTATTTAGTGGGACTTCTACTTGGTTGTTACAAATATCCCAACACGTGAAGCTATGAACGATTTAAGAATCAGAATCACAGCGATGCACAAATCAGCCGTTGTTAAATACGCTATCTAAAACAAAGAATGAGACAAAAACTTACATATACAATGACGCAATCGCCTTTCGTTCACATCATTATATACTCGTTCAAAGGAGGTAGGAGCCACGGGGGAGTTAAACTGAGAATTAAAACAACTAAACGGCAGTGGGCAGTAATATGTTTGACTAGCTTTTAGATCACACTTGAGTTTGAATTCGAAGTTATCACCGAATGCCTATACTTGCCAAGACTGACTGCAGCGGTTACTGCAAACTGCGTTATTGAGAGCATTATAAACTAACAATCCTTTGAAAAAGGATTGTGAAAATGACAGTTTTGCCGTGGCTTGAACTTTATACTAGTTTATAAAGCTACTCATATTTTTAAAGACACATATATTGAGTCGTTAATTCCCAGACTTCTTTTAAAAGCATTGACCACAAACAAACCATTATCAGGATGCAATGTAATAATACGTTTTATATTTAGTATCATCTTTTCTTTACAAGGACAGAATAGCTTGAAAAAAACATTATCTATGTTTATTTTTTGTATTAATATGATCATAGCATAATGTTAATACATTTTTTTTTCATCACAAACAATTCCGAGCTGAAGATGCCAATCCTGTGCATAGGATTTAGTATATGACAGTTTTGTTAAAACTCGACACTGGCACACAGCCGGATAACCCACCCTCAAGTTACACGAGCGGTGTACAAATAAAATGTTTGTTTTCATGGCTCAGTCCATTCGCCATTTCAGCCAATCAGATCCTTGAGATTTGAGACCGATATCAAAACTTAGTTTTATTATCTTGGGTCCTGCTGTGTTGAGATTGACACCAATAGCTCATTAGCAAGTGTTAACAGTGTACAGGGTTCATCAAGTAAAAGAATTGACATAATTTTAAGACAAATGACAGTTTCAAAATCAAGGTTTGCTGAACACTTTTGAAATTTGATAAATCTTAGAATGGGTTTGTCTTTTAAGCTTTGGTTCCTGTCACTGTCCTACTTATCAGTAGAGTATAAGTATGAATTCCTGGCTCTGAGATCTCAAAATCTTTCATATGAATTTTAATATTTCTGCAAATATCTTATAGTTTTGTTGCATACAAAAAAGAAACAGTAATTATTGTTTTTTGAATATGCACCCAGATCACAATTGTAAATATAGTTTAAATATTTATTTCAAATTTTGTTGTTATATTATTAATTTTGGACATGCTTAAACCAATGGTCTCAAAATCGTTTCTTCACATAACAGATGCTTTTCCACAAAATCTTTTTCATCTTTTACTACTTAAAGCAAAGGCCCAAATTCTTAATTTTAAAATAAGTTTACCTTGAAGGGAAATCCATCTAAATCATCTCTCCCAACACAAAATCTCATTACAAAAAGTGACTGTTTTTGAAGTGAAAAATGATGCATCTGAACTACTGAGTTTTGAAATTGGAAACATTTTGGATTTTATCAGTCACCTGAAATAATATTTGTAATGCTCTGATACAATATGTTTGCTTGAAATAGGGTCCTTCATCTCTCAAGTTCTTATGACTTTTCTTTAAATGAGTTCATTTCTTTGTTATTTATTTAGTCATAAAGACATGCACGTCGTTATTTTTCTGAAATATATATATGCTCAACGAAAAAAAAGAAACCTGACACTGCATATTTTACCGGTTTTCCTGGAATCCAATTGACATGCTTTATGTATTTGAATTGTGTTAGGAAATCATCTTCAAATTTGATGTGTAATACATTTTTCTGTGAATGTTAGTATTACTGGTTCATTAAACAAGCATTTTAGCCCCCAAATAAAAATACATATTTAGTATACTAGTTATGTATCACATAGTTATTCAAAGTGTCTAGATTCTTTTTTCTGCGTTTTATTGCATAAACCTTCAAAGTTAGTATGCAAGTATTAATCTCAATTCTACAAAAATAAAAACAAACTGAACATTCTTGTTTTCATTACCTATATACATGTACACAGAACAACAAAATAAAGCATGATGAGGATGAAGCCGGCTGGGGATCATGTTTTCGGGGCTCCATAAGCATCAGGCATTCTCTCTATGGAGTATCTGAAATATTCAACACACAACAGTTACAGCCCTTCACATCTTTGGTACTTTGCTACTATACAAAACATGTATCTTAATTCTTTACTCCATGGGATATGGCTGAAAATTTTATTTTAACATATTTTGGAAAGTACAATTAATTATCTATTCATCATTTTCCCAGACTATTTGTTGATTTTGTTATAAATTTTGTTACATTGCAGATTTAATCCAGAGAACTGCTATGACAGAAATGTTTTTGTCAAGTTTTTGTGACCAGTTATCAAGGAATTTAAATTCTAGGAATTATATTACCTTCCCAAGGAAAAAAATTCATAGGTAGCAAATGACAAACTGTAAAGGTATGGTATCCCTACCTGTGTTGTTGAAGGTACATTATTGGTACACCAGGAATCTTTCGTATTCTTCTCTTCAGATCTTTATCACAGGTGGCCACTATGTAACACTTATGCTGTAGACAGAAAGAATGACAAGACAGGGCATAAAATAAACATCAAAAAATTTATTTTCTTAGAGTAAGTTCACATTTGAACCTGCCTCTTGTTAAAATTAATAGATCTTTGAATCAAGACAAATCCTGTATACTTTGGGTTTTTTTCACTGTAATTTGTGAGTTTAACACTTTTTTAATTTAAACCAGTCTACCTGTGGTATTACCTTTTCACATGAAACTAGATGGAAATAAATGAGTGTGCTACAGAATGTAAGCGCTCAAAGGACTCTGTAACGGTGCTCTAACAGGCTTGAGGGTCAAACCCCAAACCCAAACTTTTTCCTACTGATCCTTACTATTGACAAAAAATTAATGTAATTTATGTATGAATGAAGCATTTACTGATGTAGATTTTGATGCTTGTAGACAGCTATTACTGTTTCGAATAACGTGTAGACATGGGATATTTTCTCTAGAAATGTTAAACCTTTGAGTAAACAAGAGGTGTTTGTCAAACACAAATGCCCCCCCCCCCCCCCTGACGTGCAAGTGATATCTATTAGCATTGAATTCAAATTTTTGTATGCAAAGGCCACTGTGACCTTGACCTTTGACCTACTGATCCTAAAATCAATAGGGTTCTTCTATTGGTCATGACCAACCTCCACACCAAATATGAGGACTGTATCACAAAGCGTTGTCTAGTTATTGATCGGACAAGGTTTTTGTGGTCAAGGCCACTGTGACCTTGACCTTTGACCTACTGACCCCAAAATCAATAGGGGTCTTCTACTGGTCATGACCAACCTCCACACCAAATATGAGGACTGTATCACAAAGCGTTGTCTAGTTATTGATCGGACAAGGTTTTTGTGGTCAAGGCCACTGTGACCTTGACCTTTGACCTACTGACCCCAAAATCAAAAGGGGTCTTCTACTGGTCATGACCAACCTCCACACCAAATATGAGGACTGTATCACAAAGCGTTGTCTAGTTATTGATCGGACAAGGTTTTTGTGGTCAAGGCCACTGTGACCTTGACCTTTGACCTACTGACCCCAAAATCAATAGGGTTCTTCTACTGGTCATGACCAACCTCCAGACCAAATATGAGGACTGTATCACAAAGCGTTGTCTAGTTATTGATCGGACAAGGTTTTTGTGGTCAAGGCCACTGTGACCTTGACCTTTGACCTACTGACCCCAAAATCAAAAGGGGTCTTCTACTGGTCATGACCAACCTCCACACCAAATATGAGGACTGTATCACAAAGCGTTGTCTAGTTATTGATCGGACAAGGTTTTTGTGGTCAAGGCCACTGTGACCTTGACCTTTGACCTACTGACCCCAAAATCAATAGGGGTCTTCTACTGGTCATGACCAACCTCCACACCAAATATGAGGACTGTATCACAAAGCGTTGTCTAGTTATTGATCGGACAAGGTTTTTGTGGTCAAGGCCACTGTGACCTTGACCTTTGACCTACTGACCCCAGAATCAATAGGGGTCTTCTACTGGTCATGACCAACCTCCACACCAAATATAAGGACTGTATCACAAAGCGTTGTCTAGTTATTGATCGGACAAGATGTGGTCTACGGACCGACCGACCGACCGACCTACCGACCGACCGACATGTGCAAAGCAATATACCCCCGCTTCTTCGAAGGGGGGCATAATTAACCATTTCCTCCATATATACGCGTTTTTACGCATGTGCAACCAGTGTGGATCCAGATCAGCCGGCACATCCCTGTCATCTGATCAGGATCTGCACTGGTCGCATTTTGGTCAGAAATAACCTAAGGAATCAAAAGGCGAACAGTTTAGATCCTGATCAGACGGCACAGATGCAATAAAGTTGTGTCTACGGAGGAAAGGGTTAATGAAACTCTTAAAATAACCTACTAGATGACAGAGTAGCAGGAAACTTGTGAGAAATAGTCTCTCATAACATTAGTACTGAGCTTATCACTGCATGTTTCACATCCAAAGCTAAAAGACACTTGGCAACTTCTCTTTAAAAATTGCTAAATGTATAACATTATACAGGTGTCCAATTTACTAGGGGTATGACCCTTTGACTAATGAAGTTTTTAAAAAGCCTCATTTGACCCCTATGATTTAAGCTGAAGGGTCATTATTTCTTATATTTGAGGTATTTTGAATATTATTAATTGGCAAAATCCCCTAAAAAAAAGATCAAAATGAACATCAGGATTCAGCTGCTAGTGGAACCCCTATTTCTACTGTTCTGACAACCTAGGCCAATCACTGAACTTCAGAATGCTATTTTTTTCTCAGTTTTTAAACAATCCCTACTGCTATACCTGAGTTACTCTCTGTACCAGGCAGTCATCAGCATACGTCCCTTTGTGAAGACATGGTAACCGTTCAAATCGGGCATCACGAGCTATCCTGTAATAAAACAGGTTATGTTCACTAATAATTGTTTTTAATGGTTGTTGATACTCAAGCCTTAACAATGTTATCATATAGATACACAAAATGATGTTTGAAGTTGGAACAACACACTTAAGTCTTGAACTTGGTAAATGCAACTTTATTACAATACTAGCTTTTGTAAAACACATATGAAATTTGGTTATACAATCAAATTATATTTATAAGAAAATGAAAAATCACTGTTTTTCATTCCAAAAATAGTAATAAAATATTGAAATTATCACTGAAGACATGCTTTCCAGTGACATGGATAAAATTATGATTTACCTGAGAGCCACTCGGTATTTGGATCCTAACTTTTCTAGTTCAGCAAGAACACAGTCTGTGATATAAGGTATACCTAGAAGCAAGAACGCAATATGTTATGTACTTGTAGGATAAGGTGTGTATCTCTAGGCCACCTTGGATACAATATTTATTACAATATGGTATTTGGGATTCACAGTATGTGATATGCAGACATGAAATTTTCTGTAGTTTCTATTTATTTTTCAATTACTGGCTTTATTGTTATTGCTTTTTACTGTTTGTGAATTTGAGACGTTTTTAAATTTAAGACGAATCAGAAATCAGTAATCATTTGTCCTTTCCAGATGGTCTAAATCACACAAACTGTGCCATTTTAATAGTTTTAACCATTGAACTTAAAATTTAAAATGGAAGCTCAAGTATTTATAAAACTGAGAAAACTGTATTTTCTAACCATAGGCATAAATAACATATAGTAAAACCCCTCATAAAGATCACCCCAAAAATTAAGACCACCCTGAATTAATAGACTACTATTACAAAGTTCCTTTTAACAGTTTTGCACTAATTTCTACAGCAGAATTAAGACCACCCCACTTTTATGACCACTCTTGTACAGAAGTTTCACTTCACTTACATTTAGCATAGAGACAGTCCATCATGCCCTGTATGATATCTATCTTGTTTTTGATGGAGAAGTTGATGAAGTTAGTGTCAACCAGGACATGGTAAGGTGGTCCCAGCTGAGTGTTGTAGTGGAAATATAAGGCTGATGACTTCTGTGGCCTGAAAAAGTATACAATACCAGAATTTAAAACAAGGGCAATCACTCATTTTTTAACTCACATTTCAAAATTTAACAACTTTTCTCTGGATTTTCCCCGATTTGGTTGAATGTGTAAGTAATAGATGAAAAGTGAACATTGAAAGGCACCGAACACAACAAATATGAAAATATTGCAGGCTCGGTTTGATATTACACATTCATTTTATCATGTGTTTACACTTACAGTATATGTATAGAAACAGATGAGCCAGCATATAACACAGTATAACGAATATTTCTGTGAGTTTGTGAAATAATTTTAAAATGTGAATGTAAATAACAAAGTTATGGGCCCGACACAAATGTTGGACAGACAGATGTATGGATGGACAAAGTGGTGACTATATTCTCCCCTGAATTCATTAGGGGATAATAAAAATGTATTTAAATGCATTTAAACTGTTGAACTATTCCTTCAAGGTTTCCTTACAAATGTCTCTCTGATATGTTCAGTGGATTCTTTCCTTTCTTCTTTTCTTTATTCTTCTTCTTCTTATCTCTCTCCTTGCCCTTGCTTAAAGTAGACACAAAACATAATTGAACAGTAACACAAAATACATTTTATCTATTTGGATATACAACACAAAATGTGATCAGAAATAAACAGCTTTACAAAGTTGATCCGCTAGTAAAATGATGTCACAGTGTACATAATGTCTTCAAACATTTTTAGTTTTATATAACACATTCAATATAATTTTGATTAACTATTAACCTTTCCTCAATACACACAGGTCTTATCCCGTGTGCCACTAGTGTCAACACGGTGAGCCAGAGTTCAAAGGTTCAAATTCTGGTCGAGGCTACTCTTTCCAACGCAAATCTGCCACATTAAGAGACTTATAATTTACTTTGCAAAAAGACCAAATCTGTCTCACCCAGTTATGCATCTTTTGTATACTGAAAACTTAATAGCTATCATAAAGTTAAAAAGGACAACAGCTTTCTTACATTCTAGAATCTTTTAGACTGAGAACCCTCTTCACTTCTGCATATTTCTTTGCTTGTTTTGCCCGCGCCTAGAAAACAAACAGGTTTTAAACAAATAAAGTAATTTTAACAAAATCATAAATCGACGATGTAAAATATCAAAGTGTTCACGTTATCTTTAAAATGACATGAACAAAAGTTAACTTGCCATGTCTTTCCCAATTTTGTTGTTGTTGTTGTTTTCTTGCCGGAAGTAATTTTTGGGATACTTCAGGAGCCTATTTTAGGTGGATATGTTCATACCATACCTTACAAAACGTACGCATAACATAAAAGACAAAACGTTACCATAGTTTTAGGGTCAAAACGTCCCACATAACAAGTCTACACGTACTTTTTTCAAAATTTTTAAATAAAATTTTACATCATCTTAGCTAATTCATATTTTATGCAGACATTTGTTGAATGTGCGAATATTCTTGTATTTTGAAGAAAACATAAAATTAATTTTCGTAGTTTGTGGTTTATCTTTCAGTACTTGCATATAGTCAGACATTCTAGTAATTCACTGATTCTCATATGTCTGGATCAGACATCCTGTGCTGATGGTAATAAAAATGAGATTGGAAACCAGTCGCCATTTCAGCCAACTTGCAGATGCTTGAGATTTGAGACTGGTTTCCATGCTCAACTTTATAACCTTGGGCACAGTTTGATATTATAATGATGTCAGTTTTAAAAGTTGCTAAAAATGAAATTTGAATATCAGAACGGTCGAATTCAGAAGACACAAACGGCCAAAAAGCAGAGGGAAAAGAGAACATGGGTTTACAAAATTATCGTGTAAAAGAGACACCACAAACAATTAGCAATTTAGCATAAATGAGAACCCGAAGGTTTTCCACTTTCGAACTGTTAATAGCATAACACTGATTTTGACACTGGTGTTTAAACATGCTTTCTATGGTGCACCATCATCACACTTGCCCCTACAGATTCTCCTAAGAGCTAACAACCGCAAGTTGTGTTGGTGAAATAACCCCAATCCACCAACCAACTCTACAATGTTGCTTGAAAAAGCACACACATGCACATCAAATGTAAATAACAGATGGTAATAACTGACCTTGCTGAGCCCAGAGCACGACAGCTTACTTCGTACAACTTAATTGCAGGGATTAAAGAAACTAATTGAGCTTCCACGATCTGTTTCAACGGTACCCCAGAAACCTTCACAAACGCCCTTATTTTAGACAGTGATTATCGAACTTCTAAAATAGCTGTGTAGCTGGTGTTTTTTTCCTAACAAATCGCCCTGATTTAACTGATTTTTAGACGGTAACTAGCACTCGCATACCGAGCTTCGAGCCGAACATACATGACCTTGTATTTAATTGCCGATCATATACCAATTTTAACATTTTATTTCGTATTTTTCGAACTTTTGTTACAGGGTTTGAGTAACTTACGAAAAATTTATTAGTAATTCATAACAATGCATTTCAATGATTTAAGTGAAAACACTAGAATGCTAAGGATTATTTAAAGACAGATTTCATCAACCGACATTTTATATACTTGTAATACGGACTGAGAATTCTGTTCAAAGAACACATATCTACAAGTATTTAAAATCGAATCGTTGAAAATTAAACTTTAACAGAGCAAACAAGCTCTTAAACGGAAATTTTATTGTGTGTTCAACAGATGCGATGTGTCGGTAGATGTGGCAAAGGGTCGGATGCAAGATTTTCAGAAAGCGGGTGGGTGTGGGGTAGGTTGTTTGGGACAGTCTTAGCGTATTTACATGATAAAATTGCCAACTTTCTGGCCAATATCGCCATTCGCAATTAGATATTGCTGTCTCAACAAACAAATCAATGAACCCCCACTGCATCCGCCCCAGAGGCAAAATGCTCCTCTGAAGAGACCTAAGTTTTTCTTTTCCAGGATGGGATTAGGCTGACTTTCAAAACAATAAGAGGAATGCTCTCACAAATGAAAAGTTTTAGAAAGCGTTAAGAAAGCATTCTTTATTGATCGATATTATTCACAAATTTAGTATTACGTGATCAAAATTCTTCTATTGCATCGAAAAAATGTTTTCTTTTAACAGAACTTCCTGACGCCATATGTTTTACAGTGTATTAATTTAGTGATTTACAGTGTATTAATTTAGTGACTGAATTTCATATTTAACACATTGACGGACGATTTTCTTGTCCTTTTCACTAGTTGCAGACCCGGTCCATATTGTCCCATTCGTTGCTGAACTCCTTTCTTTATTTCTGCGGATATCCGATCGCGAAACGAGTTTTCAGATTTCTGACACAGAGAATTCGGTAGTTCGCCGGAATAGCATCCTAAGCTGTCATAATTCCCATTCGAATCGTGATATTTATGCCATTTCAGGAAACTCATTTCTCGCGTTATTTTCTTCCGTTTTTTCTTCATTTCTCTCTCATGCAGCTTCTTTTCCCTTTTCACTTGACGACTGTGCATCTCCGTCTCAAATTGTTTTTGAATGAATTCGTTTGTTAGACATTGACTTGTGACTCCACATTCGTTTTCTCTCGTACGTTGTATGACGGGAAGCTTTTGAGTAGAACGAGTAGGTGGGAAAGGTTTGAACATTTCTGGCCGTTGAAAGTCAACTTTTAAATCGTATCTGATAAAATGAACGCCGCCATGTTTACTCAGATTAAATTTCCTGTTCCGTTGCTTAATATATGAGTCGTTGCTAATAGCGCATTGTATTGGAGCGCCTTGTATACTGGAATTTAAGCTCGGAGTGGATTGCCCCGGTTTTGGGACTTGAACATTGCGGCTTTTCTGCCAACCCGTAAAAGCTTCGTGTGCTCCGGAAAAGGGGATTCCTCTTGTTGACCGTGTTGATCCAAGAGTAACCAGAGGTGGTCCAACGCTGTCGTCCAGCGGAACATATTTACAACCATGATTGAAGAAACCAAACCTTTTCAGAACTTTTTCTAGACGAATTTGTTGGAGGATCTTCTCGGCAGATCGAGCAGTTATGTCCGGAGTGTTATAAACACGATCGTTTGGGAAATACATGATTTTCCATTCTTACCGAAATTTTGTTGCTACCATGACTGTGACGTCAACAGATACATACTTGTAGTAAATTAACGTCATTGACGTCATTGACGTTAGAGTTAAATCACTACAAAATTATGTTTTAAATTGATTGAACACCGCTACGATTATATTTGCATAGGCGCTTCTGGTTAAATAATTGATCGAGCTCTTATAACTTTGGAATTAAGAAAAAAGTCTTCTTTTTCTGTATGACATCTGATTGAAACTATTTTACTCGTTTTATAAACGAATAAGACATATACGTTGCTAATGAGAAAAATATCACACCGTTCATCCAGATATGGTGAATGCCGTGGGTATGCCAACGATAGTTGTTTCTGAACATGTACGTTTTTCGGTAAAAGTCAGTATTGGCCTGATTTTTACATTTTCAAACAATATCTTATTAGAAAACTATACATATTGATTCTCTGTTTAAAAAGGAATTTACTGACGAAATAGCGACGGACACAAAATATTATTGATAGAGCAATTGCATAAAAATGGGCAAATTTTCGACAAAATATGTCATTTCATGAATCGGCAGCAAATATTTTTTTATTACCAAACCTGAATTATTTTAAATATTCCATGATAAAGTTCAATTATTTACCTGTAAAATTTGAACACTTTTATGCAATTTCCTATCAATAATTTCTGTGTACGTCATGATTTCGTCAATAGATTCCTTTTCAAACAGGGAATCAATCTGTTTAAACTTTTCTGCTAAGATATTGCGGAAAAATGTAAACAAAATAGGCCAATACTGACTTTCACGTAAACATGTATATGTTCATACGCGACTGTCGTCTGCATACCTGCGGCATTCACCATATCTGGTTGAACGGTGTGAATATTATACCACAAAGGACCAAGACGTCGATACGGGTTTTTATTTTACTTAAGCTGTTTTAACCAAACTTAGTTTTTTTTTAAATCGAACACAGAACGTGTTCCTACACAGACGTAAGCGAGTTCTTTGAACGTAACTCTCCCAGACCTAGGTTTTTCAAATCTCTGATCACTGAACGTGTTCCACCACAGACCTAAGTTGTTTAAGTCTGTAATCACAGAACGTGTTCACCCAGAGACCTAAGCTAGTTCTATTTTCTAATCACAGAACGTGCCCCACCACAAACCTAAGCTAGTTCTATTCTTTAATCACAGAACGTGCCCCACCACAAACCTAAGCTAGTTCTATTTTCTAATCACAGAACGTGCCCCACCACAAACCAAAGCTAGTTCTATTCTCTGATCATAGAACGTGCCCCACCGCAGACCTAAGCTAGTTCTTATCTCTAATCACAGAACGTGCCCCACCACAGACATAAGCTAGTTCTAATTTCTTATCACCGCACGTGCCCCACCACAACATAAGCTAGTTCTTATCTCTAATCACAGAACGTACCCCCACCACAGACCTAAGCTAGTTCTATTCTCTTATCATAGAACGTGCCCCACCGCAGACCTAAGCTAGTTCTTATCTCTAATTACAGAACGTGCCCCCACCACAGACCTAAGCTAGTTCTATTCTCTGATCATAGAACGTGCCCCACCACAGACCTAAGCTAGTTCTTATCTCTAATCACAGAACGTGCCCCACCACAGACATAAGCTAGTTCTAATTTCTTATCACCGAACGTGCCCCACCACAACATAAGCTAGGTCTTATCTCTAATCACAGAACGTGCCCCACCACAGACATAAGCTAGTTCTATTCTCTGATCATAGAACGTGCCCCACCACAGACCTAAGCTAGTTCTTATCTCGAATCACAGAACGTGCCCCACCACAGACCTAAGCTAGTTCTATTCTCTGATCATAGAACGTGCCCCACCACAGACCTAAGCTAGTTCTATTCTCTGATCATAGAACGTGCCCCACCACAGACCTAAGCTAGTTCTTATCTCTGATCATAGAACGTGCCCCACCACAGACCTAAGCTAGTTCTATTCTCTGATCATAGAAAGTGCCCCACCACAGACATAAGCTAGTTCTTATCTTTAATCACATAACGTGCCCCACCTATCTTTTATAATTAATGATAACATAAAAAAGCGATCTTAGCAATTTCAGTATGAAATGAAAATCATTATCATCATCGTCGTCATCATTATTAACAACAGCAGCAGCAGTAGCAGTCACGTTATCATCATTATCAGCGGCATAATCACGGCGGCATCGTCGTGGTCGTCTTCGTCATGATCGTCGTCGTTGTTGTTGTTGACACACTTCCTATCACTGCCGGCTTCATCCGGTCGGATACCCAAGTTTATTCTGTTAGTAGAAAGTAATAGAATAAACCGTGGGTATCCGAAGATGGCTTCGCATACAAATAACGTCAATTACCTACGCCATTTATCAAAGACGTCAATAAAAGACGTCGCAACCGTCACAGTACATTGACGTTGCCGTGAGACAAATGGTTCTGGTTCTTTACAAATTATGAGGTAGGGTTTTTTAATATATATATAGTTATAATGTATTTGTTTAACATGATTACCTCAATAAATAATAAATGAAACTAATGAAGTGAAAAATGCTGAAAAAGGGTGTGATTTTAAATTATTAAGTATTTACAAATAGTCGTTTGGAATAATCTACACTTGAATTTTAGGTACTTAATTAATTCAACGAAAATATCCATGTAAGTACATAATTCGTATCACATAAAAGTAAAGTCACACTTAAGAAAAACATTAAAAAGACTTAAATATTAATTTGATGTATTTAATGACGTCTTTGCAGCCTAGAAACACATACCGGTTTGAGCCCCAAGAGCTTAAGTCTAGGTCAGTATATTTGTGTTTGTTACGTTATATGCATGCATCACTCTCCTGGATACGATTTAGAACTTGCTTTGGGAGTTAATGAGTTAAATTTTATCAATAAACTATTTTCTGCCATCGCATCGAATCGACAACCCGCAATAATTTAAAGCTTCTTATTGTATTTTTCTTTTTGTTTATTTCGTGTTGCCGACAGTTCTTCCTTCCAACCCGTTAAAATTTTCCATTAAATTTTACTAACAAAATAAACAAACAGTGCGTATGTCTCAAACTTCCTAAATGATAAGTCAAGAATTTCGTGTAATTCTTTCTCCTAAATCGTAAAAACTGTACTTATATGGGTTGATTAACAGTCACAATCGCAACTTCTCGGTGTCTTCGAAATTTTAGAACTATCTCTAGATAGATACATACAAAACTGAATTCGTCCCATCGCTTTACAAACAAGTGTACGACATATGGACTTCCGATTGAAACACAAACATATAATCTCACAGTTTGTAGTTAATTGTTATATTCAATATTTATGATAAGGAACACTTTCTCCGGCTTACACTCCAAGTCTTGGTAGGGGAATCTCGGAGTTCCCGAGAAGTTGTAAAATGACCGCCTTTATGGCATTTCTTCGTGTCTTCACCGCGGTTTTCCATCCTCCGTCAATATTCTGATAACCAGGATTAGCACAATATGACATATTAAACATTCACTACATGTCAGAAATACAAGTAATGATATATGTATTATTTTCTTATATTTAGATCAGCTCGATCTAAACCACGGACCATGTTATGATGTCAAATCAACACAAGTTCCGGAAACGGATTCCGATACCGTATGTATGCTACGTTATTCAATTTGAATTAACTGCCCCAGGTTTACAGCAAGCTTTAGTTGCATATCATTCGTTAAGCCTTTTTATTTATTCATTAAAACCTTGTGACTGTATCTTAATTTGCTTATCAAACTTAAGTCCTTTTCTTTATTCATTAAACCCTTGTGACTATATATAAAATGCTTATCAAACTTTTATTCTTTTTACTTATTCATTAAACACGCGTGACTATATCTAAAATTGTATATTAACAAAAGTGTTTTATTTATTCATTAAAACCGTGCGACTATATTTTAATTTGCTTATCAAACAAGTATTTTTATTTATTCATGAAAACCGCGTGACTTTATCTAAATCTGCTTATCAAACTTTATAAAATTTCATTTTTTGTTCACTTCGTCTATTTGCTTATCAAACTTCAAGTCTTTTTATTTATTCATTAAAACCGTGTTACTATGAGGAATAAGTTCATCCACTTATTCACTTGGTAACCGAATTTTCCCTAGTTACCCAATTTTAATTTGTTAGTGGTAATGCAAATGTAATTCTAAAATTCTTGTATCATTATAACCGCTTGGTGGTGGTCACTGACAACAAATAGTTCGTGCCTTTAACTTTCAATTTAACTTATTTTGCTACCAACAGCATGAAAATGGACTGGGCGGTAATAAACATTTGCTTTAATTCTTATTATTACTCCTGCTAATTAACAGGATTGTGAAACGCCATGGTTGCCAGAAACCCCTTGGATACCGAGTATTTGGGATTATCTGGAGTCGCTATCGTACTCGCCAGACGAGGCATGTGACGCTGAAGTGGCGAGGATTTTGGCCAAAAAGATCGCCAAAGACCACAAGTCTCCATCTCGCCTTGCCAAGGTCTTCGGCATTCTCGGCAATAAAAAAACCCGCCAGAAGGAGCGTCAAGGTGAGCATTTGTTATCGTATTCTTTAGATGAGGATATTGGGGTTGAAAATGGGGAGATTCTCATCAATTTGAAATCCGATCTGAAAAATCAGTTTTATCTTAAATTCTACAGTTTTTCTCATTTATATTGTTTACAATAATAATAATAATAATAATAATAATAATAATAATAATAATAATAATAAGAATAATAATACGGTTATAACAACAACAATAACAACAACAACAACAACAACAACAACAGCAGCAACAGCAGCAGCAACAACAACAATAATAAATTCTCATTAATGATAGTAATAATAAAATAATTATTATTATTCATTTTATTATGAAAATTATTATAATTTTAATTATTTTTATCATTAAACTGATCAATTATTTTTTTTATAAATACATGTATTTGTTAGCAGCACCAGCAGAAGCCACGGCAAAAGCGTTCTCTGCTATAGTCATTAACCAAGGAGCACCATCTATGAAACGCTTATTACAAGAGAGATATGTGTTTAAGCCGATTTTCAAGCCACCACGTACTATTGGTAAGGGCTACTTTTAAACACACAAAAAAAATTAAAAAATAAAAGGGCAAAAGGTAGCGAGCGAACACAAACTTAGTTGCAAGTTTGTTTTTAAACATTATCAATTTGCACCATTGTCCAATATGCAATAAAACGGGAATTACTGGACACAATACTTTAAAACTGATACTGTGTCCTGGATTAAGGCTCTGTTTAAGTCATTCAGATGCTTGAGATTTGAGACTGGTCTCCAATCTCAGTTTTAAAGTCTTTGACGCTAGCAGTTTATCAGTCGTTTTAAACCAGTGTGATTGACTCAACCGAGTATTCTGTCGTATTATATAAATGTTGTGGTTCGTTGAGTACCGGGAATGAGTTAAAGAGAAAAGGAGACTTCATGGACTTGGAATATTTGCACCTAGAATGACTACCAAGAAGTTCTTATCAATGCAGTTTAATATTTTATGACTGTGCGCCAATTCATAATAATGCATATCTTGGCTATTATGCTCATGTTGATAAAATTCAGGGGTTGAATAGTCAGAATTTATGAACTTTTATTAATACTGTTTTCGAACACGATGTTGTCTTTTATAGCCACTAGAAGCTAAATGTCTCCGAATTCCATATATGTTATTCACGATGAAGTTCCTGTGCTCAAGATCATAAATCTAAAACTGAACACCTTCCTCAATTCTCAAGCCCGTTATTGGCTAAAATTGACCGTTGTCTCGATTTCAGTCAATCAGACGATTGAGATTTGAGCCCTAGATCTTGGGCCCTAGTCATATTACAGAAATAATTGTATTCTCTATGTTAAAACTTTTTCAGGCGTCTTTCCATCCAACAAAATTAACGACGGACCAAGCGGAGATTTGAAAATTGCATCACTGGCTCCAGAGGACTATGTAGTTGTACGTAAATTTAAATCATATATGTTACTTATACATATTGTATTAAAACGCTTAGACAGTACTAAAACTAGATCAACTTATATCTGAATTAAACTGCGCGAATTAATTTCCGCGTGAAAATGTCCTTTATAGCATATACGCGAAAATTCGGTTGCGCGAAGTTAAATGATACTTAAATAAACAAGAATGACATCAGATTGTTTTAGTTACACGGAGAAGTCTTACTATCGTCTTACCAGTAGGTTAAATCCGAATAACCCTAAAAAAAGTGTAAGCTATTTTCTCATTTGCAGGATTGCGCAATAAATCCTTCAAAAAAGACCATTGACAACGCAAACGCATCTGGTGAATCTGTTCACGTTAAGACTGCCAAATCTGTAAACGTTGAGACGAATGCCAAATCGGTAAACGTTGAGACGAATGCCAAATGGGACGGAAGTAAGTACAAAGATGTTTGGGAAGAGATCAACGCCTTGGCGGAGATTCTGTACGAAGAGCCAACGGATATTGTCGACAAGGAATCAGCCGATCAAAACATACATATAGATGCTGATCCAGGTTAGTTATCTTATAGAAGAACACTTTTTGACTGTCGTGCGCAGAATGTCACAGACTTGCATGTTTGCATAAAATCAAGTTTTGTTTGAATTATTGCTTAATTAGCAGTGATTACAAAGACAACAAAAGTCAACTCAAATAAATATAATCCTGTATCAAATTCACTTTAGGGGTTTGTGCGAAGCAAACTCTGTCGACGAGAGTAAAAGTTTAAATTGAACAAATATTGTTGAAAAGACCTAGCTCGGACAAATCAAAATTGAAGTAAAGAAGTGATCGATGCATATCAGGAATAGTCGCTTTCAGAAAACACATCCGCCTCAAAGTAAAATTTAGAAGGGAAATGAGAGCTTTATATGATTATTATATAAAATAAACTATAGCAGAAATAGCCTCTCCACATAATTAAAAAAGGGGGAAAAAATAGAGTACGTGGTAAAAATGCCATAAAGTAAATAGAAACCAAAAACATCAAACGAAAATTAGAATCTGATCATGTTTAGTGACTTTGAACATGTCATTGGCAAAACACTTTGCAATTGAGGGTTTGAACCAGGTTCGAGGGTTCGCCAAACATCACAAACAATCAACAAAAAAAACCGTCTTGGTTACTGTGTTTGAACAGTCAACTGGAAAGCACTTTGCCTCTGAGATTTAAACCTGGTTCTTGTGTGCTTTAACCTCACAATTTCGCCGTCAGATGAACAAGCACGTCCAAGTTGCTCTGGCCTAAAGGTTATAAAACTGAGATTGGAAACCAGTCTCAAATCACAAGCATCTGATTGGCTGAAATGGCGACTGGCCAATCAGATGCTTGAGATATGAGACTGGTTTCCATGCTCAGCTTTATAACCTTGGGCACATGTGAATGAACTCCAATCTACTAATCTGCCCGACAAGGTTTAGTAAACTAACGACATAACAGACACCGTTCAAGCATAATAAATGTGTAAATGCCCTAAAGCAAATTAACGGACAAGCCACATATAATGCCAAAAGCCCTCCAGAACGCTCCTGAGACGATCTACAGAAAAAAAATTCCGGGAGAGCATGCCCCCGGACCCCCTGGGATTCTGCGTACACCTTCAAAAGCCATTGCTACGCCCCTGAAGTATAACACATTTCCACCACGAATACAATATTGATAAGAAATGTTTTAACAATTATCATTTATTATGCCTCTGAAGCCAAAAGTTCTTTTTTAGGTCCAGCAGCTTTAGAGCCAATTCCTACTGATGAAAAGAAAAAGAAGACTGGATTGTTTCAGCAAATGTTTAGTTTGTTCTCTTGCACCTCTGGACATGTCCACGGTAGACATGGCAACGGTAGAAATAGCAACGGGAATATAAATGAGATTGAAGAGCATGAAAAAGAAACGAAGAAGAAGAAGCAAAGTATATTCGAACGCATTAGAAAAATATTTAGAAGTGGAAAGAAAACTGAATAGAAAACTCTATTTCTTTGTTCATGTCATGCACTTTATAGCTGTTGGCGCTAAAAATGTAAAAAATAATTTATTATCAGAAATATATATATCTAGCTGTACAAGCATCATTTATAATTAAGATATTAATCGGGACACGTCAAAGGAAAATGTGTCTTTGAACCGCTAACGTCAAACCTCAAAATGACGGTAAAATTAACATTACTAGTATTTCATCAAAAGCGGTAACAAAAGCACATAATTATTATGAGCAAATAAAAGACCCTTATAAGAGGCATCCAAATATAGAAGCAACTACATGTAAAATTTTAAACAAATATCATCTAAGACATCATTCCCCGTGGCGTGCCCCAAATTATCTGTCGATATATATTGGTCGGGGTAAATTTTTATAACACAAGTTTCTGAAAGAAGCTTTGGGTCTCAGAAATAACGACACCACTCTCGTCAGCAAACACCCTGTGTTCCAGAAAAGGTAGAACCTCAACAAATAAAAATAACTGAAAATTGAGTCTGCACTTGAACATTCTTGCCGATGTGTTTGTCTCAGTGTCAATTCTGTACATGTAACTATTTATCAGTCCATTTTATGAGATTTATTAAAATAAACCATATTATTGCAAAAAGGTTCGGGCAACAAGTGATTTTCACGTCCATAACACCAAAAACACCAGCCCTCACCAAAACACAGCCCTCACCAATATTTATTGGTTTCAATGAATAATGAGCGGGTATATTGAGAACTGTGACGCAGTCACGTGACGCTTATAAGCCAATCAGATATGTGATAGTGTTCACTTGTTACTAGTATTTTACTGAGGTAAAATATAAATTAACATTTGAATTTTAAACATTAGTCCTAATGTTTATCGTGTAAGTTGTTACCTACAACATTACCAAGGCAGCTTTATAGTAGTAATATGTCTGCAACTAAACAGTTGACTTCTGTATTTTCTTGCAATCCAATCTCAGATTAAAACCGCAACGCAGTGATGTTTAACTGGTCATTCGAAAATTGTCAGTTACCAGTATTACACAAATAAAATCATTGAAATAAAATTGTCAAAATAATTTAAATGCTTCAATAGGGGAGTTTTCAGTTTAAGTTTAAATAAAGTTTTTTTAATAGATGAAACAACGAACTCTGAAAGCCACCGAGCTCGACAAATATGAAAATATTTCTGGCTCGGTTTGATTGAGGCTGTTCATGGGTAGTAATGGAAATGCATATTACTGCCCAGACCGCCTAGTCCCGGGTTGAGCGCAACTCAGTATTTACACGGTAAATAAACAGTGGAATTTCGAACCATACCAAACGATGGTATGGATATGGCGGTAAGCATAGAAACTTCAATGCGGTATTTTCAGATTAATTCCATTTCATTTTCACCGGCGGATGGTGCCCCGATAAAAGAATGGGTTTGTCCTAAACGAGTAAACAATGGGTAGAACTAAAACGGATAGAATTTTGAAAGGGGATCTGAGAATATAAATTTTGCATAACACAGACAACGCCAAATGCAACATTTAAAAAGCAGGAAATATATCCTTGAGATGATTGAAAAGTTTTTTTTTCATTGTGTTATTTTGAGATGGCTGTCTGTTCTTGTGTAAAAACAACAACAACTTAAGACCATATAGATATTAAACTTTTGAAAATTGAATTGGAAAAAAAGACAAAAACTTTACACTTCTCATAGATCTACACATCTTTGGAAAGTTTTCAGTTGCATGGTTAAGTCTTCTAGAGATCTGCATGTAGTCTCAATAATTCGACTGCAAGCACAGACCCATTATCATACTGACTTTTATTGATGTCTCTCCTTTAGGGCGACTATCGTATATACATAGAAAAGCCCTTGTTGCGCACAAATAGTTATGCATAGTCTCAATAATTCTACATCAAGTACAGACCCATTTGACAAACTGACTTTTATAGATATCTGCTCTTTACGTCTCAAGCAGTAAGTTTCAAAACTGTGGTGGAAATCGCAATGCTTTAAATTCCCATTTTTTGACTGTCACTTGAAAATTTCAGCACTGCTATGCTCATTTGTTGTTATAAAACATTAATAGTCTCTAAAGTATCAATAAATAGATGAAAATAGAGCTTTGAAAACCCTCGACCACGACAAATATGAAAATATTGCAGGCTCTGTTTGATTGAGCCTGTTCATGGGCAGTAATGGAAATGCTTTTTACTGCCCACGCCGCCTAGCCCCGGGTTGAGCGCAACTCAATATTAACACCAATAACTGTACAATTTTGATTCATCCCAAACGATGGTATAAAATTAAAAATATTCCACAAATAAAACTTTTAAACTTACTATTTTTTATGCCGTTTACATGTTGAATTTAATATGATAACCAATGAAAGCGTCCCTTTTATAAAATCGATAATTTACAGTCAAATAGACATTTAGCGGTGTAACATAAAACAAACTGTTGACATGTGTGGAGGTTTATAAGTTTTTTTTATTATAAACGAACAAGTTTCTTAAAAAGTATCACATATATTGATTCTAATTGGAATTAGCTTTTCAGGTCTTGTCGCTCGCATATAGACATACAAGGAAAATTATCCGCATTGATTTGAATGCTAACTGGGTTGTGCGCAAGTGCGGAAATTGTATTTATAGAAAAGCCTTTGTTGCGCACAATTAATTGGGCTAGGCTATATGCGCGAACGGCGACTATCGTATATAGATCTATAAAAAGCCCTTGTTGCGCACTAATAGTTGGACTACTACACATATAATTATAATTACACAAAATGAAAACCAAATTCATTTGATAAAATTTCAAACGATCGGTTCGTTGCATCAGTTCATATAAATTTTAGTTAGAGTAGTTTCGATGTAAATGAGTGTGCACTTTGTTACTTTTTGTGTAGACAAACGTTACAAAATTCGGACAGGTTTTTGCAATAAAACAGTAGGCTAACTGTTGATGAAATATTAAATATTCAGCATCTCCTATGCGTTGTCTGGTCACATGAACTGTTACTGCGTTAGTGGTTACTTTTCCATTAAAAGACACATAACACCAGACAGTAGGTTGTATTAAGGTAAATAACTCAGTATTCCTCCGTGGTCCATTCGAATGAAGTCCGTTTTAATATATGCTATTTTTTTTCTTTTCATCGGTGGGGGGGGGGCCTCTTAACCGTTAGAAATCGAACTGTTTGTGACTTGTTTGCAGGAATAACATGTCAGGAAAATAAATGAAAGCAATTTCATGCCTATATCTCGTTTGGTAGAGGCGTACTAGTTCCGGAAGAGTGGATGTATATTTTTGGCACCGTATTTGCGATACCGCGTTTAAAATAGGGTCTGTTCGGTTAGAGATCAGTAATTTTCTTACAAGTAAGTTAACCCCCATTCGCTGTGTGTTTTTGAATAGATGAAATGTAGATCTTCACAGTCATATATGGTTGTCTAGAAATTAAGATGATAGAAATCATGTTAAATGTGCATTGAATATTGGGAATTTAACATTGAGGTCGGTATCGGGACATTACGGACCATGATCATTACGGACCAGACATAACGGACCAGATTTTGGGACATGACGGACCACCAAAAAAGACATAACGGACCAGATTTATAGACATTACGGACCATCTAAAAGACATAACGGACCAAAAGACATAACGGACCAGATATATACATATTACGGACCATCTTTAGAATGATAAAGAATATAAAATGTATTTCTAAAAACATAATGTATAGAATTGTAGACAGTACAGACCATCTTCAGATTAATATGAATTGTGAAAACATAACGGACCATTTAAAGATTCATGTAACGAAAGACTTTTCTTATATAAAGATTTATTTTGTTTAAATTGATTTTAAGGTTTCGAGTAGTTTATATCACAATCAATTTATGAAACATTTTTTGTAATTTATTAACACCAGTATAACCTACCACACATCGTTTTTGGCGAAAACGCTCGTTATAATTTGCTAATTTTGATAGCACACCTGTCAAATTTCTCTCAAATAACTGTGAAAAATTCCCGTGGAATTCAATATAGAACAATAGCTGACGGTCAATTATGTGATCACCCCTGTGAAATTCCATAAGGTGTTAGTAAGCCAAGTACACATTTGCTTTACACAGGAATTAAAATAATGGATGAAAGAAAAACAATTAGAAATAGTTTCTTATTTATTTAGCACATTTATGAACAAGCACATCAACCATAAAGCACATTAATCTCACTATAAAACATTTAACTAAACAAAAAATAAACAATTCACAAATAGTTGAATTTTAACGAGGCACACATTTACAAATACCAACAAGTACAACATCAACTATATATACCACACAATAAAATATTAAACAGCACAGAGTACATAAATGACTGATTACAGTGTTTATAGCATGTTTCAAGCAAACTATTGTAAAAAGGTAAAAAACAAACAAATAATACAATCACAAAGACACAAGCACGTTTATCAACCACACCATAAAACATTAAACAATAAACAAGATATAACAATAACATTATCATTTAAATATTCTATGTATTCATCAACATACTAAAAATTTACGCTGGTGCATACAGTCTGGCACATGCCTCAGTTAAGTGTTCAGTGTATTCATCAACATACAAATAATTTAAACAGGTGCATACAATCTGGCACACGCCTTCAACAGGTTACTAGCTGATCGCTCCTTTTGTGTGAAAACCCTGCATGATTGGCATTAATTTTGAGTAATTTTGCAAACTGTTGTCAAAACCTGGTAGGCCTAATTTTGATTGCAAAAAATCCATTTCGTATTTATTAACCGGTTGTTATTATGACCCTTAAATTATCGCCAATACAGTAGCGAAGAAATAACTACCCACAGGCTTTAATTGGTATTTAAGTTCTTACTATAATTTATATGCCATCTAAAGATGGTCCGTAATGTGTATATATCTGGTCCGTTATGTCTTTTAGATGGTCCGTAATGTCTATAAATCTGGTCCGTAATGCCTATAAATCTGGTCCGTAATGTCCTAAAATCTGGTCCGTTATGTCTGGTCCGTAATGGTCATGGTCCGTAATGTCCCTAATTCATGAGGTCTATGGGAAATGGATTTACTTTGATTCAACCAGTACACACATTCGTTCCACAATCGATCGAACAGTTTCGCGTGAGTCTATGAAGTACTAACCTTTTTGTTTAAGGCTAGTGAAGACAAAATACATTCACAGGAGAGAGTTAGGGAAAATGGCGTCCGACCAGAGTTCGGTAGCGAAATTGAGGAAAGAAATGCCCATTCGTGTTGGTGTGTTGACAGGTAATTTCGTCAGTATTTTTAGTACTCTTGACACCCCTTAATCAACAATAAACGACCTGAAAGCTGAAAGTTTTTGATCATCGAGATGCTCAAACGACGGGCGGTGCTGTCGGTTCCTTATCTCAAATATTTTGTCTACTCCGAAATAACATCCTGGTTTTTGCGGGGCTGGAGGGTTTAAGAATTAAAAATTAATTTCTCTTTCAAGTAGCATTGCCACATGATTTTTTTAAAATCATTTTATAACAAAACCAACTTGTTTTCAGTTATCTGATATGTTTTCTGATTTTAAAAGTGCAAAAATAATTTAAAAAAGTCAAACCATAGTGGAGTTATAGCTGTTTTTGTACACCCCCCGTCAACGTCATCAAAAATCCTTAACTTAAAAATGTTTAAAAAATCAACCCAATCTTGTTTTTTTGCCTTTTCTTTAAAAAAATGAAACTCATTTGGCATTTTCTTTTAGTATATACAATAACAAACTGAATTACAGCAACATTTAACTATTTTATGTGATAGGTTGATGTCAGATACATGGTTATTATCATGTATTAACACAAAAATCCAGAAAAAAATGTAGGAAAGAATATATACAAATGACAGTGTACAAAACATAATTTAATTTTGTTATAGCTGTGTTTTTCTTTCATGGTGGATGTGTGTAATGGTTAGACAACTTCAATATAAGCATATTAATACATAGCTATGGATAACAACTTCATTATCATCATAAACAACAACAACAACCACATGGTTTAACATCCTAAGCCTTTGCTTAATACACAATTATTTATACCAAGTCAATAATTATTTATGTTATATATTAAAATATATCAAGGCTGCAGATTGAAATTATTAAAATTATATGATCACTAATGTCAATTAATTGATGTCAATCAAGGAATCATCATGATCATGATACTGATGGGCTGTTTAAAAAAAGGCTGGTTTGGGTTTTCCTGTTATAAAAATGTACAACACACAGCTACTTCCATTTTCCTACTTTGCAGAGGTGTCTTATCATGCCCTTTAAAGATATGTAAAGTTTCATCAAAATAGCACCATCCGTTAAAAAAAATATTCTAAAATAAAGGGCAAAAAATGTCAGGAGTGTGACAAAAAAGTGTGACACTTTTCAAAATCACATTTGTTCATACCATTATTTTACAAAAAGCTTGAGTAAAGACAAGTTTTAGTGTTGTTTTAGTTAAAGATGCATTTATTAGGCATCAAATAATGATAAAATTAAGCATATTATACTTAATGTAATCAAAATATATGCTATTAAGTCAAGGGTGGTAGATTAGAAAATACCTCAAGAAAATCAATATCTCTTTGCTTTATAAATGTTTAGGACTTTTAAGATTAATAGTACATAAGAAATGTTTTGTGTATCATTTAGTTTCATGTTTCTATAAGCAATAATTATAATATTATCACCTCTATTGAAATTATATTTGTCAGCAGCTCCCTTCAGGAAATGTCAGCTAAATTTGTCAGGAGTGTGACATTATGCACATATTGCAATATTCTGTCAACATATCCTTTACATGAAAACAAAAGCATGTTTTTTGCTAGAAGTCTATGTCATGTTATGTTAAATTGTGGCAAAAAGGAATGGCCTTAGTGAAACATTTTTGAGAACACTGCACTTACCTGGTTGTCAGGAGTGTGACACACTTTTTTAACAATATGAAATATTTATCTTTATGCGATGCCACAAGTTCTAAACCACTTTATTTGATTCTTCAACATGTATTTTAACAGAAATACACATTTGAATAATAAGAAACAGTTATACTTGTATTTTAAGCACATAAATTAAAATTCTTTTTTTTTTAATATAGGTCAATAAAGCTCCATAAAATTTTTATTCTGCCACATATGGGTATAACTTGATTGATTTTGATCACTGTAAAGACTGTACAAACATATGGACCAACCAGTTTGGACTTTTTATGAACTTAAATTCTTTACATTTTTTCACTTCACTTGCCATTTTTCAAATGACAATATCTCGGCAACCAGTTGACTGATTTCAAAAATCTTTAAGTTTCGTACTCAGTTTCAATAAGCAAAAAATTCAGAATAACAAGTTTGGAATTTGAACGAACTTTAATTTTTCACCATTTTTTAACTTTTCCAGCCATTTTTTAAACAGCCCTGATCGATGATGATCCGTTCCGGATTTGCTCATTTGTATTTATTATTTTATAAAATTCGTATTTCATATTTTATAAAATTCGTATTTCAGAAGTCAGGTTCATCAGTGGATATCAATAAATATGCAAAAATATAACAATGTCATACATTATTATTCACTTTGCATTGTATTTTACTCGATTTTAGCAGAGAAGATCTTTTTTTTATTATGGGCGCCGCCATTTTCATTATTTATGTAACGGTGTCGAGATAACTTTCTCCGCACCCGATTATCGTTCCTGAATTATAGTCGGTCTTTTCTTCAATCAATATCGACATTATTCCGGTAGATTACTTACCCAAAATTACAAGAATAATGCTTTAAAATGATTGATCTTGAAGTACAATTCATCAAACCTACCGTAATCGGTCGGAATATTAAAAAAAAAATATAACCTAATTTTCACTCGATGGTTTTCCGCACATTTACTGAATTTCCAGCATGCTCTTCATAGTGCCCGTATAATTCCATCATCCCTCTAGTCTATTTTAGGAATTTTTCTGCCCGTTTCATACGTTTTAATAGTCTACCAGCGCGTAATAAAAGGTACCAGATGTCTGGGTCAGAATTTTGCAAATATGAATATTCATGAGATGAACCAAGGGAAATCACTCTGGACGCTTTGGCATCGCTATTTCAAGTTATCAATATTGTATACAAGTTATCGATGTTGTTTAATGCCACTTGCTAACAAACCAAATTTAGAGGAACAGAACAAAACTGCAGATCAGATCAGTGTGCGGACAAATCAGTGTAGTCCGGCATTCCACAGTTCTGCATGTATGATCCGTATGCATCCACAATTTTTTACTACCCAAAGATATTCATGGGTATATACCATAAGTTTATGTCGATTCCGCCTTCTTCCATGTCGGCGATGATGAGCAGCTAACTGAACTGAAAGACCCTGGCATCTTTAAGTGAAAACATGCCATGCTCAAAAGCAGCCAACAATCCTCCGCAAATAATTCCAGCTCTCTTACGAGATGTTGAATGTTCCATGTTGTTCCAGCTGTCTATACATTTCCTGTATACACCACATATGATTATGCCATTTCATTGCTTGTCTAATTAGATTGGCAGTCACACCTCTTAGCATTATTCAGTGATTAAATGTAACAGTTTCTTTAGACAGATACATTTTATGAAGATCAACAACTGAAAAAAGCACTTACTTAGCTTTCACGCACATAGAATGACAGAAGTATGGAATAGCTCTTCACGGAAATAAAACTAGCAGATGCAGACACATACACGCTCTTGGACCACAATCACATAACTATGGATAGCTGGCCTAAGGGTTTTGGAAACTGACCCTGTTTTTTCCCCAACATTTGTATGAGCTGACCCTTCTTTAATGAAGATCATTATTTGAGGGTCTACACTTGACAAACACATTGTTTTTGTTTTGGTTTCATAGACTGGAACCATAATCAGTAAGAGTCTAAAACAGATACCAAAACTTTGAAATTTTGTCAAGCGTAAATATAAACACTCTTTAAAATAGTCAGAAACTCTACAAATATTTTACAAATGGCACTTCTGTGTCGGCCTATCTGGATCTACAGAAATAATTTACCAGAAAAAAAAATAAAATCAAACAGTGTATATCCTGCTCAGATGGCAAGGATGTGTGATGGCTGATCTGGATCTACACTGTTTGCCAATAGATTACAAGTTTCTGAATGACCGGCAGCAGAAGTACATGAAGAAACTTAACATTTGTATTGTGCATGGTGAATCTTTAGACTTGATTATTATTCATCTTGAAAAAAAAATGAATTTATTTAATGCGTATACACTGATATAGCATGGGCAGTAGTGTAGATCCATGCCATCTGATCAGGATCTACACTGTTCACTTTTTGATTTGATAGGTTATTTCTGACCAAAAAGCAAACAGTGCAGATCCTGATCAGACAGCAAGGTTGTGCCAGCTGATCTGGATGGACACTGGATGCACAAAGGATAAAACTGAGCATGGAAACCAGTCTCAAATCTCAAGCATCTGATTGGCTGAAATGGCGACTGGTCACCATTTCAGCCAATCAGATGCTTGAGATTTGAGACTGGTTTCCATCTGATTGGCTGAAATGGCGACTGGTCGCCATTTCAGCCAATCAGATGCTTGAGATTTGAGACTGGTTTCCATGCTCAGTTTTATAACCTTAGGCACTGGTTGCACAAAGGATAAAATGCATATTTGGAGTAAGCGGTTAAAACATGTTTGTTTCTTCTTACTTTCAGTGAGTGACTCATGCTTTGCAAAGAAAGCTGTAGATAAAAGTGGATCAAAGCTGAAGACTCTGGCAAACACCTTGCTGTAAGTCAATAGAAGCTGATTTTCTTATGTGAATTGTGTACTTGCTGTTGTCATTTTTTTCATATGCTTTTATTGCTTCTTGCCTTGGTTTAAGGAGGCTCCTTCAGATTGATTTTATTTGCATAAATATATATCAAATCAAATTTTACAATATTTTTGATGTTTTTAGTAGTTTTTACATAAAACAAATAGGTTAGTAAATAGACTTTTTCGACTCGTGTGATACTGTTCGATCAATTGTGGAATCAATGGATGTACTCTGGTGTTCTGGTTTTACAATGAAAAAAATACCAGTAAATAAGTGTCATGGCAGGTATCCAGACTGCATAGAGAGGCATGGTTTTTTCTTTATTTCACATGATTCCAAAATGAATACATATATAGGAACCATTTCCAGTGCAAAAAAGTACTTTTATTGAAAAAACATGATTTAATCTTTTAGTCCATAGTATGGGTTTATCCTGTATGTAACCAGTGTAGATCCTGAAGTGCTGACACAACCTTGCCATCTGATCTGGTGCAACAGTGCTTTCTTCTTGGTCAATGAATCTAAAAGTGAACAGTGTAGAACCTGATAAGATGGCACCGGTGTGCGGGCTGATCTTGACATACACTGTTCATCCATATTCAGGTTTTATAGCTTGTGTGATAAGTGTAAATCCAGATTAGCTGGCACATCTTTGCCATCTAAAAGTGAACAGTGTAGATCCTGATCAGATGAAATGGATGTGCTGGCTGATCTGGATCTATACTGTTCACCATGGAAACAGCCATGGAGTTAAGGGTTCATGATTGCTGCTGGCATTTTCCTTTTTTCTAGCAAATTTTCAAGGGGTTGGGAATTAATTTGTTTTGCATACAAGATTGGCATTTCCTGCCTTTTTCCCAGTGCTGAAAAAATCTTACATCCCCAGTATAAAGTGACTGACCTACTTATCTGTGATGTCATTTATGGTCAATTATGACCTCATGTGTTGTACATTATAAAATCATTATTAACCCTTTCCTCTCTATATATGCCATAAATGCATGGGCCAACAGTGTAGATCCAGATCATCTGGCACATCCTTGCTTTCTGATCAGGATCTTTACTGTTTGCTTCTTGATTTATAAGATTATTTCTTACCAAAAAGTAAACAGTGCAGATCCTGATCAGACAGCAAGAAGTACCAGCTGATCTGGCTCCAAGGTTATAAAACTGAGCATGGAAACCAGTCTCAAATGATCTCAAGCATCTGATTGGCTGAAATGACGACCAGTCGCCATTTCAGCCAATCAGATGCTTGAGATTTGAGACTGGTTTCCAATCTCAGCTTTATAACCTTGGGCACTGGTTGCACATGTGATAAAATGCATATAATTATATGGAGTAAAGGTCTAGAAAGGAAAATTACATGAATTCATGTTTTGTAAGCAAAGTATGACTACATTTCTTTCTTGATAAAAATAATTAAGAAGTAAATTACAAAGTGTATGCCAGAAATTGTGGCTTTCTTGAGACATTTGGTGTAGATAGAAAATTTTGCACCTCAGATGAACTGTTTTTGTGAGACTTGGCAGAGCCTCATTTCCATTGAACAGTCAATAAACTGGCAGCCAGATTTTTATACCCTTACCATGAACACATGAAATATAATTATATGATGCAATCACTTCATTCAGTGCAGTAAAAGTTGATATTGGCATGAAAAGTAGATAACTTATAGATTATTATTTCAGGAACAATGGTTATGTTGCCTATACCAGTATAGTCCCAGATGAGGTGGAAAAAATCAAGGTAAATTGTGGAAAAAATATACTCAGACACTGAAGTTTTGAATGCCAAATTGTCAAAAACTAAACATGAATATGTTTCTCTTGCAGTTTCATTATGTATTAGAAGTTGCTGTAGTTGTAGCCAATCAGAAGCTATGAAAATTAAAATTCCTCTGTGATTTATTTCAGTTGAACTCCTGTCTATTTTGTATTGAACAAAATAGATTGATCTACTTTGTATATGAACAAAATAGATTGATCTACTTTCAACCGCACATGCGCATGGCTACAAGTGTAGGGCTACTTGTACTTGGGTTATAGTCTCTTAAGATGTTTCTATAAGAAATAGGTGTGCTAGTTTTGGCTTCTATTGTCTATAGAAACATCTTAATAGGCTATCCTATACATGGTATTTGAAAATGTCCGTAACAAAAACATATGGTAAAAACATTTTTATATCACAGATGTCAAGGTTATTCCCTCTATTCCAAAACGATGTATTAAAATGCAGTTTTGAGTAGACAGACATGCCTTTCAAAATGTTTGAGATTATATATTCAGAAGTAAAACTTTAACATTATTTTTGAAAGGCTTGTCTCTCTTCAATCAACATATGTGCAAATTCCAATAGAATAAATATACTTCCATTAGGTTTTTTGGTTGTTCTTCGAAATAGCAAATTTATATTAATTCACATTAATAGATTTAGAAAAAATCAAATAAAGTTATATCTTAACCCTTTCCTGTATAGATACACCTTTATTGCTAGGGCGAACAGTTTAGATCCAGATGAGCCGGCACATCCGTGCAGTCTGATCAGGATCTAAACTGTTCGCTTTTTGATTCATTAGGTTATTTCTGACCAAAATGCGACCAGTGCAGATCCTGATCAGACGGCACGGATGTGCTGGCTGATCTGGATCTACACTGGTCGCACATGTGTAAAAATGTGTCTATATCAAGGAAAGGGTTAAATAAGGATTGTTTTTGATTATTTTGTGGTTCTGATGATTTATCTTCAGATTGATGAATCAAAAGCTTGTTCCAAAGTTGAAGTTCATTCTAAATTTAATATTTTAAAACCTTTTACTCAGTGGGTACAACTTATATACCATTAGCAACCATTGTAGATCCAGATCAGCCTGCACATCTGATCAAGATATCTGTTAACATTTTGATTTATTAGGTTATTTATGACCATAAAGCAAAAAGTGTAGATCATGATCAGAAAACATGGATTTACAAGCTGGTCTGGATCTGCATTGGTTGCTCTAAAACCCTTACATATGGTGTAAATGGTTAAAGTTGATGAACTGGAATTTATGAATGTCATTTATTTTTTCAGGTCAAGTTGATCGAGTGGTGTGATGTGGTAAAGGTTGACTTGATTCTCACAACAGGGGGAACAGGGTTTGCCCCAAGGGATGTCACTCCAGAGGTAATCCTCACTTGAATGTTTGAACTTTTGACATCACTTTTGTAAGCGACCACATGGAAAATATTTGTTAACTGATTCCATGTAACTATTTTTTGTGTCGCCTGCGATAGCAGGTAGTCACATAGGGATCCTATTGTCCGTTGGTGGCGTCCGCGTCGTCGGTGTCGTTGTCGGCGGAATCGTCCGGTAGTCCCCCAGCTTTAACATGAAACTTAATGTTGCCTATTACTTTGAAAGTACTTGTCCTATTCACTACATACTTGGAATATATGATCATCATCATGAACAGCAACATCGGTTACAACAAGAATGATAACTCCTGTTTGACTATTTTTGAGTTATGCCCCCTTTCAAATGCAACTTTAACATGAAACTTAATGTTGCCTATAACTTTAAAAGTACTTGTCCTATTCACTTCATACTTAGAATATATCATCATCATGAACAGCAACATGGGTTACCATCTTCATGAACAATGCCATCAGTGAACAAGAATGATTACTCCTGTTTCAATTTTTTTAAGTTATGCCCCTTTCAAAGGAGACTTTAACATGAAAATGTGGCATATACTTAAAAGTACTTGTTCTACTCATTTAATACTCCGAATATATCATCTTCATGAACAATGCCAACAGTGGCAACAAGAATGATAAGTCCTGTTTAAATATTTTATGAGTTATTTCCCTTTCACATGTAACTTTAACATTTACTTAATGTTGCCTATAAATTTGAAAGTGCTTTTCCTTTTTACGTAATACTCGGAATATAATTATATATCATCTGCATGCAAATAGCCATTGGTGAAAACAAGAATGATAACCCAGATTTCACCATATTTAGTTAAGCCCCTTTTGAATGCAATTGAAGTGACGTGTGTTCTGTGGAACACCTAATTCTAGTGTAGTATTGCAATCAACTTGAATTAAAACTTTTTATCATATATGATTTAACATAGGCCCACATTTCAACTTTTTGCTGGCAGGCCACACATATGTTCCGCGGAACACCAAATTCTAGTTTCTATTTAATCTGAGGTTGAGTGTCTATATAGCAGAAAACAAAATATGGCATCATCCCTAAGCAACAAAGGCATTTATTTGAAATTTTTGCCTTTCGTGATCAAAAATAACACTCGAAAAGCAATTTTTTCCATTAAAAATAGACATGATAATTGTGTTAAAAGCCTATTTCACTATGTAAATAATCTGTTGTGCATTATAGAAATTTCTCCAGTGTGAACTTAGTGTAAAATTCAAGTCAATAGAATGTTTGCTTACATTTATAAAAAAAAATGTTGGGTATATTTTTATATTCCAATGGTACCACAATGTCTTGTGAGGAACAGAATGTTACAGCCTATTTTATTGGTCGTTGCTCTAAAAAATATCTAATTAACTTTGTCTATAAGTTTAAGTTATCTTAGTATGGAGAACTTTTTTGCCGAAATTAAATACTTCTGTGACATTAACTGTTTGTAGATTACTGAAAATTGATTGCAAATGGAAATCAAACCGCACACAATGCCACAACATTGCTGTTTTCAGAGACTGATTTGTTCTCTGTGCCAAAAAATCAGTGTAGATATACAAGTTGTTTTTCTTCTTCTTTGAACAAACCATTACTGTAAAAATTTTCATTGCCACATGTAATGGATTACTTTGGTAGTGCATTAGCACAAGGCCAGCATACCACCACGTGTCATTCTGGCAAAATCTTTTAAAAAAAAAACATACCTATTGTTATGGTTTTGAAATGAAAGATTATTTATTGTTAATACTTGCAGGCAACTCGGGCAGTCATTGAGAAAGAAGCGCCAGGACTTGCCGTGGCGATGCTGAAATCTTCCCTAGAAATAACTCCAATGGCTATGTTGTCGAGGTATAAGTTTATTGAATGATGTAATGTTAAATGCCAGACCCATGATTGAGTTTAAAAATTGAAATCTGAGTATAACATCATAAAACTTAAAGTAAATTGGAACAAAATGTCAGGATTTATTTATAGCAATTTGTTAATTTCAGGCCAGTGTGTGGTATAAGGGGCCAGACAGTGATCATCAACCTGCCAGGAAGTACAAAGGGATGTGAGGTAATATAGTTGCACATGTTTCAAAAGTTTCAGATAACAAAATTGTGCAAATTGTAATCCCAGAAAGATGTTTCACTGCTAGAGTTTGGCTAAATTTTTCATGGTTCATGCAATTAAATGAATCCTAATGTGATACAGAAAATCAACCCAAGTTAAGACAGCTTCTTCATGAAATCTTATGGTATTTATGTCTGGTTGAAACCAAAATGCGGTATTCATCAAGGTTGGCAAATGATCCTCCTAAATGCAGTACCCACTTCCTAACTACTCACCACTCAACTGTAAACTTAACACCACTTAACCAAACATCACTATTCACCTCATTTCAAAAACTCTCTTCTTCACCATATCTATTCTTACTTATCACCACTTTAACCAAAACTCACTTATACTATCCATGCCTTGGGATGGATCAAAGTTGTACTGTTTCCTGGTATAAATATTTAATTGCGCTTAACCTGAGTCTAGACGGCATGGGCAGTAATATGCACTTCAATTGCTGCCCATGAACAGGCTCGATCAAACAGAGCCTGCAATATTTTGTTTATGTTTGATGGCTTTCAAAGTTCCCTATTCATCTATTTCTTATCACCTAATGAGAGGATTGCAGCTCTGTAGATACTTTATAATTGACCTCATTTGTTGCAGGAGTGTTTTAGAGTCATTCTGCCAGCTATACCACATGCCATCAGTCTGCTGAGAGATGACATGGAGGAGGTAACTGCGACACACTATGCCATGCAGGTAAGTTTCACTTTATAATTACCATCCGTTCCCATATACGCAATAGCTCCTTGTATAACTGCCCTTACACATATTTGTGTTAATACTTGTAAAGTTGTATTCATATTTAGGTTAGTTCCCTTATTCTGTTGTACAGTTCTGAAAATTTTTATCATTTTGGGATGTGAGAACAAAATCATGGAGAATTTTAAGTGTAATGATAATACTATATTTTAGAAACAAAACCTATCAGATTCAAATATACTACTCAAAATTTTATAAGGGCCACTCCTCTTGTAGGCTGTAAGTTTTCCTATTTAGATAATTTTACACTCAGGTTTCAGTTCTGTTAAAAATGTTAACCTAAACTGTTAAAAATATTAACCTAATAAATAATAATTGCAGACAACAAAAATGGCCCTTAACAAATTTTGAGAAGTATATTTGATTGTAGATGAAATTATCAAAGTTAGGATTCAGTAGATTTGTTTTAGACAGCTTAATATATGTCACAGAACTGTCTTAATTTTGCAATATCCTGAAATAACTGGTCAGGTAAGTATCCATACACCATCCATTTTTACTGCTGCTGAAAGAGAACTTTGGAGTTGATAATTAAAACATTAGTACTGACAATTAGTGAATGCTTAAAGCAAGCATTTACATAAACCATCTTCAGACTCCGTACGATGAGGTCATTTAATTCTAATCTTTCTAAACTGGATTATACAGTAATACCGATAAGCCAATATAAGCCCGATGTATATTGTGCCAAACATGCCGATCTACTACAATAACCATATTACTTTTTAGGGCCAATATACATTGTATATTGCCTTGTCAGAAATATCTTCAGATTCTTAGATTTGCGGTTTTTCGATTTTCCTTAAATTATTTTTTGTTAATAGTAAATGATGTAGTGTAGTTAGATACTGTAATCATTTTTGTAGTTTTAATAAGGATGAATGTCGCCAAACATGACAGATATGAAAATATTTTAGGTTTGGTTTGATTGAGCCTGTTCATGTTAATGTTCATGGGCTGTAATGGAAATTCATATACTCCCCGCGCCACCAAGAACAGGTTGAACGAAGCTCAGTGAATCAACACAAGATTGATCTATCCCAAATGATGGTGTGCATATGCAATAACATATTCAGTTGAAACTATGAAACCTTGGCAATGTCGGATATAGAAAAAATAAACACTGAATATATGCCTTGGAGTGGTCATTGGCAAAACGTTCCAACCAGGTTTTAGAGTGCACATTAAAAGTAAAATAAGCATATCAGGAGAAATGAATCACAATTTCTTTAAAAAATGTCTCATATGCTGAACATGTGCAAAACGGATGAACATATCTGAAAAAAAAATCTGGCCAGTCATGATAAAATAAAATCTAAAAATGGCCAAGAAAAACCCTAAATCGGGTTAAGTAAATCTAAAAAGTAGAGAGAAACATAATGCAAAAAGGCAGTGTATTTTTTGAAGTAGCCAGATATATGTGAAATGTTTAGAAAAGGATGTTGAAAGATCTTTATAAGTAGCCTCACAACTTTCTGGCTGGGTAAAGGAGGGAATGTTGCATCAGTTCCCTGTTTCTTCCAGTGACTTTTAATTATGCACTGTTAACCTATAAGCTGGTGTGATGAGTATTAACAACGGCAAACATTTCAAAACTTCTTTCATGAAATATATTTGCAGACAAGTAAGGATGACACGTCAGATGAAATTGCAGAGATAGTTGATGAAATGCCTTCTCCCACACCTGTAGAAGATGGAATGCAGGGAGATAGTTATAGTCAACAGAAACACGTCCTTGTTGAGCAGAGTGGTTCAGCAGCCATTAACCGACCTGCTAGGGATACGTTAAAAGGAAAGAAACTATATGTAACTGTAGGGCAGCCTACTGTGGGTGCACTGAGATATTCAAAAACACAATTAGGAGGTATTTCTTTTTCACAGATAAAGTCACCAGGGGAAAAGAATACTGATGTTTCTGTATTAAGTCATTCACGTCTTCAGCCAGTGAAAATGGTAAAACAAGTGACTTCACAGGTTTGGAATAAAGAATTTAAAAAAATGCAGAATTCTCAAATACATAAAGGTGTACTGAAAGATAACCAGGCGGAAAAACTTTACCTTTTAGTGAACAAAGATAAGTCAAATCCAGCCCCACTTGTTTTATTAAAGTCCTCTGATATTTTGATAGGGTCACCAAGTTTGCAAGGTGACAAAATATCAGAAAATACACTTACGGAGAACAGTGTTAAATCTCCTGCAAATGAAAAACAAGATAATAATGTTTTTTCTCAAGAAAAAGATAAAAGTAAGCAAAAAGCAAACAAGGGTTTCATTAATAAAGATCCAGTTGCCTCTGAAGGGCATGACGGTTTTAGTAGTATTATGAACAATGAAGTCGCATCCAATGCAGATTTCATAACAGATCTGAATATCTTTAATTTGAAATCAAATAACACTTTATCAGAAGTGCATGACACAAATTTCTTGAAGAAAAGTCCTGTATGGGAAGACAAGAACAAAGATTCTGAATATGCACAAATCCTGTTTGAACTTAGTAGAAGCAAAGGACCCGGGGAAGAAATTCATGAATTTGGTCAACAGAAAAATGACATTTCAGGAATAAATTCTGGTATTACAACCAAAACTGTATCTGAATCTGATAAAATCAGAAGCCCTACTTTAGTGGAAATTAGCAGAAAAGATGTGTTAGAGTTGGTGAATGAGCCTGATGATGATGATATTTGTGATGATCCTGATTATACCATAACTGTAAATGAAGATGCCGAGGAGCGTAGTGATGATAGTAATAGAAGTAAGCCTGGAAAGATGAAAACAGCTAGTTCAGCAAAAGGTTCTGCAAGAAAAAGTGTAAGACTTAAAAGTAAGGAGAAACCTTGTAAAGAAAATGATCAATCACTGGAGACGCCAAATAAACGTAAATTGTTAAGTAATGGGGTGGACGACAAAGGAGTTAATACTGAAATTAAAGAAGAGAAACCTTCAAGTCGTGTGAATCATAAAAAAGCAAAGATTCATACACGTGATGCTGAAGTGTGTTTTGCCCAAATCGGTAGAAGTGCAAAAATCTGGACACAAGAACATCCTCAGGTGAAAGGAATATACCTCAATAAAGGAAAACGTGAAGTGAAGCGAAACCTTGTAATGTTAAAACGTGATCCTAATGCGGTTGATAAAGGTAGTTACCTAAGGAAAGGAATGATAAATGATAAGAATCGGATTGATGATGGGTTTGTGTTTACCGAAGCAGGTCAACAAAGGCGGGATTTGTTTGAAGAAGGAAAGATCCGGGATGAGTATGTGGTGAACTGGTACATGTGGTGCCCGGGACATGGCAATTGCAAAAGAAAATGCGGTGGATATGGCAGCTGTATTACAGGTTTGATATTTGTATCAGATTTATAGTTGAGTAAAATTTTAAAAAGTTTGGTTTTAAGTTTCATATTTAGATTCTAAATCAATCAAACTTGGTATGTTTTAGACATGGCATACCAGTATTAAAACTTATAATACCCGTTAGGCTTTGAACAATAAGTCTTTATAAAGAAAACTGTTGTTTTTGCTTCAGAACCTTGTTATACCTATTTGATTCATTTTATTAATTGCAATAATAAAATTTAATAATAAATGTGACATTAGAAACCAGGATTAGAAAACTTGAGAACAGAAAAAAGTCAGTTCAAGACTTAGAGAGGTTTTAACCAAACAGTAAGAGAAGTTTAGTCCAGTTTCAGTTGTATGCTTTTTGGCAAAAATAGGACCTTTTCATATTGATCTTCATTTCAGGATGTCCAGGCAGTAAGCACAAACAGGATCGTCACAACTGTTCATTAATGATCAACTGGAAGCTGTATCTTAGTGACCTTGACCGTTGGAGGATCCAGATAACTGGTTCTCATATTCCGTTTGATGAGAACATCACTTGGTTTCCACCTTCCGGAGAGAAAGAGAGATTTGATGAAGACACAAGAGATCTTATTCTAGAATGTGCTGATTTAGACACAGAGGAATCAGATATAATAGAGCGGATTGCTCAGAAACAGACGTTTGCTTCCTTGAGGGCAATACCATCATCTGTCCGAATAAAGAGATTTAGAAAGAATAAGTGCTACAGGAAAACAGACCAGGATATAAGAAAAACCTTAGCTCTAAGAAAAGTGAATGCATTGAGCCAGACTGATACTTCAAAAGACTTTGAAGGAAAGACGGACGATCAGAATGATGATGGAGAGGCGAAGACTTCAATAAATAATGCCGAAGAGGAGACACTTATTTATGCTGTTGCTGCAGGAGATATTCCCAATCACCAACAGTTAAATAATGCCCAAGAAAGTGCAGACACTGGATGTTTTGTATCATATTATCCAACAGGGCAAGAAAGTGGTTTACCAATATATTCCAGTACCTCAAATCATCTAAGTAGTAGTTTGGATCATTTGCAGACTTCTTACGCAGGAGAAACTGGATCAGTTAGTGAAGGAAACCAACAAACTTTACCTTTAGAAATTATCAACAGCAATGCATTAAGGGATGGAGGGTTGGTAACAGGAAGTGCTAGTGAGGCTTTACAGTATAGCTTTGTTCCGATAACACAGGTGGCGTCTGTAGAAGCTGGGGCCCAGACCTTACAGCTGTTGCCTCATTTATCGGCTGCTGTAGGTGGACTGCCTTTACTGGGAGTGGATGTGGAAGGAAACCCTGTCTATGGTAACTACGGGGATGTCGCTTATATCCTTTGTCCGCAAGATGTTGGAATACAAGCACAGGAAAATATACAGTAGTTTGTACTGTTGAAAAGATGAATCTCTCAGCACCCAAGGATTCATTTATGGGAACTTGCTGTCTTAATTGTAAAGGAATCCATTTTATCTTATAGATCTTTTTTCTTCAAGATGATACAAGTCATCAAATGACATAACATGATGTATTATGATTGAACGAAGTAATTTGAACTTCAGATGCATGTACAGTACTGTGAACGTATAAGGTTACAAATAAAACGAAGAAATACACACGGACGCACAATACACTATAGATGGACGCACAATATGCGATAGATGGATGCACTATACATGGTAGACGCACGATACACGATACTGCCGATTCATATAATTTGTGTATGAGATTTCTAATTTCTAAAATTTGAAAATGCTATCAAAATAAAAGATAAATGTTTGAAATTAAATCACATAAATTTCCATTAGCAACTCATTGCACTTAATGTTCCATGATAAAAATTAAAAAGGCTTGATGCACGATACATGATATACGGATGCACTATGCACAATAGACGGACGCATGTAGACGCAAATTTTGTAAAATTAAACGTTCACAGTACTGTACAGTATTAATGCCACATCAGCAATAAGTGTAAAAAAAGTCAGTGTTACAGGAAGCAGAATATTGAAGCTTACTTCATGTGTTTCAAATTAATGCAGTTGCAACATATCAATTCAATCAAAAAGCACAGACAGTGAATTTAATGCATGAATTAAGTTTTTAAATAAAAACAATTGATTTACTGAAGTGATTCACTCTTCAACTCTGGAACTTGTGTGCTAATAAACTCATTTGTAATGTTTTCAGTGTTACAAGTTGTATGAAAGTTTGCTATTCATGTGCTGTTTATGTTATATTTAAAATTTAATAGCAAATGGTCTCACTGAAGGAAGGGACATATCTGTATCAATTTTGTCAATGACATCGTTTTTAGCTCGACTATTCGAAGAATATGTCGAGCTATTGTACTCACTTGGGCGTCGGCGTCGGCGTCGGCGTCGCCGTCGCCGTCGGCGTCCCGCTTTGGTTAAAGTTTACGTGCAACCTACCTATATCTTAAAAACTACTATAGCTACATCTTTTAAACTTGGCACACTTCTTCGTCATCATGTCTGGAGTGTGTATGCCAAGAACCATAACTCTAACTTTCATTTTGATCAAATTATGGCCCTTTTTTGACTTATAATTTCAGGTTAAAGTTTGCGTGCAAGCTACTGTACAAACTCATAACTTCAATACTACTAATAGTACAGCTTTAAAACTTGGCACACTTGTTCATCATCATGTCCCGAGTGTGTATACCAAGAACCATAACTCTGACTTTACTTTTGTTCAAATTATGGCCCTTTTTTCGACTTAGAATTACAGGTTAAAGTTTGCGTGCAAGCTACTATACAAACTAATAACTTCAATACTACTTACACTACAGCTTTGAAACTTTCAACACTTGATCATCATCATATCCCAAGTGTGTATGCTAAGAACCATAACTCTAACTTCTATTTTGTTCAAATTATGCCCCTTTTTGACTTAGAATTTCAGGTTAAAGTTTGCATGCAAGCTACTGTACAAACCCATAACTTCCATACTACTTATACTACAGCTTTAAAACTTTCAACACTTGTTCATCATCATATTTGAAGTTTGTATGCCAAGAACCATAACTCTAACTTCAATTTTGTTCAAATTATTGCCCTTTTTCGACTTAGAATTTTTGGTTTTTGCCCCTTTTCACTTGAAATTAGAATTAAGACTTATAAATAATTGTTAAAGGTTCAATGTTAGTGTTTTTCATATGTAATGTTTTAGAAAATGTTTAAAACAGATGTACTTTACATACTTTGGTTGAAAGTGTTGAGAAATTGTGGGGTGGGTGGGGGCCTATACTATACTATATTATACCTCATTTGCATAAGCCCTTCTGTATTTAATATGACGTCATCCAGTCCATAAATCGCATATTGACCGGCTATCCGGTCCATAATTCTTATATTGACCGTTTTTGACGTCATCAATGTTATTATAGCTTTACATCCGACCCTAGTTACAAGTTCAGGGTCGGATGTAAATTAATGGGTCTTTCTAAAATGTTTGCCTAAAACTACTTAAAAACAAACAAAAATAAAATCATTTTATAACGATGGAGTAAAAGATAAATGACAGCAACAAAAGATATGAAAGAATTTAGATTCGGTATAATATAACAAATAAAACATGGCATTGAGGGCAATATGCAAGTTTACGGACTGGTTGGTCAGACCTCGGAAGGTATATGGCCCTCAGCTGCGCTTCGGGCCATATACCTTCCTCAGTCTGACCAACCAGTCCGTAAACTTGCATATTGCCCTCAATGCCATGTTTTATTTGTTAAATACTATACTATACTATACTATACTATACTATACTATACTATACTATACTATACTATACTATACCAGACCAGACCAGACCAGACCAGACCGAGACCGAGACCGAGACCCAAACCGAGACCGAGACCCAAACCGAGACCGAGACCAAAACCGAGACCGAGACCAAAACCGAGACCGAGACCAAAACCGAGACTGAGACCGAGATCCAAACCGAGACCGAGACCCAAACCGAGACCGAGACACAAACCGAGACCGAGACACAAACCGAGACCGAGACACAAACCGAGACCGAGACCAAAACCGAGGCCAAAACCGAGACCGAGACCCAAACCGAGACCGAGACCAAAACCGAGACTGAGACCGAGACCCAAACCGAGACCGAGACCCAAACCGAGACCGAGACCCAAACCGAGACCGAGACCCAAACCGAGACCGAGACCCAAACCGTGACCGAGACCCAAATCGAGACCGAGACCCAAATCGAGACCGAGACCCAAATCGAGACCGAGACCCAAACCGAGACCGAGACCCAAACCGAGACCGAGACCCAAACCGTGACCGAGACCCAAATCGAGACCGAGACCCAAATCGAGACCGAGACCCAAATCGAGACCGAGACCCAAACCGAGACCGAGACCCAAATCGAGACCCAAACCGAGACCGAGACACAAACCGAGATCGAGACACAAACCGAGACCGAGACACAAACCGAGACCGAGACACAAACCGAGACCGAGACCCAAACCGAGACCGAGACCCAAACCGAGATTGAGACCGAGACCCAAACCGAGTCCGAGACCCAAACCGAGACCGATACCTCAACCGAGACCCTGACCGAGACTCAGACCGAGACCAAGACCCAGACCGAGACTCAGACCGAGACCCAGACCGAGACCCAGACCTAGTCGAGACCGAGACTATTACTATTACTATTCTATTACTATACTATTACTATACTATACTATTACTATACTATACTATTACTATACTATACTAATACTATACTATACTATTACTATTCTATTACTATTACTATAACTATACTATTACTATTACTATACTATTACTATGCTATTACTATTACTATACTATTACAACACCAGCAACACCAATACCACCACCAACAACATTAACACCACCACCAACATCAACACCACCACCAACAACAACAACAACAACACCAACACCCCCACCACCAGCAACAACACTACCACCGCCAGTAACAACACCAACAATGACAACACCAGCAACCAGCATACCATACTGTACTTCACCACGCCACACCACTTTAGGTGGGCAGGGATAGTAGGTTGATGGGTGTCGGATCAGGGGTTTATGGGCTGGGTTGTGTTAACCCTAAAAAAATCTACAATAATAAATTAAGTGTAATTTATTTATTTCCTAACTTGGATTAAGAAACTTTTGTTCATGTGTGTTTGTTGGAGGTGTCATAAACTCCTGAATCACTCCCCAGTTTAAATGAAGCCCAGTTACAATGTGCTTAATAATTCTGACTTTTCGAATAGTCGAGCTTGCAGTCGTTTCCGACTGGCTCTTGTTTAAATATTTGTTTTCATTTTAATGCTTTTTGATAATGGTTCTTTTCTAAGCATATCAACCGTCATGTAATAAGTTTAAGCATGACTTTAGTCCTATTAATTTGATGTACTTTTTAGTGATTTTTGTCACTTTTTATTATCGACTGTTACAGACTATTACTCTGTATCTTGCGTGATCTGCATGCTGTTTCATGAATAGTTTGTACATGTATATACCCACATCAACTGATCAAGGAATGATTGTGATTTCAACGTTGTTCTTGTTTGCAATTCTTATGTCGCCCAGAATACAAATTCTCCCGGAATGTGTTATTTGATGATACCTGGGTTATACGGTTAAAAAACGAAGTTCCTTAAATATTACAGAAAATTTATTTTAAATGTGATATACAATATCAACAGTTACTGTGACATTTGGAAAATGTTACTTTAAACGACGACGACAACAACAACAACAACAACAAAAGCAACAACAGTTATTGTAGCACTTTATTAAAAGTTTGACATAAACAACATCTACAGTTCATTTGATGCTTCATTAAATACGCGAAATCAACATATTAGCAGTGAGCAAATGATTCTCGAAATATTAACAATCATGCTATTCCTGGTTTGAATTAAAGTGCTTCGATCTCAATAAGGTTAACGAGTACCTACCTTCTTTGATTGACAATGTTATTAGCTGCTTTTGTTTTATAAATGTGTGTGCTTTTGCATGCAAAATTGTTAAGGGGGGGTGGGTTGGAGCTTATTCGGCAAAGCAACTCGGTATTTATTTGTTCAGAGAACCTGGTGGGGCAATATTAATACCTTTTAATAAAGTGTTGCTCACTGTTCTTTTTGCCACTGACCAAAACAAGGCCATAACCCCTCAGGTTTTGCCATTTACGTTAATTTGTAATGTAATAATTGTAATGTATATTTTTGAAGTCATTTATAAATGATGTCTTTTTATAAACTCATGTTCTCTTTTACTGTCTACTTTTTGGCTGCGTGTATCGTCTGGATTTGGTCATTCTTGATATGCATATTTCACTTTGTTTCCAGATGATCTACTTTTCCCAACTTACTCCTTTTTATGCTTTTTTCATTCATGTCATGTCTGTTAGGGAAATCAAATTTGTATCTAAATATATTATATTTGAGGAAATCAATTATAATAAATTACTCAATATTAGTATTCCTATATAGTTGAAAACTTCTTGCCACAATCCCAAGGCCTGACAGGGAAGCTATTTATATATGTGATACATGCACCATTGATAATAATTTGTTTGTATTCATGATATTTTGAGACATTATACTTTTGTTATTGTTTCTGTTTTCTGAACAGTAGATCATTAATGAATAAAAGTGTTTTCTTACTGAATTATCGCTCTTTGTTGATTCTTACTGAATTATCGCTTTTTGTTGATATCTCTGGAATCTTTTCTGGTTGTTTTACCGGTATTTTTTTGTGCTTGACAGTTTCTGAAATAAATACAATAAATATACGTGTATAAGGGATATTTCAAGGAAATTAACATTTAATTTTGCATTTGATTCCCTTGTATGCTTACACCGGCCTGCTCATTAAGTTGATACCGTTTGTTATTCTAGCAATATTCGTTGATGTCAGTTATGACCTATCACATAAAAGGACAAGTCAATAAAGGTAAATTTATAAGAATAGATTTGTAACAATTGTTTAAAATTTTAAAAGGATTATGCCAGTTTTCTTTACCTACATGAACTGAAACTAGTTTTCTGGATCAACTGTTTAAAGATATAACATTAGCCCTCTGTTTTTTAGCTCACCTGTCACGTAGTGACAAGGTGAGCTTTTGTGATCGCAATTTGTCCGGCGTCCGTCCGTAAATTTTTACTTTAAACAACATCTCCTCTTAAACCCCTGGGCCAAAGTTGATGAAACTTGCCACAAATGTTCCTTGCATGAAGCTCTTCCAAATTTGTTCAAAGAAATCAATTCCATGCAGAACTCTGGTTGCCATGGCAACCTAAAGGAAAAACTTTAAAAATCTTCTTCTCTGAAACCACAAGGCCTAGAGCTTAGATATTTGCCATTTAGCACCCTCTAGTGGAACTCTACAAAGATTGTTCAAATTATTTCCCTGGGGTCAAAATTGGTCCCGCCCCAGGGGTCACTTCATTTTACATAGACTTATATAGGAAATCTTTAAAAATCTTCTTCTCACAAACCACAATGTGTACAGCTTAGATATTTGGTAAGTAGCATTGTCTAATGGATGTCTACTAAATTTGTTCAAATTATGTCCCCTGGGCCAAAATCGGCCACGCCCTAGGGTCTTCTTGGTTTACATATAGTTATATAGGAAAAACATGAAAATCTTCTTTAAAACCACAAGGCCTAGAGCCTTAATATTTGATATACAGCATCATCTAGTGGTCCTCTACCAAAATTGTTCAAACTATCCCCCTGGGGTCAAAAATGGCCCTGCCCCAGGGGTCACTTGTTTTACAAAGACTTATATAGGGAAAACTTAAAAAAATCTTCTCTAAAACCACAAGGCCTAGAACCTTGGTATTTGGTGTGTGTCATCATGTAGTGGTCCTCCACAAAAGTTGTTCAAATTTTTCTCCTGGGGTCGAAAATGGCTCCGCCCCAGGGGTCACTAGTTTTATTACATAGTGTTATATAGTAAATCTTTAAAAATCTTCTTCTCTGAAACCGTAAGGCCTAGAGCTTAGATATTTGGTATAGAGCATCATCTTGTTACATTTTCTCTACAATAGCAGCTTAATTTTTTTTTTAATTTTTGACTTGATTTTACCAAACTTGCACACAACTCTTACGACCATTGAGCAGTTGTTGACAGGTGAGCGACCCAGGGTCCTATGGACCCTCTTGTCTTAAGTTAACAGTTTCCTTTGAATTTGGAATAAAACGAAACAAAATAAAAGATATATATCTTTATATTCGTGCTGGCTGGTGCATATCAATTTAAAACAAAACGACTCAAATGGCTTAATTGTATCAATGTTCATTTTTATGCCCCCGAAGGGAGGCATATAGTAGTGTTGGGAAATCGGTTGCAATTCATAATCGATCATCGGTTGGAATCGGTTGCCCTTTCCGATGCGATTTCACGATTATAATCGGTTTCTTAAATTACGCAGTGTTAGATTTACAAATGGTCTTAGATCAGTAGCATACATAACTACTGGATACTAATAATTTTTAACTTTCTGACAAAACCCGAATCAAAATCATTGCTGCCCAAAAACTGAACTGAACCCCTCTAGAGCCGCCACATGAATTCTCAAATGCAAAAATGTTGCGTTTTCCTATGAATAATATACTGATTTTAAGGCTGAAGACACAATATAAGAGGTCTAGTTAATGCAAAACATATTTATTCGAAGAATTTTTACCATCGTCATATAGCTACGCAACTCAGACGCTCGACAAAATCGGCGCCATTTTAGCGTTTTTGCTTGTTGCCTGTATTTTTGTACTATTTGCAACAAATTCTGCAAAGGCCTTTTGTTAGGTCTATGTTTTTTCTGTGCGCTGGAAGTTCTTCGTTAATCTTGTAGAATCTAAAGTGCTTCTGATGATTTTTTTTGCCTAGGTTCTCGTAAATCTCTCGGGTCGCCATTTTACTTTTCAATTTTTCAAAGTGATTTCCCTTTATGGCCAGTGTAAAAGCCGGAACCCGTACCTTTATATTCTTCTCTTACACTGCGCATGTCTCAGCTGTTAATCGATTATGAGTGAACGACATCGATCATCGACATCGATAAGCATTTACACGTCGCTAATCGATGTCTTCTGATCATCGGCACATCACTAGCATATAGTAATCGGACCGTCCGTCCGTCCGTCCGAAATAATCTTGTCCTCGCTTCTTCTCCAAAAGCGCTTGAGGGATTTCTTTGAAACATCACAGGAGTGTTTGTCATCAAGCCTAGTTGTGCATATCATCAGGAATTTCTGCTCGGATTATTTTTGGCTGAGTTATGGCCCTTTTTAGCAAAATCTTGTCCTCGCTTCTTCTCCGAAACCGCTTGAGGGATTTCATTGAAACTTCACAGGAGTGTTTGTCACCAAGCCTAGTTGTGCATATCGTAAGGAATTTCTGATCGGATTATTTTTGGCAGAGTTATGGGCCTTTTTACCAACCCTAAACCCTAACCCTAAGGTAAACCGCTTGAGACATTTCATTGAAACTTCACAGGAGTGTTTGTCACCAAGCCTAGTTGTGCATATCGTAAGGAATTTCTGATCGGATTATTTTTGGTAGAGTTATGGGCCTTTTTACCTAACCCTAACCCTAAACCCTAACCCTAAGGTAAATTTTGTTAAAGCAATAGAGGTTACATTTTTTGTCCGATTGTCATGAAATTTGGTATGAATATTGATATTGATGATTTCTACACAAATTATTAAAATCATGTTGTTAAATTGACCAGGGGCCCTGCCCTGGGGTTTTTTATTATTTTTTTTAATTCTGTTTTTAACCTTTGATTTTCTACAGTTATCAACCAGATTTTGACACAACCTTTATACCATCTTAAAATTCAATCTTTCCTGAAAAATTAATTCACTGGTTGTTCAGTGATAAAATTTGAAACATAAATTTAAGTAGCAGGGTGAAAATTTCAAGTGTCAAAATCCAATATTTCTACCTGTCTTCAGCTATATTTGTGTTTACCAGTTTATTGCTCCAGCTGCTGAACAATGACCTGATGAACTTTGCTGCTTAGATCTGTGTTATGCAATATTAAGAACTTTGCTCTGGAAGATTTTATAGGGTAAATTTTGTCATTTTATGGATAGTGCCAAATAAACTTTCTTACTTTATAGCACTTTGAAAATCAGGCTTTTCTGAATATGTTATTCACTGTTTGTAAGTAAAACAACAACAAGAACAACAACAACAACAAATTTGTAGCACATTCTCAAAATGTTGAGACTAAATTTAAGAGAGTCTTAGATGTATACAGTGTATGTACATAAACTGGCAAGTTAAGGCCACACTTTTTTAGCTCATCTGAGCCGTAGGCTCAGCGTGAGTTATTAGGATCGATCAGTGTCTGTCGTCCGTCAACACTTAGTTAGTTAACACTCTAGCGGTCACATTTTTGCTTCGATTGTTTTGAAACTTGGTCAGGATGTTTGTCCCAATGATTTCTCGAACGAGTTCGAATATGGGTCATCTGGGTCCAAAAACTAGGTCACTGTTACTAAAAATAGAATTATCTTGTAAACACTGTAGTGGTCACATTTTTGCCTAGATGGTTTTGAAACTTGGTCAGGATGTTTGTCCCAATGATTTCTCGGACGAGTTCGAATATTGGTCATCTGGGTCCAAAAACTAGGTCACTGTTACTAAAAATAGAATTATCTTGTTAACACTCTAGCGGTCACATTTTTGCCTCGATTGTTTTGAAACTTTGTCAGGACATATATCCCAGTTATTAATTGGACGAGTTTGAGTATGGGTCACCTGGGGTTAAAAACTAGGTCACTGTTACTAAAATAGAAAAATCTTGTCCAGGCTGTAAATTTGTTATATCTGATTGGATTTCAAAATAACTTGGCACAAATGTTCACCATGACAAGACAGTGTGTCAACTACAATTCCCATGTCGGTTGGTCCAAGGTCAAGGTCACTGTTACTAAAAATAGAATTTTCTTGTTAACACTTCAGCGGCCACATTTTTGCTCTGATTGTCATGAAACTTGGTCAGGATATCTGACTTAGTAATTTCTCGGAGGAGTTGGAATATGGGTCATCTGGGTCCAAAAACTAGGTCACTGTTACTAAAAATAGAATTATCTTGTCTTGGTTGTAAATTTGTCATTTCTACTTGGATTTCAAAATAACTTGGCACAAATGTTCACCATGACAAGGCGGTGTGTCAAGTACAATACCCATGTCGGTTGTTCCAAGGTCAAGGTCACTGTTACTAAAAATAGAATTATCTTCTTACACTTTAGTGGTCACATTTTTGCTCCGATTGTCACAAAACATGGTCAGGACGTATGTCCCAGTTATTACTTGGACAAGTTCGAATATGGGTCATCTGGGGTCAAAAACTAGGTCACTGTTACTAAAAATAGAAAAATCTTGTCCAAGCTGTAAATTTGTTATTTCTCATTGGATTTTAAAATAACTTGGCTCAAATGTTTACCATGACAAGGTGTTGTTTCGCGTACAATACCCATGCCTGTTGGTCCAAGGTCAAGGTCACTGTTACTAAAAATAAAATTTTCTTGTCTGGGCTGTAACTTCCTAATAAATGGAGTGATTTCAAAATAACTTTACATAAATGTTCACCATGACAAGGAGGTGTGTTGCTTACAATACCCATGCCGGTAGGTCAAAGATCAAGGTCATTGTTACTAAAAATAGCATTTTCTTTTTCAAGCTGTAGATTTATTGTTTCTTATTGGATTTTAAAATAACTTGGTGTAAATGTTCACCATATCGAGACGTTGGGTCACGTACATTACAACTTTGTTGTACTCAGGTGAGCGATAAAGGGCCATCATGGCCCTCTTGTTCATATTACCCACATCATATGTAGTAAGGTCCATAACTCTAATAATCATTTTCCAGGATAATCTCCCCATTAATTTTAGCATTTTCTAAAAAATGTAATATTTAACTTCATTTCACTATATATTTACTACAGACTTGAAACATATGATCCTTTCATCTTTCACATTATATGCATGCAGTATGCTTTGTCTTCCACAAGCATATTTATCATTACATATGTTTAATTATTACATATGTATACGTATTCGATTTCAAAGCTGCATTTCGGGGGCATATGTCAATTTCAAGTGACAGCTCTTGTTAAAATTTAAGGTAGACACTTGTGTGAAAATGAAAAGTGAACGTTTTGCATCAACTAACTACAAAGAGTTAAGAACCGTGCAGCCAGAATTGTAACCAATGCATCCTTTGATCAAAACGTAAAGATATTTTAAAATCACTTCATTGACTCTCAGAGCAAGTGCGGATTATGTTATTATGTTCAAAATTCTTGTAATTGTGTTAAGGATAATTCATAGAACAGCTCCAGTGTATCTGCTTACTCGCAACCCAAGTCGTTATATTCTACGGTGAACAGATGAAATTAATCTTAGCTTCCCCATAACACGAACAAGAATTAAGAATTAAGAAATAATAAATAGCCTCCGGTGATATATCGCAGGATTTACGCCCCTCGTGATATATCCTTACGCATATGAACGACGGACAATAAGAAGATACAAATGTAAAAAAAAAACAATTTCTATAAATGTAAGATACATACATTCGTGGTCACTGATGTCGGGGAGAGGGAATTAGTGAAAAATAGCGAAAAGTTCTTCAGACTGCTGGATGTGAATTTCCTGTAACTGGATAATGAGGAAATTTATGAATGCCGTATACTTACTTGGATGCGATATAGGAGAAAAGGATTTTTTGACCAACGGGGAAATGTTGAGCATTCAATCATTAACAGGAATCATTTTTTCTTGTAATGAAGTGATCGAAATACAGATAATTTGACGTCATTTTGGGTTATTTTTTCCCTCGATTTTAATGGTGAGGTGTGGTTAGTGTTTCGGCTTAATTTAAAATAAGTGATTTGAAGTATTCAGAAAAAGAAACTGTCAAAGGGATTTTCTGGTTGAAATAAATGATAAATCTCTTCCTGATGTTTGTGGTTGTCTAGTATTGTCAGTTCCTTGACTGGGGAGCATCTGGTCAGCCAAATAAGGCTCAGCTGGAATGCAATTTTCACATGTGTTTCTATGCAACTTTTTAAAAGCTATTTCCTGATCAAGAAACAACAATAAAATACCTGTTGTGAGGAACTGATGTGATTTATTGATTTGAACGAATGCACAGATTTTATTTCCAGTGTCCAAGGGGTTGCGAAGAAACCAATGTTTAACATATCTTATTGTTTCGCCTGCGATAGTAGGTAGACACATATGGATCCTATAGTCCTGCGGCGGCATCGTCCGGTAGTCCCCCAAATTTAATATTAAGTTGCCTTTAAAAGAACCGAGAAGCTCGATTTGTTTCTTTTATCCCTGTCATCGTGTTCTGGCTGATTTTACTCCAGAAGCGCTGGTCTCGGTAAGATCATTGAGTACCCGCCATTTTGCTTTGCAATGCTATTAGCTTCTTATGTTTTTTATGTTTGTGTGCTTTTGCATGAAACATTGTTGTGCCGTTGGGTGGGTTGGAGTTATTTCACCAAGACAACTTGTACTTGTTTTGTGAGAGCTTGTTGGGGCAAGTGTGAGGTTGGTGCACCCTAGAACCTGGTTCAAACCCCCAGTGGCAATTTATTTTGACCGTTCCAAGGCGGTATCGAAGGTTCTCTTTTTCGATATTTGTTTGTGGCGTCCTATTTGAATTGACATACTTATAACAAACATGCTCTCTCTCTATTCCTCTCTTCTTTTCGCTTCGTGGAAAGGCTTTGTTTTGTGAGTGTGGCTATTCCTGGGCTGAAGGTTATAAAGCTGAGATTGGAAACCAGTCTCAAATCTCAAGCATCTGATTGACTGAAATGGCCATTTCAGCCAATCAGATGCTTGAGATTTGAGACTGGTTTCAATGCTCAGTTTTATAACCTTGGGCACAGATGTGCGTATATTACTTTTTTAACTTTGAAAGAACTTGTCTTATTCACTAAATACTTGGAATATATCATCCGCATGAACAAGGCCATGGGTTACAACAAGAATGATAAGTCCTGTTTCACTACTTTTAGAGTTATGCCCCTTTTTAATGCAATTTTAAGCGACACATTTTCCGAGGAACACCAAATTCAAGTTGTTAACATTCAATATAGTCGAGAAATGTATAAGTTGCAGTTATTCATGAACTTGTATGTACCTGACATATGATTTAGGTTCAATTTTCACATACTCAGTGCTGTTTCTGAATACTATGCGCGCTTTGCTATTCAGCCACAAGATGTTGTGCATGTCAATAATGTAAATGATTTAGTTTCTCTGTCCTACTATCATGTATTAGATGCTATGGTCCCTACACTCCATTCAGTGGTCTCTGTTATCCCTTCTTATATCAGATTGTGTTCGTCCTGCTCATTATTAAGTTTTTACATTTTCTTTCTTTTCCAACAGCACTATACGAAATTATTAATTTCAGAGGTCGTGTTATTCTTAAATGTTAAGTAATTATTAGTCTGTCGACTGATTTAAGTATTGGAGTCGAAGGGCCCTCTATCGTGCTCTTTTCGAAGATTCCCTACGCCAAGAAACGGTAGAAAAAGAACTAACGTTGTTTTGGAACTAATTATTCAATCTATGTTTTTGGGTCTAAAATGGACTCGACACAATCCGCGGGCGTTTGAAACTTTAAAATGAATTAATTTTTATCACACAGCTGTTGCTTCAAATAAATTTCTCTCAGACTTAACAGATGATAAGGTATGCTGTCCAGATGATTGTAAAGAAAGGATTATGTCTACACTTTCAGCTTGATCATCTCTGCATGTTTTACAGATATCGCATAAAGTGTTTCTGCGCCTTAAAAATTTATTCTACTTAAAAATTAACTTATATTTTTGAAAAAAGGACACGAGTCGGAAATTTAAAAATAGTGAAAATTTACATAAAAAATAAGAATTATGGACAATTGTTATTTCCAAATACTAAAATCTTGTGTTCCGAAAATCGCGTTTTTTTTCAGTATTTTACAGTACAATGGCAAAATGTTTATTAAACTGCTCATTGTCTTTGACAGCTTTAATATATCATGCAAACATTTATGCAAGGATAACTCCCATCAAACTTGGTTAAAATGTATTATGATCATTTTAAATCAGTTTAAATCACAAATCTGAGACTGTCATCGACAATTAATGATAGCCAAATCGGTTCTGATTAAAGAGTTCAAACAAAAAGTGACTTCTTCGGTGATATTACATGCATTTGACATATACCTACAGTTCTGACAATATTTGATGTAATAAGCTCGTCATGTTTGTTAACTCCCTTTACATACATTTATAGACAAAGCTAGATCGTCAACAATAAAACTTTAAAAACGCACAACGAAGAAACAGCTAACTTTATTAAATCTTAATATTAAAGGTTAAAAATCAATATTATCTGTGACCTGTATGCAACGTTCAGTCGCAAAACAACTTGATGGCGTTTGCATAATGTGGAATTTGGTAATTTCCTAATTCTCTACAACTGCAAAGAACATAGGCTCCTTTCTTTATCCGTGGGCCAAGCTCGCTGTAGCGTTTTGATCGGATAAAGATATGTTAATTATAGTCCGATTTTACGCGTTGAGCCGTGAATGCACTTTTGTATTTATAGATTTTTGGAATATTCCACAAAAAAGGGAAGTTAGATTGTCCTATCATATCTCATAATTTTGAAATTGAAAAAATTGTAACAAAAAGGTTTCATAGCCGTGGCAGTAACGCTTCTGATTTCTGATAATGTGTCAGAAGGGTTGTGAGTTCGAATCCTGTGAGCGGATCTTATTTTTAATGTCATTCTTTTCATTACAAATATGTAGACACCAACAAAATTGTCAAAAAACCGTGCAAATGTCGAGTAAGCTTTCATCAAGACAGTTGGTAAGATGTCGCGATCGAAGCTTACTCAAAATACAGTTTTCGGACGATGCCAATACATTGTACAAAATGGTTTTGAAAAGAAGAGAATGTTATTAAGGTTCCATTAACTACAATTGTTTACAGAAAGTCAGGATTCACAAGTATCAGTGCCCCTTTGGGGCAGCGGTGAATGGGGGACGGCAAGCTGCTCAACAACAATATATTAAAAAAAAATGAACAGGAACTAAACAAAAGGCTTTGCAAAAGATAATGATAAATTAACAATTAACTAAATAATATCATGCGGACTAAATTAATATTTAAAAAAGTAAATGAAAGACAAAAATAAAAAAAGTTACTTTAATTGGATTCGAACTTGCAATGTTTGGAATCATAGCTCGAGATCTTTATCCACTGAGCTATTTCGCCGTGACTAACTTTTGGCTGCTGAACATTTTTAATGTCATATAAGTTAAGTAAATTAACGGTACCTTTGTAAATTGACGTACTTTACCTATTTAGGAATTTAACAATGGACTTGTCCAAAAGGTCACAGCTCACGGGTCAAAATCGAACTATACAAAGCCAAAGACTGTTTTGCCAGAACAATTTGTCAAACCCAGAATGTTTATTTTATGACAACGTGTAGAAAATTAATTAAATAACGGCATAATCAATTTAGTAAATTACTGCTTTCTGCATTAACATTCAATGCATAATCACTCCTCCTTTTCCATGAAAATTTAACCCTTTTCCCTGAATCTAATTAACAAGCTGTGTGAAATTTTGTTGGAAAATTGAATATGTTTTGTACAGTTTATTCAAAATTTATGTCATATAATTTTTATGGAAAACGAATTTCTTTATTGAATTCTATAAAGTTATTTATTTATATTTGTGAAACTATTAAGTTGCGCCCAACCCGGGGCTACCCGGGGCTAAGTGGTGTGGGCAGTAATATGAATTTCCATTACAGCCCATGTACAGACTCAATGAAACCGAGCCAGCGATATTTTGCTACTTGATCGGTAACATGCAGAGTTCCGATTCGATCTATTAAATATATTTTTTGCGTGAAAATACAGGTATTTAGACCATATTGTGTATGTGATTGACGTGATATTTACTTTTCAGGGCGACAGCAGGGACAGAGCAGAAATCGAGTATTTAACGACTAGTCTTGTTAGGCTACCAGGTCAGTTATACATTGTTTTAACTGTGATTTACCGGAGTTAATTGGGCACATAAAGCGTGATACTGATGCTATTACTAACAAAAACACGGTCATGAGTCATGTTAAAGGGGATTCCTTTCCCTCCAACAGTTTAACCTTTTCTGCATTATTATGCTAATTGCAAACGTAATGCTATATTTCGCCTCTCATTTGCTTTTAATGAAAGGGCACATACTGTAAAATCTTTAATTTTCATGTTATTATCATTATGTATTTTTATGATGTATTTTTATGATAAAATCACGGAGTTTAAGTGGATTATACAATCAGTACAGTCGACAACATTTACTTATTAAAAATCATGCTGCCGCAAACGTCTGTGCTATAATGGCGGTACAAGGTCAAACTTTGTGTACAAATCTATTTTTGATTTGTTCATGGTATAGTAAATATGACTTTGCTCTTGTCCATTAGCATAGGACCCAAGTCCATCTATTTAATATTTATTATAGTGAATCTTTGTTGGTTTTCAGGTATTCAAATTCAGGGAAATTAATAAGCATATAAAGAGGAGTAAAAATTTATTTCATTCGCAGGATAATCAAACTGATGACAATAATTCACAAGGGACATTTGCCAAACCTTACGAACTATGTCCTCTTAATTTAATATTTTTAAACAGCATTCAACTGAAAAACTACTCAGATAAAAAATATTTTTCAATTTCCAAACTAAAGAAATAGAAGAAGGTGGGGTCGTTTAAACGTATATTTCGAATAAAACAACAAAGAAGTTTGTAGGAGGATGAATGATGTTTATGTCTTTAAAGGCTACGTTAAAATGATTTTGAGTATTAAACACGTCTTGATCCTGTTTGCAACTGCCATGGACTGGAGGTTATAAAACTGAGCATGGAAACCAGTCTCAAATCTCAAGCATCTGATTGACTGAAATGGCGACCAGTCGCCATTTCAGCCAATCAAATTCTTGATATTTGAGACTGGTGTCTATGCTCAGTTTTATAACATTGGGCACTTATCTCATAATTTGCACAATAATTTTCGCACTCGAGTTGTTTCCTACTCAACACAAGTTCCGTCAGTCTTGGAAAAATTGTCAGGTTATTTTTAAAAGGTTCTTGTTGTACAATAGGTTTGATAGATGTTCACGTACACGTGCGAGAGCCAGGAGCCACACATAAAGAGGACTGGAGCTCGTGTACAGCTGCTGCCCTGGCTGGGGGTATTACTACGATTCTAGCCATGCCCAATACCAATCCACCCACTGTCAATCAAGAGGCATTTGAGCTAACACAGGTAAACAACCATTTCATAACAGTTGGGTACCACGCTCAAGTTAAGCATTGAACATTAATGGTTTTCTTCAAATTAATATTTGATCAATATGAATCATTCGGAATCACTTTAAGATGATTGCCCAACTGTGCATTGCATTGCTTCTCAATTGTTTTGTTAAGGATCGGTTCAATTATATCTGTGCCTAAGGTTATAAAACTGAGCATGGAAACCAGTATCAAATCTCAAGCATCTGATTGGCTGAAATGGCGACTGGTCGCCATTACAGCCAATCAGACAGATGCTTGAGATTTGAGACTGGTTTCCAATCTCAGTTTTATAACCTTCAGCCCTGATCTAAAGCCATGGGTGCAATTTCGACCAGGGATGCATTCGCTTGTAATTTTCACTAAGTTAATAGCAAATTAGTTTGACCCGCAAATCGCTTAATTTTTTATGCCCCCACAAAGTTGGATGTATTTAGAGTTGCACTCGTCCGTCCGTACGTACGTCTTCCAGATCTTGTGGCATCAACTCCTCCTAAACTATCAGACAGATTTCTTTCAAAATTGCAAGTTGAACATGCAGGATGCGTCGATGAGGAAATGAATTTTTCCTGCAAATGGCGCAGTACAAATGGTGTTGCAGCAGTGGGGGCATCGGTGCCCGAGGACACATTCTAGTTTTAAACTAAATTAACCTTCTTCAAATCGTTATTACTCAGTTGAAGGTTTTCATGGTAACGTTGCTAAATTGAGGATTGATTCGATAGTTGATGGTTTTCATTTGGTTATGGAGAACAGTTGTGCTGTTTTAAGTGTGTGACGCGTGCTTTAAACAATCCAACCGTTTTTCATACCCTAATGAAAACCATCAAATATAGATTCAATCCTTTTATTTACACACATATATACTCTCATTTTTACAGAAATTATCAGAAGAATTCGTAATATTACGGCTTTTTCGACGTTGACGAAAAAGTGAATGACGGCACGCTTTTTTTCGCAGCAACTCGTGACAGTACATGCGTTCTTGGCGACGTCACATTTTTACCATCAGAAATTATGACTCCTTAGATGAATACCACTTCATTATACATGACAAAGTTGAAGAGTAAATATCATGTAGCGAACATAAAATGTGGACCCCAGACTTACACGAGAAAGTGTTTTTAATAGCGAGAATCATATCTCTCTGGGCGGTCTACATATATGTGAAGCCGAGATGACCTTTGGTCTGCACTAATTACCAACGCTGTTACTTTTAGAAGTAAGTAAATTGTCTAATTCGTACACTGAATGTTTATTTTTACAGAAACTAGCTGAGGCCGGAGCCCGGTGTGACTTTGGTATATTTGTCGGAGCTAGCCGGGACAACTACACAAGTCTGCCAGCTATAGGGGACAAGGCTGTTGCGCTCAAGATGTATCTGAATGAAACATTCGCAACTCTCAAACTGGACGATGTTTCTGTGTGGATGAAGGTGAGTTTAAGTTTTATCATCATTGTTCAATTTGATCTTTTTATCTCGTTTTTCTAAAATAAAATAGGGCCCTGGTAATTTTTACGTTTGTGCAGAGCATTTTCATCAGTATAAAAGTCATTGGTGTCGCATAATGACAATAACATTTATCAGCGTTACATGCACAACTTCTAGGATATGAAGAGCAGTTGGTAGTGTGCTCGGAATTATTTGGCTAGGGGCTTTAGCTGGTTAGACTTCGGTAATCTTCAAACGATTATTAGTTTTATCTAAATTAAATCTTTAATTAAATCAGCCAATATAGATTTCGATATTGATCAATCATCACAAAAATATACTGCCTGCTTTTTAAAGTTTGCCTTTGTGTTGTCTGTGAAATGCAGGGTTTATATTCTCAGATCCCCTGTCAAAATTCTATTCTGTTAAGTTCCGGCCATTGTTTTCACGTTTAGGGCAAATCCATTCTTTTATCTATGGACCATACGCCGCTGAACATGAAATGGTATTAATCCGAAAAACCGCATTTAAGGTTCCATGTTCACCTCTATATGCATACCATACAATATGCATACCATGCATGATGGATCTAAATTGTGCTGTTGATGAATGAAATGTTTAGTTGCGTTCAACCTAGGGCTATGCGGCGTGGGCAATAATATGCATTTTCATTACTGCCCATGAACAGGCTCAATCAAACCAAGCCTGCAATATTTTCATATTTGTCGTGGTCGGTGGCTTTCTAAGTTCCCTTTTCATCTATTGGAAAAAATATTTATCTCGGAAAGTGCGTTTATCCTCTTTCACACTTAACTCTTTAAGCACTTTGAGAACTGGCCAGCAAACCTGCCGCTGTGTTGTCATGCGGAGGGTCCACACACTGCCGCGGTCGTGCTGCTTGCGGAGCTCTGTAACCGACCGGTACACGTATGCCATGTTGCTAGGAAAGAAGAGGTAAGTCATCACGAAAACCGATTCATGTATCGGTGGTCTTATACAAATACGAAAAACTGGTAATTACACCATTAGCATATATATCTGCATGGTTTAAACCATATTTTGACGTAGTGAGTAAAAGTACCAGGACGAAAGTGTTTTCAAATATTTAAATTTAGGAACTGTAGAACACAGAAGACCAGTTAACTAACGAAATATGTGATGTATTATTCTTACACAGTAAATGTACGAGTGTCAAATTTGTCACAGCGTCACAAACCCAATACAATTTATTACAATAGATCCTACAATGGACTGATGAGACCAAAATTTTCGGTGATCGAAATTTTCGGCAAATTTAGGATCTTTTCTTCTATAGGCATTACTGAACTGTGAATAAGCAGCTTTCATCAGTGTAATTGCACTCTTGAAGACGCCGATAATGAGCAGCACATAAAACTCCGACGTCCTGGGTTGAAGGTTATAAAGCTGAGTTTGGAAACCAGTCTCAAATCTCAAGCATCTGATTGGCTGAAATGGCGACCTGTCGCCATTTCAGCCAATCAGGTGCTTGAGATTTGAGACTGGTTTCCATGCTCAGTTTTATAACCTTGGAGCCTGGCTACAGAACTGTAATAACAAAAATAGTATAGATATAATTAGAACTTTGAAGAGATATGTAATAAAGACATTGTAGCTAACGTTAATAAAACCTTTAAAGCAAAATAAGTTGAAATCATCCTAGTACAGTGAATTCAGTTCATTTTAAAATTATTGCTGTCCAAGAAAGTTTTTTCTATACACAGATTATAGTTATAAGAAAAGCAAAGGAGCGCAAATTACCTGTGACATGTGAGGTAGCGCCGCACCACTTGTTCCTCACCTCTGAAGATCTAGAGGTCATAGGACACGAGAGGGGTCAGGTCAAACCCCCGCTAGTTACTAAGGAGGATCAAGATGCATTGTGGGAGAACTTGTCATTCATTGATTGCTTTGCAACTGATCATGGTAATAATTATATTGGATAGTATAAAACGTTTAGTCTTTAATAGGCTAGTTTTTTGTCAATGACTAACTTGTTCTTACTTAAATTTTAAAGATGTTTTTTTCCGTACCTCATAGTGTCGGGTACATATCATCTTCGCCTTATCCATCTGTTTATCTTTCTCACTGTCACAAAAACTTTATCTTTCTCACTGTCACAAAACTTTATCTTTCTCACTGTCACAAAAACTTTATCTTTCTCACTGTCACAAAAACTTTATCTTTCTCACTGTCACAAAAACTTTATCTTTCTCACTGTCACAAAAACTTTATCTTTCTCACTGTCACAAAAACTTTATCTTTCTCACTGTCACAAAAACTATCTTTCTCACTGTCACAAAAACTTTATCTTTCTCACTGTCACAAAAACTTTATCTTTCTCACTGTCACAAAAACTGGTTACTAGAGCATACTTTAACAGCCCCTTAATGTAGCTCAACAATAATTCACATAAGTTGGTGTCTGTCTGGGTCAGAGAACAGTGTTCTACCTTCACCCTACAAAAATAATATAAATGAATTGAAAAGTGAAATATGCATATCAGGAATCGCCACACTCACAAAACACAGCCTCCAGAAAATAAATTATTATTTTTTGTTGCTGACATAGGCTTTGAATCAGAAAAAGTTTGGCTTAACACCATGTGATCTCCTATGCCTATGCCTATAGTTATATAAAAAAGAACAAAAGCTATAAAGGTACATGTGTTCTTTGTGTAGGTATAGGAGAATGTCCTCCCTCAGAGGCCTTTGAATGAACATAATTTACAGTGGGCATATAGGGTGGGTCACCACCCATCTAACCTTGCCCCCTTTCTTCCGACCTGGGTAATTTGACACACAGACCGACAGTATATCCTAACACACCCTGTCAAGAAACCAAATAATAATTTATTACGCCATAGTTAAAATTTATGGAATAGAAAACATATGATTTCACATCTCAACATGTCTCCTGAAAATTGTGGTCCATATGGTTTCAGTTCATCTTCTATAAGAATATAAGTGGAACTGTTATTCACAAAATGATATGCCCTTTACACACAATATTTCTTCGAGACAAACTACACTTAATCAATGTTGAAACTACACCGATCATTATTTTTTTTTTAAATTTCTAAGCGTGGATTCGGAGTATACTCAGTCACAAAATTATCTGTAGCGGGTGAACGAAAATACATTTTCCTTATTTAGATTTGGGTTGTTAAGTAATTTTGATCAATTCTATGCAATTCTGCAGCAATACGATTGCTTAGCTGTTACACAGAAGGTTTTCTCAGTTTTAGCTGGTGTCAGTATATCCTCCTTACAAAAGCTAAGGTCGTTGTGACTTGGTGTTATTCACCTCGATAAAATGATGTTCTTGGCTTATGAATCCAAATGAGGATTTGAATGGCAATTTCATAACAGAAAGTAAAATGTTGCATCGTTTTATGCTTCGAAATTAAACTCCAATTCTATGTAGAAACATTAACATTTTTCGATTGGTGTAATTATAACATAGGTTAAGTGTATATAAATGCTCTGGATTTTAACTTCCTAATGAGTTATAGTTTTTTAAGACATTAACATTAACACATATTGCATAATATATAATGTTAATAATGTTTGACTGCATTTCTTAAATCATTTTCTGTATGTTAATTTTTATGCATAAAGCCTATTAATAATTGGTTAACAAACATCTGTAAGTATGCCATTTCAATAACCTTTTTCGAAAATGCCGCAATGCAATTACACTTAAAAGTGAGTTATTATATTACAGCATAATCTTGTTATATCGGTTCAATAGTCACATTTAACATGACAAGTATAATGTAAAATGAATTGGTATGTTATTAAAAAGTTTTTTACCTAGAAACATGTTATCTTAGCCTGTTTTGCGCTACCTTTACATGAAAAACTCTTCAAATTATAAAATCAATCGAATTCATTTCAGGTCATACAATTAAGCATCATCGTCAGTAAAGAAAAATGTTGAACATCAGTAAAATAGACAAAATTTCTGAATTTGTGAGTTCGTGAGTTTACAGTCCAAAAGAAATAAAATAAATATGAAAATAAAAGAAAACATGCGGACTGTTTGAGAAAGCATAAAGCCCTTTGGGCTTTACACATTTCAAACAATCCAAATGTTTTCCGTTATCAAATGAACCCATTCAAATATCTATAAAATCCTTACATAAATGAAATTTTTGAATTGAACTACATATTGCAAATAGTACAGATTAATCATGTGTTTTCAGTTACCCGAGCAAGCTGTAAAATTATTGAAATTTGAAAAGCGTGATGGCACAAATCACAACAGTTTGAAACAGTACAAGTAAATGGCAGCATAGCAGTATAAGTAAATGGCAGCATAGGAGTATAAGTAAATGGCAGCATAGCAGTATAAGTAAATGGCAGCATAGCAGTATAAGTAAATGGCAGCATAGCAGTATACGTAAATGGCAGCATAGCAGTATAAGTAAATGGCAGTATAGCAGTATAAGTAAATGGCAGTATAGCAGTATAAGTAAATGGCAGTATAGCAGTATAAGTAAATGGCAGTATAGCAGTATAAGTAAATGGCAGTATAGCAGTATAAGTAAATGGCAGTATAGCAGTATAAGTAAATGGCAGTATAGCAGTATAAGTAAATGGCAGCATAGCAGTATAAGTAAATGGCAGTATAGCAGTATAAGTAAATGGCAGTATAGCAGTATAAGTAAATGGCAGCATGGCAGTATAAGTATATGGCAGAATAATTATTAAATGCAACGGCATGGAAATATTCTAATTAAAACAGAACAATACAACAACTAAGAAGAACAGATACAAACAACTCGTAGCTATTTCGCATACTTGACATATAATATCTCAGAGAAGTGTAAAGTTCAATTATACCAAACATTAATATCTCATGTGATATATAAAAATAATAGTGATTGCTTAATTTCTGTATGTATTTTTGACATGAATTCGTGGTCAGATCAAGATTTTAAAATAACGATTAATGTGATTTGTTAACTTTTGATTCTAGAATTCTAACATGACCGTCGACTTTATTGTAGACACACATTGAAGCAACGAACTTGCATCCGACACTGCTGTGTTCATGACGCCATTCGTAAAGAATTTTACTAAAGAAGAAGTACCTTTTTATTTAAAGCTGTATAAAACATATTCTTGATGGTATTTAATAATAAATATATGCCAGATATAGATCTGGTCCAACTAAAGACCACCTGTAATAATAATTAAAAAAAAAAGAAACATCTGTGGATAAATACTAGTACCACATTTTACTTGTCAAGCTGACTTATTTAAAGAAAAAAATCACATGGGATAAAAAACCCATTTGTCTTTAAAGACCAGTTGTGGGTTTCCATTCCCCTGAGTGGTTTTTTAAGACAGCTTTAAATATAAACATGTTCCCGTATTTTATCACTTAATAAAAACACTCACAGAAGTTCAGGTGCGTTGTAATCAAATTTCAAGTGCTTACTTGATTAAAGCATTCATATCTAACTTCTTTTTTTTGCATTTATTCACTAGTTAAATATTAAGTACTAATTTTTTAGGAAAATGAATTCGACTTATCAGCACTGAGGCTGTAGGTGTGCTGGAACTATTTTGTTTACCATGTGCGTCATGTGGTATGGTTATGACGTCAGAAATGAATAAAAGACGATGATATTTCATCAACGCGTGGCCTTGTTTTATCCAGTATGAAATGACTAATGATTTACTATACCGCATATAGATGAAATTACCTGTCTTGATTCTTGTTGAGCATTAGCCTTAAGTGATTATCTTTCTCAGTTTTGTTCTCTTCTTGACCTGCATAATAGAATCATTGTGATGTTTCAAAGAATGATCAAGTTACCTTAGGTATAGAAAAAAGATTTTACGAAGTGTGAAGAAGACCAACACAAATAACTATTTCTTAAAATGCCTTTATAACATTTTTGTAGAAGTTCGTCATTACTTGGTGATGTAGAATGGCTTTAGTCAATTTGATGTACAACATATTTGTTACTTTGTCATGTAGAAATAATTGCAGACCTACATTGGGATGTGGGATAGCTTCAATAAATTATAATTATGTAGTTTGACTCAAGTATGTTGTTCTGTAGAATGAGCTCTTTGCGATATAGATATATGTAGTTTTACTTAAATACATTGTTCTGTAGAATGAGCTCTTTGCGATATAGATATATGTAGTTTTACTTAAACACTTTGTTCTGTAGAATGAGCTCTTTGCGATATAGATATATGTAGTTTTACTTTAACACTTTGTTCTGTAGAATGAGCTCTTTGCGATATAGATATATGTAGTTTTACTTAAATACATTGTTCTGTAGAATGAGCTCTTTGCGATATAGATATATGTAGTTTTACTTAAATACATTGTTCTGTAGAATGAGCTCTTTGCGATATAGATATATGTAGTTTTACTTAAATACATTGTTCTGTAGAATGAGCTGTTTGCGATATAGATATATGTAGTTTTACTTAAACACTTTGTTCTGTAGAATGAGCTCTTTGCGATATAGATATATGTAGTTTTACTTAAACACTTTGTTCTGTAGAATGAGCTCTTTGCGATATAGATATATGTAGTTTTACTTAAATACATTGTTCTGTAGAATGAGCTCTTTGCGATATAGATATATGTAGTTTTACTTAAATACATTGTTCTGTAGAATGAGCTCTTTGCGATATAGATATATGTAGTTTTACTTAAATACATTGTTCTGTAGAATGAGCTCTTTGCGATATAGATATATGTAGTTTTACTTAAATACATTGTTCTGTAGAATGAGCTCTTTGCGATATAGATATATGTAGTTTTACTTAAATACATTGTTCTGTAGAATGAGCTCTTTGCGATATAGATATATGTAGTTTTACTTAAATACATTGTTCTGTAGAATGAGCTCTTTGCGATATAGATATATGTAGTTTTACTTAAATACATTGTTCTGTAGAATGAGCTCTTTGCGATATAGATATATGTAGTTTTATTTAAACACTTTGTTCTGTAGAATGAGCTCTTTGCGATATAGATATATGTAGTTTTACTTAAACACTTTGTTCTGTAGAATGAGCTCTTTGCGATATAGATATATGTAGTTTTATTTAAACACTTTGTTCTGTAGAATGAGCTCTTTGCGATATAGATATATGTAGTTTTATTTAAACACTTTGTTCTGTAGAATGAGCTCTTTGCGATATAGATATATGTAGTTTTATTTAAACACTTTGTTCTGTAGAATGAGCTCTTTGCGATATAGATATATGTAGTTTTATTTAAACACTTTGTTCTGTAGAATGAGCTCTATGCGATATAGATATATGTAGTTTTATTTAAACACTTTGTTCTGTAGAATGAGATCATTACGATATAAATATGTGTAGTTTGACTTACTACAAATTTCGATTTCAATAAGCTATTGACCCAGCGAGCGACCTCCGTAAACATCTGTTTCACTGCAACACTTTACAAGATGCCTATCATGTTTTTGTCATGGGACGACTATTGAAACCTGTCGCTTTAATCAGTTTATTCTCATTGTCGATGTTAATCTGAAAATTTCGTTTACTAAATATTTAAATGATACACATAGCACTTAAGCAATAACAAAAGGTGTGGCTTCAAGTAAAGTAACATGAAGGCGTGATTAACTATGAACAACGTTCTAGCTGTCAGTTGAACTTTCCCGCTATTTCTCAAGGGGAATATCGCTGCGTTTGCTGTTTTGGTTGCAACCCAAAAATCTAACTGAAATCGGAATTTTGCAGTAATATTCGTGTTCTGTACAATGAGCTCGTTGCGTTATAGATATATGCAGTTTTGCTTAAATAAATAGTTCTGTCGAATGAGTCATTGCGTTATGATATAATGTAGTTTGTCTTACATATCTTGTTCTGTATAATGACCCTTATTACGTTATAGATATACATGTATGCAGTTTGGCGTAAGTATCTTGTTCTGTAAAATGAGCTTATTACGTTATAGATGTATGCAGTTAGATTTTGTCATGAACTAATAGACGTGTATACCACTAAATATCAGTTAGTATTTCTAACAGAATGGTGTGTCGTTTTTTTCTGTAGCTCCCCACACCAGAGAAGAGAAGAACAGCAGTAAGCCACCACCAGGTTTTCCGGGACTAGAGACTATGTTACCACTACTGCTTACAGCTGTTCATGAGGGCAAGTTAACATTGCAGGTAAATCAAGTCGAGTGAAGGTAATTCACATCGGGTCCTATTAGGATAGCTCTAATAAAATGGTTTATAAAAACAAACTAGACTTTTTGGTTTAAAAGTAATAAAACATATAATAGGGACCAGTACAGCGTACAGGGACCAGTACAACATGCATTGGTCAGGTCTAAGATTGTGATGAATTTGAACTAATAAGAATGGAGGGATATGAGAAATGATTTATAATAGTATGGTGAAAGGCCATTTTAATTTCCAAGAAAAGAAAAAAAATCGCTGTTCAAATGTTACTCCAAATTAGTTTAACACAGATGGTCTTGTATAACTGTTAAATAATAATAATAATAATAAAAGCATGTACATTTGACGTTTTTCAACTTTTAAAATTTCGAGCATAATGTCGTTTCTTACTGACTTTTTACTATATGTGGCACTCTGTTATGATACGAGGGATTTTGTAACAGTTATGATTTTGTAACAATTGTGGTACACCATTGGGCATTGCCATGTCATTTAAACCATACCTTATCTTGAATCAGCTACTGTAGTCCGGCTTTTCTCACTATCAAAGTGGATGTAACCATATTGGATGTAGTCAGTTACTAGACACAATCAGAGACTAAAGACAGGCTCAATAACCGTAAACGTGTGAATCACCGTGCCCAATCGTTACCTTGCGAAAACGGCAAAGTCGCGTCGGATCCCGGAATTTTCGGTAAGTATTTTGTTGATTTTTGTGAGAAAATCGTTGTTTTTATATACTGATTAATATTTTCAGAGAAAACAACCTAGTGCAGGATGATCTCCTAGGAATAGGCTATAATGCTCACTAGTCGATTTCCTCCACATTTCTATCGTTTTCTCAATCATTCGGTGAAATCTACGAAATTTGCTGAAAAAGTCGACAGTGGGTCCGGAAAACTCATGTTTCAAACATCTTCGCATACATGTATCCGCCTTTCCATGTGTTATTCTAGTAACTGATCTCTCATGTACTCGATATAAATCTTGTTTAACATTTCGGAAGTCGATGCTGGTAGATAGAGGTCATTTTATGCCAACATTTTGGGGTAACGTAGGGTAACACGGAAATCAACTTTCGTTTTGGGGAAACGCCGGGACCCCGGATAAAAAGTTTCAGCCTAAAATGTGATAGTTTTTTTTCTTTGCCGACCATATTATTTTGTGGATTCACTTAGATGTTAGCCCTGCTCAAGTGTGGAATTTATTTCATTTTATTTTTGTTGTTTATTGAGATAACGTCATATGCCGTACATGCATAGTTATGTGTCGTTTTGGCGCATGATTCACTCAATTCATCTTAAACGTAGATTTGAAATATAAGAAATACTAAGTATTTTTATCTGCTTTGAACACGTCATTGTCTCGTCTTTTATATCTTTATAGAAGGGGCAAGGAATATATATATTGTATCTTAATCGCAAAATGTAGCTTTCATGGGCGCATAGAGTAGCTTTCACACGCGCACGTTTTTACTTTCACGTTCTGGCGTAGCAGCCGTTGCGTGCTCTCGTAGAAGCATCAATGTTCACTAAAAGTATACTTCACAAGCTCAATAAGTAACCTTCAAAGTAGCCCGTTCACCAAGAAGTGAAGGCCAATTATTGTCCCGACTAAACAGGGCTCTGGTCCGACCCCTAGGCCACTATTCAAATTGTTTCGTGCAGCTGGAACCGGCATTTACGACTGCAATCTGTCTTTGCTTTACAAATATATATAACTTTATGTATATCAGCTCCATGTGATATACCAGTATATATACTAGCTTTAGTCCGCGGAGAGATTGTGCTTAGTCCGCGGAGAGATTGTGCTTAGTCCGCGGAGAGATTGTGCTTTCCGACTTTTTAACTGTCTGCAACCCCGCCTACGGACCGGTGTAAGCCTAATGCAGTATTTTTATATATAAACTGTACATAAAGAAGTGAAGTTCAACATTAAAGTAAGCGGCCCTAAATAATGATTCATTTGCAGTCTTGTGTCTAGGTTTGTGTGCGTGTGCGTGCGTGCGTGTGTGTGTTTGGAAGACGTGAATGAGATTCAGTGTGTATGAAGGTTTACATTTTTAAATACACAAACTCTTAACTTTTTAGTTTAATGGAATGGAACTTCTGAGATTTTCAAAAATCCATCGGTTTTTAATCTATTTTTTCAGCTTTTAAATGTCAATTTTAGCTTTTTATCATCTGTTCTGTAGTAGTACAGCTGTGTTAAGTTTGGCATGATAATCACCAGGATGGTAAAGTGAACTTGGACCCAGCGTGTGGTTTTCTATATTTATGCGTAATTTTTATATCGCATGCGTAGATATAGAGTAGACTTATAGGACTTATCTTAGAGATACCGTCTGAAGTGGAACGTAAAACCACCCTCTGGGTCTGTGTTCACATTTCCGTCCCTTTATGGGTCTGACGCACAACAAAAAAAATAGATATAGACAGAACATTACACGTTCAAGAGTAATCGTTGACATTCTCTTGGCCCAGACTTCTACACCACTACATTTTTCTTTTATTTAAGTTTTATTTCAAACGCACCGATGTTCAAGGAAAATACCGTAAATATAATATTAAATTTCTGTATTATTTCATGGGCGGAGGTTAGATAATAGACTGCAAAATGCTGTTTTATATTTTAACTCTTGTTTCCAGTTTTTTTAAGTGCGTGTTTTTTGTTTATCCAGATTGTGCTAAAAATAACTGATGTTAAATTGAAATGGTTTGTTTATCTACTAACATTTGAAATCAACAACAAAAACAATAGAAAAAATGCTTCTTTACTTGAGCAGAACTATAACATCTATGTGAATCCACACAATAATATGGTCGGCAAAGAAAAAACTAGCATATTTTAAGCAGATTTCTTATCCGGGGTCCCGGCGTTTCCCCAAAACGAAAGTTGATTTCCGTGTTACCCTACGTTACCCCAAAATGTTGGCATAAAATGACCTCTATCTACCAGCATCGACTTCCGAAATGTTAAACAAGATTTGTATCGGGTACATGAGAGATCAGTTACTAGAATAACACATGGAAAGGCGAATACATGTATGCGAAGATGTTTGAAACATGAGTTTTCCGGACCCACTGTCGACTTTTTCAGCAAATTTCGTAGATTTCACCGAATGATTGAGAAAACGATAGAAATGTGGAGGAAATCGACTAGTGAGCATTATAGCCTATTCCTAGGAGATCATCCTGCACTAGGTTGTTTTCTCTGAAAATATTAATCAGTATATAAAAACAACGATTTTCTCACAAAAATCAACAAAATACTTACCGAAAATTCCGGGATCCGACGCGACTTTGCCGTTTTCGCAAGGTAACGATTGGGCACGGTGTGAATGGTGTGTGATCTTTAATCACGATCTATTTCCCTTTTCTTCTGGGCTATATCATGTTTATGACCACCTTTACAGTTACCATTTTCATACATAGTATGGTAATTCAGTATAGCAGGAAAAATATTTATGTGCAATATTCCTTTTTATTAGGTCACCAAAAGGACATTCCACTGTAAATTAAAGCATAAATTGCCATATTCTAAGACATTACACTCCTTAAGTCTAAAATAACTCAAGACGTTCATTGAGTAATCAATTTAATGTTATTATTTTGGAATTAATTTATTATACCCCCGCATACGAAGTATAGGGGGTATACAGGAGTCATCATCCGGTTGGTTGGTTGGTTGGTTGACCCGGTCTGTCTGTGGCACTTACAGCGTCAACAGTTTTCAAGATATCGACTTGAAACTTTAACCATATGTTCGTGAGGACATTTGCGCGAACTATTTTTTTTTCTCATGTGGATCAGTCCATTATTTTTCGGAAGGGGGCACGATTTAACAAAATCTTGTGACGCGGACTACTTCTACAGTTTTTAAGATATTGACTTGAAACTTCATACACATGTTCGGCATGAAGTGTAGATGTGCGTGACATATTTTTCGTGTTGATTAGTCCATTATTTTTTGCAGGGGACATGATTTAACAAAATCAACTTCTAACTCTTGTGATGCGAAACTACTTCTACAGTTTTTAAAATATTGACTTGAAACTTGATACATTTGTTCGGCATGAAGTGTAGATGTGCGTGGCATATTTTTTTGTGTGGATCAGTCCATTCTTTTTTGCAGGGAACATGATTTAACAAAATCATGTTATGCAAACTTCTACAGTTTTCAACATATCGACTTGAAACTGAAATGATATGTTCTGCATGAAGTGCGCATGTTAGTGACATATTTTTTATGGATCAGTCCATTTTTGGTTGGAGGGGAGCATTATTTAACAAAATCGTGTTATGCAAACTTCTACACTTACTACGTCAACAGTTTGCAAGATATCGAATACAAACTTTAAACATATGTTCGTGAGTACATTTGCGCATTTTTTTTCTCATGTGGATCAGTCCATTATTTTTCGGAGGGGAGCACGATTTAACAAAATCTTGTGACGCGATCTACTTCTACAGTTTTTAAGATATTGACTTGAAACTTGATACATATGTTTGGCATGAAGTGTAGATGTGCGTGACATATTTTTCGTGTGGATCAGTCCATTATTTTTTTCTGGGGATATGATGTAACAAAATTGTGTTATGCAAACTTCTACACTTACTACGTCAACAGTTTTCTTATAAGTTCTTAATTAATTGTATAAGAAACCGTCAATCATTAAACTCAGAACGAATTTCCTGACTAATTCATGACGAAACTCTCAAAAATGTACATGCTGCCACTGGCTGGGTTCTAGACACCAACAGAATGATATAATTCCTGTAAGTGTATACCTATCATTATTTGACTTTATCTTTTTTATGTGGATCAGTCCATTATTTTTTGAATGGGAGCACTATTGAATATTGTATTAATTGGTCGGTAAAAAGATCCGAACATTATTTCTGAATACTCCGACAAAGCAGTATTGCGGGGGTATTAATCACCTTCAGTGATAGCTATAGTTATCTTTGTGATCATAAAACACTTTGCACCCACAACTTCGTGATTTGTGAAAACATGCTTCCAGGAAAAAAACAACTGATGACATCAAACGTTTATCACACGAAAATGTCTTAAAGTGGATTATTAAAAGTTAAAAAATTGTTATATTCATAGATAATGAATGACATTAAACTACAAGAGTTTGTACTCTAAGTCGGTCAACTGTCTCACATAATGTCGGTTATGTATGCAAGTGTGTTTTGCTTAATCTTTTTAGGGCTTTTTGGCAATAAACGTTGTTGGTAGTGTGCTTAGATGTGTAGATAAAGGCTTCATCAGTGCGGGTTCGATCACCCATCTTATCATTTATCAGTTTTGTTAGCCTTGACCTATAGAAGTCCTGTAATTTAAGAATGTTCTACGAGAAGCTTTTAGTGAGATTATGGGAGTAAGTTTTAACCTGAAATAATATATTTGAAAGAATAATTAAAAACCACCAGCAGCTATCTCAAGCTTATCTGGTCACAAATACATACATTACATGCATACTAGAAAGTCATAAATGGGGCGCGCCACGGGAAAAGGTACCTTCGGTCATATTTTGTGACATTTTAGTTGTTACTATATTTAGAAAGAACTTACAACTATCTATCAGTTTCTCAGAACAAACAAGTGCTTTTCTTACACATTTTGA
>JAZAYU010000073.1:976049-1090465 GCA_038501625.1 Corbicula japonica
TCTGCATGTAGTCTCAATAATTCGACTGCAAGCACAGACCCATTATCATACTGACTTTTATTGATGTCTGTCCTTTAGGGCGACTATCGTATATACATAGAAAAAGCCCTTGTTGCGCACAAATAGTTATGCATAGTCTCAATAATTCTACATCAAGTACAGACCCATTTGACAAACTGACTTTTATAGATATCTGCTCTTTACGTCTCAAGCAGTAAGTTTCAAAACTGTGGTGGAAATCGCAATGCTTTAAATTCCCATTTTTTGACTGTCACTTGAAAATTTCAGCACTGCTATGCTCATTTGTTGTTATAAAACATTAATAGTCTCTAAAGTATCAATAAATAGATGAAAATAGAGCTTTGAAAACCCTCGACCACGACAAATATGAAAATATTGCAGGCTCTGTTTGATTGAGCCTGTTCATGGGCAGTAATGGAAATGCTTTTTACTGCCCACGCCGCCTAGCCCCGGGTTGAGCGCAACTCAATATTAACACCAATAACTGTACAATTTTGATTCATCCCAAACGATGGTATAAAATTAAAAATATTCCACAAATAAAACTTTTAAACTTACTATTGTTTATGCCGTTTACATGTTGAATTTAATATGATAACCAATGAAAGCGTCCCTTTTATAAAATCGATAATTTACAGTCAAATAGACATTTAGCGGTGTAACATAAAAACTGTTGACATGTGTGGAGGTTTATAAGTTTTTTTTTATTATAAACGAACAAGTTTCTTAAAAAGTATCACATATATTGATTCTAATTGGAATTAGCTTTTCAGGTCTTGTCGCTCGCATATAGACATACAAGGAAAAATTATCCGCATTGATTTGAATGCTAACTCACAGGCGGCAGTATCGGACCCTACACGCCACCCACCCCCCCCTCCAACCCCACCTCCCCGAACCCTGTGCTTGAATTTCATTAAATGACCTCTTAAAACAATATAAAGCACCACATTTATACATATAATAAACCAATAAACCAAAATATGATTTAAATAAAAAATACTGGGTCTACCCTTTACTGGTATATTACCATTGACAAGGTGGGAAAGCAATCTGTCACACCCTATCTCTTTGTTAAAAATTTTCACCCATTAAATATAATCCTTTTCGGCCAGCACTTGGTACTTTAAATGCACATGTGGTTACTTTCCTCGATTCCGAAAACCGATTGCCGAAATATTAATCCGTTTTTCATGGGCATCAGAAAATGTAACCCCACCGACCAGCTTTTTGTTAGGTCGGATACAATGTAGAACACGAAAAAATGCGATTTCGGTTATTTGTTGAAATGCACAGATAAAATGAAATTTGATCAATACCTTATCGTCAAATAACATGCAAGGACCCTTTTATTTGTCTATTTTTCTCTCGGTCTTCAAACCATTGGCCATTTCTTTTTTCGTATGAATTATAACGCTTAGTTTCCCATTTTGTTTTCTACAAGTGTTAACTGTCTCGATCGATTTCATTGGACGAAGGTTTACATTTACAGGCATTGCTGCGTAAACCTTCGTCCAATGAAATCGATCGAGACAGTTAACACTTGTAGAAAACAAAATGGGAGACTTAGCGTTATAATTCATACGAAGAAAGAAATGGCCAATGGTTTGAAGACCGAGAGCAAAATAGACAAATAAAAGGGTCCTTGCATGTTATTTGACGATAAGGTATTGATCAAATTTTATTTTATCTGTGCATTTCAACAAATAACCGAAATCGCATTTTTTCGTGTTCTACATTGTTTCCGACCTAACAAAAAGCTGGTCGGTGGGGTTACATTTTCTGATGCCCATGAAAAACGGATTAATATTTCGGCAATCGGTTTTCGGAATCGAGGAAAGTAACCACATGTGCATTTAAAGTACCAAGTGCTGGCCGAAAAGGATTATATTTAATGGGTGAAAATTTTTAACAAAGAGATAGGGTGTGACAGATTGCTTTCCCACCTTGTCAATGGTAATATACCAGTAAAGGGTAGACCCAGTATTTTTTATTTAAATCATATTTTTGGTTTATTGGTTTATTATATGTATTAATGTGGTGCTTTATATTGTTTTAAGAGGTCATTTAGTGAAATTCAATCACAGAGTTCGGGGAGGTGGGGTTGGGGGGGGGGGGGGGTGGCGTGTAGGGTCCGATACTGCCGCCTGTGTGCTAACTGGGTTGTGCGCAAGTGCGGAAATTGTATTTATAGAAAAGCCTTTGTTGCGCACAATTAATTGGGCTAGGCTATGCGCGAACGGCGACTATCGTATATAGATCTATAAAAAGCCCTTGTTGCGCACTAATAGTTGGACTACTACACATATAATTATAATTACACAAAATGAAAACCAAATTCATTTGATAAAATTTCAAACGATCGGTTCGTTGCATCAGTTCATATAAATTTTAGTTAGAGTAGTTTCGATGTAAATGAGTGTGCACTTTGTTACTTTTTGTGTAGACAAACGTTACAAAATTCGGACAGGTTTTTGCAATAAAACAGTAGGCTAACTGTTGATGAAATATTAAGTATTCAGCATCTCCTATGCGTTGTTCTGGTCACATGAACTGTTACTGCGTTAGTGGTTACTTTTCCATTAAAAGACACATAACACCAGACAGTAGGTTGTAATAAGGTAAATAACTCAGTATTCCTCCGTGGTCCACTCGAATGAAGTCCGTTTTAATATATGCTATTTTTTTTTCTTTTCATCTGGGGGGGGGGGGCTCTTAACCGTTAGAAATCGAACTGTTTGTGACTTGTTTGCAGGAATAACATGTCAGGAAAATAAATGAAAGCAATTTCATGCCTATATCTCGTTTGGTAGAGGCGTACTAGTTCCGGAAGAGTGGATGTATATTTTTGGCACCGTATTTGCGATACCGCGTTTAAAATAGGGTCTGTTCGGTTAGAGATCAGTAATTTTCTTACAAGTAAGTAAACCCCCATTCGCTGTGTGTTTTTGAATAGATGAAATGTAGATCTTCACAGTCATATATGGTTGTCTAGAAATTAAGATGATAGAAATCATGTTAAATGTGCATTGAATATTGGGAATTTAACATTGAGGTCTATGGGAAATGGATTTACTTTGATTCAACCAGTACACACATTCGTTCCACAATCGATCGAACAGTTTCGCGTGAGTCTATGAAGTACTAACCTTTTTGTTTAAGGCTAGTGAAGACAAAATACATTCACAGGAGAGAGTTAGGGAAAATGGCGTCCGACCAGAGTTCGGTAGCGAAATTGAGGAAAGAAATGCCCATTCGTGTTGGTGTGTTGACAGGTAATTTCGTCAGTATTTTTAGTACTCTTGACACCCCTTAATCAACAATAAACGACCTGAAAGCTGAAAGTTTTTGATCATCGAGATGCTCAAACGACGGGTAACCTCAAACGACGGGCGGTGCTGTCGGTTCCTTATCTCAAATATTTTGTCTACTCCGAAATAACATCCTGGTTTTTGCGGGGCTGGAGGGTTTAAGAATTAAAAATTAATTTCTCTTTCAAGTTATCAATATTGTATACAAGTTATCGATGTTGTTTAATGCCACTTGCTAACAAACCAAATTTAGAGGAACAGAACAAAACTGCAGATCAGATCAGTGTGCGGACAAATCAGTGTAGTCCGGCATTCCACAGTTCTGCATGTATGATCCGTATGCATCCACAATTTTTTACTACCCAAAGATATTCATGGGTATATACCATAAGTTTATGTCGATTCCGCCTTCTTCCATGTCGGCGATGATGAGCAGCTAACTGAACTGAAAGACCCTGGCATCTTAAAGTGAAAACATGCCATGCTCAAAAGCAGCCAACAATCCTCCGCAAATAATTCCAGCTCTCTTACGAGATGTTGAATGTTCCATGTTGTTCCAGCTGTCTATACATTTCCTGTATACACCACATATGATTATGCCATTTCATTGCTTGTCTAATTAGATTGGCAGTCACACCTCTTAGCATTATTCAGTGATTAAATGTAACAGTTTCTTTAGACAGATACATTTTATGAAGATCAACAACTGAAAAAAGCACTTACTTAGCTTTCACGCACATAGAATGACAGAAGTATGGAATAGCTCTTCACAGAAATAAAACTAGCAGATGCAGACACATACACGCTCTTGGACCACAATCACATAACTATGGATAGCTGGCCTAAGGGTTTTGGAAACTGACCCTGTTTTTTCCCCAACATTTGTATGAGCTGACCCTTCTTTAATAAAGATCATTATTTGAGGGTCTACACTTGACAAACACATTGTTTTTGTTTTGGTTTCATAGACTGGAACCATAATCAGTAAGAGTCTAAAACAGATACCAAAACTTTGAAATTTTGTCAAGCGTAAATATAAACACTCTTTAAAATAGTCAGAAACTCTACAAATATTTTACAAATGGAACTTCTGTGTCGGCCTATCTGGATCTACAGAAATAATCTACCAGAAAAAAAAAATAAAATCAAACAGTGTATATCCTGCTCAGATGGCAAGGATGTGTGATGGCTGATCTGGATCTACACTGTTTGCCAATAGATTACAAGTTTCTGAATGACCGGCAGCAGAAGTACATGAAGAAACTTAACATTTGTATTGTGCATGGTGAATCTTTAGACTTGATTATTATTCATCTTGAAAAAAATATGAATTTATTTAATGCGTATACACTGATATAGCATGGGCAGAAGTGTAGATCCATGCCATCTGATCAGGATCTACACTGTTCACTTTTTGATTTGATAGGTTATTTCTGACCAAAAAGCAAACAGTGCAGATCCTGATCAGACAGCAGGTTGTGCCAGCTGATCTGGATGGACACTGGATGCACAAAGGATAAAACTGAGCATGGAAACCAGTCTCAAATCTCAAGCATCTGATTGGCTGAAATGGCGACTTAACCTTGGGCACTGGTTGCACAAAGGATAAAATGCATATTTGGAGTAAACGGTTAAAACATGTTTGTTTCTTCTTACTTTCAGTGAGTGACTCATGCTTTGCAAAGAAAGCTGTAGATAAAAGTGGATCAAAGCTGAAGACTCTGGCAAACACCTTGCTGTAAGTCAATAGAAGCTGATTTTCTTATGTGAATTGTGTACTTGCTGTTGTCATTTTTTTTCATATGCTTTTATTGCTTCTTGCCTTGGTTTAAGGAGGCTCCTTCAGATTGATTTTATTTGCATAAATATATATCAAATCAAATTTTACAATATTTTTGATGTTTTTAGTAGTTTTTACATAAAACAAATAGGTTAGTAAATAGACTTTTTCGACTCGTGTGATACTGTTCGATCAATTGTGGAATCAATGGATGTACTCTGGTGTTCTGGTTTTACAATGAAAAAAAATACCAGTAAATAAGTGTCATGGCAGGTATCCAGACTGCATAGAGAGTCATGGTTTTTTCTTTATTTCACATGATTCCAAAATGAATACATATATAGGAACCATTTCCAGTGCAAAAAAGTACTTTTATTGAAAAAACATGATTTAATCTTTTAGTCCATAGTATGGGTTTATCCTGTATGTAACCAGTGTAGATCCTGAAGTGCTGACACATCCTTGCCATCGGATCTGGTGCAACAGTGCTTTCTTCTTGGTCAATGAATCTAAAAGTGAACAGTGTAGAACCTGATAAGATGGCACGGGTGTGCGGGCTGATCTTGACATACACTGTTCATCCATATTCAGGTTTTATAGCTTGTGTGATAAGTGTAAATCCAGATTAGCTGGCACATCTCTGCCATCTAAAAGTGAACAGTGTAGATCCTGATCAGATGAAATGGATGTGCTGGCTGATCTGGATCTATACTGTTCACCATGGAAACAGCCATGGAGTTAAGGGTTCATGATTGCTGCTGGCATTTTCCTTTTTTCTAGCAAATTTTCAAGGGGTTGGGAATTAATTTGTTTTGCATACAAGATTGGTATTTCCTGCCTTTTTCCCAGTGCTGAAAAAATCTTACATCCCCAGTATAATGTGACTGACCTACTTATCTGTGATGTCATTTATGACCTCATGTGTTGTACATTATAAAATCATTATTAACCCTTTACTCTCTATATATGCCATAAATGCATGGGCCAACAGTGTAGATCCAGATCATCTGGCACATCCTTGCTTTCTCATCAGGATCTTTACTGTTTGCTTCTTGATTTATATGATTATTTCTTACCAAAAAGTAAACAGTGCAGATCCTGATCAGACAGCAAGAAGTACCAGCTGATCGGGTTGCACATGTGATAAAATGCATATAATTATATGGAGGAAAGGGCCCAAGATCATAAAACTAATTTTTGAGACTGGTCGCCATTTCAGCCAATCAGATGCTTGAGATTTGAGACTGATCTCAAAACTTAGTTTTATGATCTTGGGCACAGGTTTAGAAAGGAAAATTACATGAATTCATGTTTTGTAAGCAAAGTATGACAACATTTCTTTCTTGACAAAAATAATTAAGAAGTAAATTACAAAGTGTATGCTAGAAATTGTGGCTTTCTTGAGACATTTGGTGTAGATAGAAAATTTTGCACCTCAGATGAACTGTTTTTGTGAGACTTGGCAGAGCCTCATTTCCATTAAACAGTCAATAAACTGGCAGCCAGATTTTTATACCCTTACCATGAACACATGAAATATAATTATATGATGCAATCACTTCATTCAGTGCAGTAAAAGTTGATATTGGCATGAAAAGTAGATAACTAATAGATTATTATTTCAGGAACAATGGTTATGTTGCCTATACCAGTATAGTCCCAGACGAGGTGGAAAAAATCAAGGTAAATTGTGGAAAAAATATACTCAGACACTGAAGTTTTGAATGCCAAATTGTCAAAAACTAAACATGAATATATTTCTCTTGCAGTTTCATTATGTATTAGAAGTTGCTGTAGTTGTAGCCAATCAGAAGCTATGAAAATTAAAATTCCTCTGTGATTTATTTCAGTTGAACTCCTGTCTATTTTCTATTTTAAAATGAACAAAATAGATTGATCTACTTTCAACCGCACATGCGCATGGCTACAAGTGTAGGGCTACTTGTACTTGGGTTATAGTCTCTTAAGATGTTTCTATAAGAAATAGTTGTGCTAGTTTTGGCTTCTATTGTCTATAGAAACATCTTAATAGGCTATCCTATACATGGTATTTGAAAATGTCCGTAACAAAAACATATGGTAAAATCATTTTTATATCACAGATGTCAAGGTTATTCCCTCTATTCCAAAACAATGTATTAAAATGCAGTTTTGAGTAGACAGACATGCCTTTCAAAATGTTTGAGATTATATATTCAGAAGTAAAACTTTAACATTATTTTTGAAAGGCTTGTCTCTCTTCAATCAACATATGTGCAAATTCCAATAGAATAAATATACTTCCATTAGGTTTTTTGGTTGTTCTTCGTAATAGCAAATTTATATTAATTCACATTAATAGATTTAGAAAAAATCAAATAAAGTTATATCTTAACCCTTTCCTGTATAGATACACCTTTATTGCTAGGGCGAACAGTTTAGATCCAGATGAGCCGGCACATCCGTGCCGTCTGATCAGGATCTAAACTGTTCGCTTTTTGATTCATTAGGTTATTTCTGACCAAAATGCGACCAGTGCAGATCCTGATCAGACGGCACGGATGTGCTGGCTGATCTGGATCTACACTGGTCGCACATGTGTAAAAATGTGTCTATATCAAGGAAAGGGTTAAATAAGGATTGTTTTTTATTATTTTGTGGTTCTGATGATTTATCTTCAGATTGATGAATCAAAAGCTTGTTCCAAAGTTGAAGTTCATTCTAAATTTTATATTTTAAAACCTTTTACTCAGCGGGTACAACTTATATACCATTAGCAACCATTGTAGATCCAGATCAGCCTGCACATATGATCTAGATATCTGTTCACATTTTGATTTATTAGGTTATTTATGACCATAAAGCAAAAAGTGTAGATCATGATCAGAAAACATGGATTTACAAGCTGGACTGGATCTGCATTGGTTGCTCTAAAACCCTTACATATGGTGTAAATGGTTAAAGTTGATGAACTGGAATTTATGAAAGTCATTTATTTTTTCAGGTCAAGTTGATCGAGTGGTGTGATGTGGTAAAGGTTGACTTGATTCTCACAACAGGGGGAACAGGGTTTGCCCCAAGGGATGTCACTCCAGAGGTAATCCTCACTTGAATGTTTGAACTTTTGACATCACTTTTGTAAGCGACCACATGGAAAATATTTGTTAACTGATTCCATGTAACTATTTTTTGTGTCGCCTGCGATAGCAGGTAGTCACATAGGGATCCTATTGTCCGTTGGTGGCGTCCGCGTCGTCGGTGTCGTTGTCGGCGGAATCGTCCGGTAGTCCCCCAGCTTTAACATGAAACTTAATGTTGCCTATTACTTTGAAAGTACTTGTCCTATTCACTACATACTTGGAATATATGATCATCATCATGAACAGCAACATCGGTTACAACAAGAATGATAACTCCTGTTTGACTATTTTGAGTTATGCCCCCTTTCAAATGCAACTTTAACATGAAACTTAATATTGCCTATAACTTTAAAAGTACTTGTCCTATTCACTTCATACTTAGAATATATCATCATCATGAACAGCAACATGGGTTACCATCTTCATGAACAATGCCATCAGTGAACAAGAATGATTACTCCTGTTTCAATTTTTTTAAGTTATGCCCCTTTCAAAGGAGACTTTAACATGAAAATGTGGCATATACTTAAAAGTACTTGTTCTACTCATTTAATACTCCGAATATATCATCTTCATGAACAATGCCAACAGTGGCAACAAGAATGATAAGTCCTGTTTAAATATTTTATGAGTTATTTCCCTTTCACATGTAACTAACATTTACTTAATGTTGCCTATAAATTTGAAAGTGCTTTTCCTTTTTACGTAATACTCGGAATATAATTATATATCATCTGCATGCAAATAGCCATTGGTGAAAACAAGAATGATAACCCAGATTTCACCAGTTTTAGTTAAGCCCCTTTTGAATGCAATTGAAGTTACGTGTGTTCTGTGGAACACCTAATTCTAGTGTAGTATTGCAATCAACTTGAATTAAAACTTTTTATCATATATGATTTAACATAGGCCCACATTTCAACTTTTTGCTGGCAGGCCACACATATGTTCCGCGGAACACCAAATTCTAGTTTCTATTTAATCGGAGGTTGAGTGTCTATATAGCAGAAAACAAAATATGGCATCATCCCTAAGCAACAAAGGCATTTATTTGAAATTTTTGCCTTTCGTGATAGAAAATAACACTCGAAAAGCAATTTTTTCCATTAAAAATAGACATGATAATTGTGTTAAAAGCCTATCACTATGTAAATAATCTGTTGTGCATTATAGAAATTTCTCCAGTGTGAACTTAGTGTAAAATTCAAGTCAGTGGAATGTTTGCTTACATTTATAAAAAAATGTCGTAGAGGGGGTTCTACATATTACGGTGTTGAGCCCAAAATAAGTGGTTGTCGCTCAGCCTGTTAAATGTTGGGTATATTTTTTCATATTCCAATCATCCAATGGTACCACAATGTCTTGTGAGGAACAGAATGTTACAGCCTATTTTATTGGTCGTTGCTCTAAAAAATATCTAATTAACTTTGTCTATAAGTTTAAGTTATCTTAGTATGGAGAACTTTTTTGCCGAAATTAAATACTTCTGTGACATTAACTGTTTGTAGATTAATGAAAATTGATTGCAAATGGAAATCAAACCGCACACAATGCCACAACATTGCTGTTTTCAGAGACTGATTTTTTCTCTGTGCCAAAAAATCAGTGTAGATATACAAGTTGTTTTTCTTCTTCTTTGAACAAACCATTACTGTAAAAATTTTCATTGCCACATGTAATGGATTACTTTGGTAGTGCATTAGCACAAGGCCAGCATACCACCACATGTCATTCTGGCAAAATCTTTAAAAAAAAAAAACATACCTATTGTTATGGTTTTGAAATGAAAGATTATTTATTGTTAATACTTGCAGGCAACTCGGGCAGTCATTGAGAAAGAAGCGCCAGGACTTGCCGTGGCGATGCTGAAATCTTCCCTAGAAATAACTCCAATGGCTATGTTGTCGAGGTATAAGTTTATTGAATGATGTAATGTTAAATGCCAGACCCATGATTGAGTTTAAAAATTGAAATCTGAGTATAACATCATAAAACTTAAAGTAAATTGGAACAAAATGTCAGGATTTATTTATAGCAATTTGTAAATTTCAGGCCAGTGTGTGGTATAAGGGGCCAGACAGTGATCATCAACCTGCCAGGAAGTACAAAGGGATGTGAGGTAATATAGTTGCACATGTTTCAAAAGTTTCAGATAACAAAATTGTGCAAATTGTAATCCCAGAAAGATGTTTCAATGCTAGAGTTTGGCTAAATTTTTCATGGTTCATGCAATTAAACGAATCCTAATGTGATACAGAAAATCAACCCAAGTTAAGACAGCTTCTTCATGAAATCTTATGGTATTTATGTCTGGTTGAAACCAAAATGCGGTATTCATCAAGGTTGGCAAATGATCCTCCTAAATGCAGTACCCACTTCCTAACTACTCACCACTCAACTGTGAACTCAACACCACTTAACCAAACATCACTATTCACCTCATTTCAAAAACTCTCTTCTTCACCATATCTATTCTTACTAATCACCACTTTAACCAAAACTCACTTATACTATCCATGCCTTGGGATGGATCAAAGTTGTACTGTTTCCTGGTATAAATATTTAATTGCGCTTAACCTGAGTCTAGGCGGCATGGGCAGTAATATGCACTTCAATTGCTGCCCATGAACAGGCTCGATCAAACAGAGCCTGCAATATTTTGTTTATGTTTGATGGCTTTCAAAGTTCCCTATTCATCTATTTCTTATCACCTAATGAGAGGATTGCAGCTCTGTAGATACTTTATAATTGACCTCATTTGTTGCAGGAGTGTTTTAGAGTCATTCTGCCAGCTATACCACATGCCATCAGTCTGCTGAGAGATGACATGGAGGAGGTAACTGCGACACACTATGCCATGCAGGTAAGTTTCACTTTATAATTACCATCCTGTCCCATATACGCAATAGCTCCTTGTATAACTGCCCTTACACATATTTGTGTTAATACTTGTAAAGTTGTATTCATATTTAGGTTAGTTCCCTTATTCTGTTGTACAGTTCTGAAAATTTTTATCATTTTGGGATGTGAGAACAAAATCATGGAGAATTTTAAGTGTAATGATAATACTATATTTTAGAAACAAAACCTATCAGATTCAAATATACTACTCAAAATTTTATAAGGGCCACTCCTCTTGTAGGCTGTAAGTTTTCCTATTTAGATAATTTTACACTCAGGTTTCAGTTCTGTTAAAAATGTTAACCTAAACTGTTAAAAATATTAACCTAATAAATAATAATTGCAGACAACAAAAATGGCCCTTAACAAATTTTGAGAAGTATATTTGATTGTAGATGAAATTATCAAAGTTAGGATTCAGTAGATTTGTTTTAGACAGCTTAATATATGTCACAGAACTGTCTTAATTTTGCAATATCCTGAAATAACTGGTCAGGTAAGTATCCATACACCATCCATTTTTACTGCTGCTGAAAGAGAACTTTGGAGTTGATAATTAAAACATTAGTACTGACAATTAGTGAATGCTTAAAGCAAGCATTTACATAAACCATCTTCAGACTCCGTACGATGAGGTCATTTAATTCTAATCTTTCTAAACTGGATTATACAGTAATACCGATAAGCCAATATAAGCCCGATGTATATTGTGCCAAACATGCCGATCTACTACAATAACCATATTACTTTTTAGGGCCAATATACATTGTATATTGCCTTGTCAGAAATATCTTCAGATTCTTAGATTTGCGGTTTTTCGATTTTCCTTAAATTATTTTTTGTTAATAGTAAATGATGTAGTGTAGTTAGATACTGTAATCATTTTTGTAGTTTTAATAAGGATGAATGTCGCCAAACATGACAGATATGAAAATATTTTAGGTTTGGTTTGATTGAGCCTGTTCATGTTAATGTTCATGGGCTGTAATGGAAATTCATATACTCCCCGCGCCACCAAGAACAGGTTGAACGAAGCTCAGTGAATCAACACAAGATTGATCTATCCCAAATGATGGTGTGCATATGCAATAACATATTCAGTTGAAACTATGAAACCTTGGCAATGTCGGATATAGAAAAAATAAACACTGAATATATGCCTTGGAGTGGTCATTGGCAAAACGTTCCAACCAGGTTTTAGAGTGCACATTAAAAGTAAAATAAGCATATCAGGAGAAATGAATCACAATTTCTTTAAAAAATGTCTCATATGCTGAACATGTGCAAAACGGATGAACATATCTGAAAAAAAAATCTGGCCAGTCATGATAAAATAAAATCTAAAAATGGCCAAGAAAAACCCTAAATCGGGTTAAGTAAATCTAAAAAGTAGAGAGAAACATAATGCAAAAAGGCAGTGTATTTTTTGAAGTAGCCAGATATATGTGAAATGTTTAGAAAAGGATGTTGAAAGATCTTTATAAGTAGCCTCACAACTTTCTGGCTGGGTAAAGGAGGGAATGTTGCATCAGTTCCCTGTTTCTTCCAGTGACTTTTAATTATGCACTGTTAACCTATAAGCTGGTGTGATGAGTATTAACAACGGCAAACATTTCAAAACTTCTTTCATGAAATATATTTGCAGACAAGTAAGGATGACACGTCAGATGAAATTGCAGAGATAGTTGATGAAATGCCTTCTCCCACACCTGTAGAAGATGGAATGCAGGGAGATAGTTATAGTCAACAGAAACACGTCCTTGTTGAGCAGAGTGGTTCAGCAGCCATTAACCGACCTGCTAGGGATACGTTAAAAGGAAAGAAACTATATGTAACTGTAGGGCAGCCTACTGTGGGTGCACTGAGATATTCAAAAACACAATTAGGAGGTATTTCTTTTTCACAGATAAAGTCACCAGGGGAAAAGAATACTGATGTTTCTGTATTAAGTCATTCACGTCTTCAGCCAGTGAAAATGGTAAAACAAGTGACTTCACAGGTTTGGAATAAAGAATTTAAAAAAATGCAGAATTCTCAAATACATAAAGGTGTACTGAAAGATAACCAGGCGGAAAAACTTTACCTTTTAGTGAACAAAGATAAGTCAAATCCAGCCCCACTTGTTTTATTAAAGTCCTCTGATATTTTGATAGGGTCACCAAGTTTGCAAGGTGACAAAATATCAGAAAATACACTTACGGAGAACAGTGTTAAATCTCCTGCAAATGAAAAACAAGATAATAATGTTTTTTCTCAAGAAAAAGATAAAAGTAAGCAAAAAGCAAACAAGGGTTTCATTAATAAAGATCCAGTTGCCTCTGAAGGGCATGACGGTTTTAGTAGTATTATGAACAATGAAGTCGCATCCAATGCAGATTTCATAACAGATCTGAATATCTTTAATTTGAAATCAAATAACACTTTATCAGAAGTGCATGACACAAATTTCTTGAAGAAAAGTCCTGTATGGGAAGACAAGAACAAAGATTCTGAATATGCACAAATCCTGTTTGAACTTAGTAGAAGCAAAGGACCCGGGGAAGAAATTCATGAATTTGGTCAACAGAAAAATGACATTTCAGGAAAAAATACTGGTATTACAACCAAAACTGTATCTGAATCTGATAAAATCAGAAGCCCTACTTTAGTGGAAATTAGCAGAAAAGATGTGTTAGAGTTGGTGAATGAGCCTGATGATGATGATATTTGTGATGATCCTGATTTTACCATAACTGTAAATGAAGATGCTGAGGAGCGTAGTGATGATAGTACTAGAAGTAAACCTGGAAAGTTGAAAACAGCTAGTTCAGCAAAAGGTTCTGCAAGAAAAAGTGTAAGACTTAAAAGTAAGGAGAAACCTTGTAAAGAAAATGATCAATCACTAGAGATGCCAAATAAACGTAAATTGTTAAGTAATGGGGTGGACGACAAAGGAGTTAATACTGAAATTAAAGAAGAGAAACCTTCAAGTCGTGTGAATCATAAAAAAGCAAAGATTCATACACGTGATGCTGAAGTGTGTTTTGCCCAAATCGGTAGAAGTGCAAAAATCTGGACACAAGAACATCCTCAGGTGAAAGGAATATACCTTAATAAAGGAAAACGTGAAGTGAAGCGAAACCTTGTGATGTTAAAACGTGATCCTAATGCGGTTGATAAAGGTAGTTACCTAAGGAAAGGAATGATAAATGATAAGAATCGGATTGATGATGGGTTTGTGTTTACCGAAGCAGGTCAACAAAGGCGGGATTTGTTCGAAGAAGGAAAGATCCGGGATGAGTATGTGGTGAACTGGTACATGTGGTGCCCAGGACATGGCAATTGCAAAAGAAAATGCGGTGGATATGGCAGCTGTATTACAGGTTTGATATTTGTATCAAATTTATAGTTGAGTGAAATTTTAAAAAGTTTGGTTTATGTTTCATATTTAGATTCTTAATCAATCAAACTTGGTATGATTTAGACATGGCATCCTTTAAAGCATACCAGTATTAAAACTTATAACACCCGTCAGGCTTTAAAAATAAGTCTTTATAAAGAAAACTGTTGTTTTTGCTTCAGAATCTAGTTATACCTATTTGATTCATTTTATTAATTGCAATTATAAAATAAATGTGACTTTAGAAACCAGGATTAGAAAACTTGAGAACAGAAAAAAGTCAGTTCAAGACTTAGAGAGGTTTTAACCAAACAGTAAGAGAAGTTTAGTCCAGTTTCAGTTGTATGCTTTTTTGCAAAAATAAGACCTTTTCATATTGATCTTCATTTCAGGATGTCCAGGCAGTAAGCACAAACAGGATCGTCACAACTGTTCATTAATGATCAACTGGAAGCTGTATCTTAGCGACCTTGACCGTTGGAGGATCCAGATAACTGGTTCTCATATTCCATTTGATGAGAACATCACTTGGTTTCCACCTTCCGGAGAGAAAGAGAGATTTGATGAAGACACAAGAGATCTTATTCTAGAATGCGCTGATTTAGACACAGAGGAATCAGATATAATAGAGCGGATTGCTCAGAAACAGACGTTTGCTTCATTGAGGGCAATACCATCATCTGTCCGAATAAAGAGATTTAGAAAGAATAAGTGCTACAGGAAAACAGACCAGGATATAAGAAAAACCTTAGCTCTAAGAAAAGTGAATGCATTGAGCGAGACGGATACTCGAAAAGACTTTGAAGGAAAGACGGAGGATCAGAATGATGATGGAGAGGCGAAGACTTCAATAAATAATGCAGAAGAGGAGACACTTATTTATGCTGTTGCTGCAGGAGATATTCCTAATCACCAACAGTTAAATAATGCCCAAGAAAGTGCAGACACTGGATGTTTTGTATCATATTATCCAACAGGACAAGAAAGTGGTTTACCAATATATTCCAGTACTTCAAATCATCTTAGTAGTAGCTTGGATCATTTGCAGACTACTTATGCAGGAGAAACTGGATCAGTTAGTGAAGGAAACCAACAAACTTTACCTTTAGAAATTATCAACAGCAATGCATTAAGGGATGGAGGGTTGGTAACAGGAAGTGCTAGTGAGGCTTTACAGTATAGCTTTGTTCCGATAACACAGGTGGCGTCTGTAGAAGCTGGGGCCCAGACCTTACAGCTGTTGCCTCATTTATCGGCTGCTGTAGGTGGACTGCCTTTACTGGGATTGGATGTGGAAGGAAACCCTGTCTATGGTAACTACGGGGATGTCGCTTATATCCTTTGTCCGCAAGATGTTGGAATACAAGCACAGGAAAATATACAGTAGTTTGTACTGTTGAAAAGATGAATCTCTCAGCACCCAAGGATTCATTTATGGGAACTTGCTGTCTTAATTGTAAAGGAATCCATTTTATCTTATAGATCTTTTTTCTTCAAGATGATACAAGTCATCAAATGACATAACATGATGTATTATGATTGAACGAAGTAATTTGAACTTCAGATGCATGTACAGTACTGTGAACGTTTAAGGTTACAAATGAAACGAAGAAATACACACGGACGCACAATACACTATAGATGGACGCACAATATGCGATAGATGGATGCACTATACATGGTAGACGCACGATACACGATACTGCCGATTCATATAATTTGTGTATGAGATTTCTAATTTCTAAAATTTGAAAATGCTATCAAAATAAAAGATAAATGTTTGAAATTAAATCACATAAATTTCCATTAGCAACTCATTGCACTTAATGTTCCATGATAAAAATTAAAAAGGCTTGATGCACGATACATGATATACGGATGCACTATGCACAATAGACGGACGCATGTAGACGCAAATTTTGTAAAATTAAACGTTCACAGTACTGTACAGTATTAATGCCACATCAGCAATAAGTGTAAAAAAAGTCAGTGTTACAGGAAGCAGAATATTGAAGCTTATTTCATGTGTTTCAAATTAATGCAGTTGCAACATATCAATTCAATCAAAAAGCACAGACAGTGAATTTAATGCATGAATTAAGTTTTTAAATAAAAATAATTGATTTACTGAAGTGATTCACTCTTCAACTCTGGAACTTGTGTGCTAATAAACTCATTTGTAATGTTTTCAGTGTTACAAGTTGTATGAAAGTTTTCTATTCATGTGCTGTTTATGTTATATTTAAAATTTAATAGCAAATGGTCTCACTGAAGGAAGGGACATATCTGTATCAATTTTGTCAATGACATCGTTTTTTGAATATTTGTTTTCATTTTAATGCTTTTTGATAATGGTTCTTTTCTAAGCATATCAACCGTCATGTAATAAGTTTAAGCATGACTTTAGTCCTATTAATTTGATGTACTTTTTAGTGATTTTTGTCACTTTTTATTATCGACTGTTACAGACTATTACTCTGTATCTTGCGTGATCTGCATGCTGTTTCATGAATAGTTTGTACATGTATATACCCACATCAACTGATCAAGGAATGATTGTGATTTCAACGTTGTTCTTGTTTGCAATTCTTATGTCGCCCAGAATACAAATTCTCCCGGAATGTGTTATTTGATGATACCTGGGTTATACGGTTAAAAAACGAAGTTCCTTAAATATTACAGAAAATTTATTTTAAATGTGATATACAATATCAACAGTTACTGTGACATTTGGAAAATGTTACTTTAAACGACGACGACGACAACAACAACAACAACAAAAGCAACAACAGTTATTGTAGCACTTTATTAAAAGTTTGACATAAACAACATCTACAGTTCATTTGATGCTTCATTAAATACGCGAAATCAACATATTAGCAGTGAGCAAATGATTCTCGAAATATTAACAATCATGCTATTCCTGGTTTGAATTAAAGTGCTTCGATCTCAATAAGGTTAACGAGTACCTACCTTCTTTGATTGACAATGTTATTAGCTGCTTTTGTTTTATAAATGTGTGTGCTTTTGCATGCAAAATTGTTAAGGGGTGGGTTGGAGCTTATTCGGCAAAGCAACTCGGTATTTATTTGTTCAGAGAACCTGGTGGGGCAATATTAATACCTTTTAATAAAGTGTTGCTCACTGTTCTTTTTGCCACTGACCAAAACAAGGCCATAACCCCTCAGGTTTTGCCATTTACGTTAATTTGTAATGTAATAATTGTAATGTATATTTTTGAAGTCATTTATAAATGATGTCTTTTTATAAACTCATGTTCTCTTTTACTGTCTACTTTTTGGCTGCGTGTATCGTCTGGATTTGGTCATTCTTGATATGCATATTTCACTTTGTTTCCAGATGATCTACTTTTCCCAACTTACTCCTTTTTATGCTTTTTTCATTCATGTCATGTCTGTTAGGGAAATCAAATTTGTATCTAAATATATTATATTTGAGGAAATCAATTATAATAAATTACTCAATATTAGTATTCCTATATAGTTGAAAACTTCTTGCCACAATCCCAAGGCCTGACAGGGAAGCTATTTATATATGTGATACATGCACCATTGATAATAATTTGTTTGTATTCATGATATTTTGAGACATTATACTTTTGTTATTGTTTCTGTTTTCTGAACAGTAGATCATTAATGAATAAAAGTGTTTTCTTACTGAATTATCGCTCTTTGTTGATTCTTACTGAATTATCGCTTTTTGTTGATATCTCTGGAATCTTTTCTGGTTGTTTTACCGGTATTTTTTTGTGCTTGACAGTTTCTGAAATAAATACAATAAATATACGTGTATAAGGGATATTTCAAGGAAATTAACATTTAATTTTGCATTTGATTCCCTTGTATGCTTACACCGGCCTGCTCATTAAGTTGATACCGTTTGTTATTCTAGCAATATTCGTTGATGTCAGTTATGACCTATCACATAAAAGGACAAGTCAATAAAGGTAAATTTATAAGAATAGATTTGTAACAATTGTTTAAAATTTTAAAAGGATTATGCCAGTTTTCTTTACCTACATGAACTGAAACTAGTTTTCTGGATCAACTGTTTAAAGATATAACATTAGCCCTCTGTTTTTTAGCTCACCTGTCACGTAGTGACAAGGTGAGCTTTTGTGATCGCAATTTGTCCGGCGTCCGTCCGTAAATTTTTACTTTAAACAACATCTCCTCTTAAACCCCTGGGCCAAAGTTGATGAAACTTGCCACAAATGTTCCTTGCATGAAGCTCTTCCAAATTTGTTCAAAGAAATCAATTCCATGCAGAACTCTGGTTGCCATGGCAACCTAAAGGAAAAACTTTAAAAATCTTCTTCTCTGAAACCACAAGGCCTAGAGCTTAGATATTTGCCATTTAGCACCCTCTAGTGGAACTCTACAAAGATTGTTCAAATTATTTCCCTGGGGTCAAAATTGGTCCCGCCCCAGGGGTCACTTCATTTTACATAGACTTATATAGGAAATCTTTAAAAATCTTCTTCTCACAAACCACAATGTGTACAGCTTAGATATTTGGTAAGTAGCATTGTCTAATGGATGTCTACTAAATTTGTTCAAATTATGTCCCCTGGGCCAAAATCGGCCACGCCCTAGGGTCTTCTTGGTTTACATATAGTTATATAGGAAAAACATGAAAATCTTCTTTAAAACCACAAGGCCTAGAGCCTTAATATTTGATATACAGCATCATCTAGTGGTCCTCTACCAAAATTGTTCAAACTATCCCCCTGGGGTCAAAAATGGCCCTGCCCCAGGGGTCACTTGTTTTACAAAGACTTATATAGGGAAAACTTAAAAAAATCTTCTCTAAAACCACAAGGCCTAGAACCTTGGTATTTGGTGTGTGTCATCATGTAGTGGTCCTCCACAAAAGTTGTTCAAATTTTTCTCCTGGGGTCGAAAATGGCTCCGCCCCAGGGGTCACTAGTTTTATTACATAGTGTTATATAGTAAATCTTTAAAAATCTTCTTCTCTGAAACCGTAAGGCCTAGAGCTTAGATATTTGGTATAGAGCATCATCTTGTTACATTTTCTCTACAATAGCAGCTTAATTTTTTTTAAATTTTTGACTTGATTTTACCAAACTTGCACACAACTCTTACGACCATTGAGCAGTTGTTGACAGGTGAGCGACCCAGGGTCCTATGGACCCTCTTGTCTTAAGTTAACAAAGTTTCCTTTGAATTTGGAATAAAACGAAACAAAATAAAAGATATATATCTTTATATTCGTGCTGGCTGGTGCATATCAATTTAAAACAAAACGACTCAAATGGCTTAATTGTATCAATGTTCATTTTTATGCCCCCGAAGGGAGGCATATAGTAATCGGACCGTCCGTCCGTCCGTCCGAAATAATCTTGTCCTCGCTTCTTCTCCAAAAGCGCTTGAGGGATTTCTTTGAAACATCACAGGAGTGTTTGTCATCAAGCCTAGTTGTGCATATCATCAGGAATTTCTGCTCGGATTATTTTTGGCTGAGTTATGGCCCTTTTTAGCAAAATCTTGTCCTCGCTTCTTCTCCGAAACCGCTTGAGGGATTTCATTGAAACTTCACAGGAGTGTTTGTCACCAAGCCTAGTTGTGCATATCGTAAGGAATTTCTGATCGGATTATTTTTGGCAGAGTTATGGGCCTTTTTACCTAACCCTAAACCCTAACCCTAAGGTAAACCGCTTGAGACATTTCATTGAAACTTCACAGGAGTGTTTGTCACCAAGCCTAGTTGTGCATATCGTAAGGAATTTCTGATCGGATTATTTTTGGTAGAGTTATGGGCCTTTTTACCTAACCCTAACCCTAAACCCTAACCCTAAGGTAAATTTTGTTAAAGCAATAGAGGTTACATTTTTTGTCCGATTGTCATGAAATTTGGTATGAATATTGATATTGATGATTTCTACACAAATTATTAAAATCATGTTGTTAAATTGACCAGGGGCCCTGCCCTGGGGATTTTAATTATTTTTTTTAAATTCTGTTTTTAACCTTTGATTTTCTACAGTTATCAACCAGATTTTGACACAACCTTTATACCATCTTAAAATTCAATCTTTCCTGAAAAATTAATTCACTGGTTGTTCAGTGATAAAATTTGAAACAAAAATTTTAGTAGCAGGGTGAAAATTTCAAGTGTCAAAATCCAATATTTCTACCTGTCTTCAGCTATATTTGTGTTTACCAGTTTATTGCTCCAGCTGCTGAACAATGACCTGATGAACTTTGCTGCTTAGATCTGTGTTATGCAATATTAAGAACTTTGCTCTGGAAGATTTTATAGGGTAAATTTTGTCATTTTATGGATAGTGCCAAATAAACTTTCTTACTTTATAGCACTTTGAAAATCAGGCTTTTCTGAATATGTTATTCACTGTTTGTAAGTAAAACAACAACAAGAACAACAACAACAACAAATTTGTAGCACATTCTCAAAATGTTAAGACTAAATTTAAGAGAGTCTTAGATGTATACAGTGTATGTACATAAACTGGCAAGTTAAGGCCACACTTTTTTTAGCTCATCTGAGCCGTAGGCTCAGCGTGAGTTATTAGGATCGATCAGTGTCTGTCGTCCGTCAACACTTAGTTAGTTAACACTCTAGCGGTCACATTTTTGCTTCGATTGTTTTGAAACTTGGTCAGGATGTTTGTCCCAATGATTTCTCGAACGAGTTCGAATATGGGTCATCTGGGTCCAAAAACTAGGTCACTGTTACTAAAAATAGAATTATCTTGTAAACACTCTAGTGGTCACATTTTTGCCTAGATTGTTTTGAAACTTGGTCAGGATGTTTGTCCCAATGATTTCTCGGACGAGTTCGAATATTGGTCATCTGGGTCCAAAAACTAGGTCACTGTTACTAAAAATAGAATTATCTTGTTAACACTCTAGCGGTCACATTTTTGCCTCGATTGTTTTGAAACTTGGTCAGGACATATATCCCAGTTATTAATTGGACGAGTTTGAGTATGGGTCACCTGGGGTTAAAAACTAGGTCACTGTTACTAAAATAGAAAAATCTTGTCCAGGCTGTAAATTTGTTATATCTGATTGGATTTCAAAATAACTTGGCACAAATGTTCACCATGACAAGACAGTGTGTCAACTACAATTCCCATGTCGGTTGGTCCAAGGTCAAGGTCACTGTTACTAAAAATAGAATTTTCTTGTTAACACTTCAGCGGCCACATTTTTGCTCTGATTGTCATGAAACTTGGTCAGGATATCTGACTTAGTAATTTCTCGGAGGAGTTGGAATATGGGTCATCTGGGTCCAAAAACTAGGTCACTGTTACTAAAAATAGAATTATCTTGTCTTGGTTGTAAATTTGTCATTTCTACTTGGATTTCAAAATAACTTGGCACAAATGTTCACCATGACAAGGCGGTGTGTCAAGTACAATACCCATGTCGGTTGTTCCAAGGTCAAGGTCACTGTTACTAAAAATAGAATTATCTTCTTACACTTTAGTGGTCACATTTTTGCTCCGATTGTCACGAAACATGGTCAGGACGTATGTCCCAGTTATTACTTGGACAAGTTCGAATATGGGTCATCTGGGGTCAAAAACTAGGTCACTGTTACTAAAAATAGAAAAATCTTGTCCAAGCTGTAAATTTGTTATTTCTCATTGGATTTTAAAATAACTTGGCTCAAATGTTTACCATGACAAGGTGTTGTTTCGCGTACAATACCCATGCCTGTTGGTCCAAGGTCAAGGTCACTGTTACTAAAAATAAAATTTTCTTGTCTGGGCTGTAACTTCCTAATAAATGGAGTGATTTCAAAATAACTTTACATAAATGTTCACCATGACAAGGAGGTGTGTTGCTTACAATACCCATGCCGGTAGGTCAAAGATCAAGGTCATTGTTACTAAAAATAGCATTTTCTTTTCCAAGCTGTAGATTTCTTGTTTCTTATTGGATTTTAAAATAACTTGGTGTAAATGTTCACCATATCGAGACGTTGGGTCACGTACATTACAACTTTGTTGTACTCAGGTGAGCGATAAAGGGCCATCATGGCCCTCTTGTTCATATTACCCACATCATATGTAGTAAGGTCCATAACTCTAATAATCATTTTCCAGGATAATCTCCCCATTAATTTTAGAATTTTCTAAAAAATGTAATATTTAACTTCATTTCACTATATATTTACTACAGACTTGAAACATATGATCCTTTCATCTTTCACATTATATGCATGCAGTATGCTTTGTCTTCCACAAGCATATTTATCATTACATATGTTTATTTATTACATATGTATACGTATTCGATTTCAAAGCTGCATTTCGGGGGCATATGTCAATTTCAAGTGACAGCTCTTGTTTGCATTTAAAATTTAAGGTAGACACTTGTGTGAAAATGAAAAGTGAACGTTTTGCATCAACTAACTACAAAGAGTTAAGAACCGTGCAGCCAGAATTGTAACCAATGCATCCTTTGATCAAAACGTAAAGATATTTTAAAATCACTTCATTGACTCTCAGAGCAAGTGCGGATTATGTTATTATGTTCAAAATTCTTGTAATTGTGTTAAGGATAATTCATAGAACAGCTCCAGTGTATCTGCTTACTCGCAACCCAAGTCGTTATATTCTACGGTGAACAGATGAAATTAATCTTAGCTTCCCCATAACACGAACAAGAATTAAGAATTAAGAAATAATAAATAGCCTCCGGTGATATATCGCAGGATTTACGCCCCTCGTGATATATCCTTACGCATATGAACGACGGACAATAAGAAGATACAAATGTAAAAAAACACAATTTCTATAAATGTAAGATACATACATCCGTGGTCACTGATGTCGGGGAGAGGGAATTAGTGAAAAATAGCGAAAAGTTCTTCAGACTGCTGGATGTGAATTTCCTGTAACTGGATAATGAGGAAATTTATGAATGCCGTATACTTACTTGGATGCGATATAGGAGAAAAGGATTTTTTGACCAACGGGGAAATGTTGAGCATTCAATCATTAACAGGAATCATTTTTTCTTGTAAGGAAGTGATCGAAATACAGATAATTTGACGTCATTTTGGGTTATTTTTTCCCTCGATTTTAATGGTGAGGTGTGGTTAGTGTTTCGGCTTAATTTAAAATAAGTGATTTGAAGTATTCAGAAAAAGAAACTGTCAAAGGGATTTTCTGGTTGAAATAAATGATAAATCTCTTCCTGATGTTTGTGGTTGTCTAGTATTGTCAGTTCCTTGACTGGGGAGCATCTGGTCAGCCAAATAAGGCTCAGCTGGAATGCAATTTTCACATGTGTTTCTATGCAACTTTTTAAAAGCTATTTCCTGATCAAGAAACAACAATAAAATACCTGTTGTGAGGAACTGATGTGATTTATTGATTTGAACGAATGCACAGATTTTATTTCCAGTGTCCAAGGGGTTGCGAAGAAACCAATGTTTAACATATCTTATTGTTTCGCCTGCGATAGTAGGTAGACACATATGGATCCTATAGTCCTGCGGCGGCATCGTCCGGTAGTCCCCCAACTTTAACATTAAGTTGCCTTTAAAAGAACCGAGAAGCTCGATTTGTTTCTTTTATCCCTGTCATCGTGTTCTGGCTGATTTTACTCCAGAAGCGCTGGTCTCGGTAAGATCATTGAGTACCCGCCATTTTGCTTTGCAATGCTATTAGCTTCTTATGTTTTTTATGTTTGTGTGCTTTTGCATGAAACATTGTTGTGCCGTTGGGTGGGTTGGAGTTATTTCACCAAGACAACTTGTACTTGTTTTGTGAGAGCTTGTTGGGGCAAGTGTGAGGTTGGTGCACCCTAGAACCTGGTTCAAACCCCCAGTGGCAATTTATTTTGACCGTTCCAAGGCGGTATCGAAGGTTCTCTTTTTCGATATTTGTTTGTGGCGTCCTATTTGAATTGACATACTTATAACAAACATGCTCTCTCTCTATTCCTCTCTTCTTTTCGCTTCGTGGAAAGGCTTTGTTTTGTGAGTGTGGCTATTCCTGGGCTGAAGGTTATAAAGCTGAGATTGGAAACCAGTCTCAAATCTCAAGCATCTGATTGACTGAAATGGCCATTTCAGCCAATCAGATGCTTGAGATTTGAGACTGGTTTCAATGCTCAGTTTTATAACCTTGGGCACAGATGTGCGTATATTACTTTTTTAACTTTGAAAGAACTTGTCTTATTCACTAAATACTTGGAATATATCATCCGCATGAACAAGGCCATGGGTTACAACAAGAATGATAAGTCCTGTTTCACTACTTTTAGAGTTATGCCCCTTTTTAATGCAATTTTAAGCGACACATTTTCCGAGGAACACCAAATTCAAGTTGTTAACATTCAATATAGTCGAGAAATGTATAAGTTGCAGTTATTCATGAACTTGTATGTACCTGACATATGATTTAGGTTCAATTTTCACATACTCAGTGCTGTTTCTGAATACTATGCGCGCTTTGCTATTCAGCCACAAGATGTTGTGCATGTCAATAATGTAAATGATTTAGTTTCTCTGTCCTACTATCATGTATTAGATGCTATGGTCCCTACACTCCATTCAGTGGTCTCTGTTATCCCTTCTTATATCAGATTGTGTTCGTCCTGCTCATTATTAAGTTTTTACATTTTCTTTCTTTTCCAACAGCACTATACGAAATTATTAATTTCAGAGGTCGTGTTATTCTTAAATGTTAAGTAATTATTAGTCTGTCGACTGATTTAAGTATTGGAGTCGAAGGGCCCTCTATCGTGCTCTTTTCGAAGATTCCCTACGCCAAGAAACGGTAGAAAAAGAACTAACGTTGTTTTGGAACTAATTATTCAATCTATGTTTTTGGGTCTAAAATGGACTCGACACAATCCGCGGGCGTTTGAAACTTTAAAATGAATTAATTTTTATCACACAGCTGTTGCTTCAAATAAATTTCTCTCAGACTTAACAGATGATAAGGTATGCTGTCCAGATGATTGTAAAGAAAGGATTATGTCTACACTTTCAGCTTGATCATCTCTGCATGTTTTACAGATATCGCATAAAGTGTTTCTGCGCCTTAAAAATTTATTCTACTTAAAAATTAACTTATATTTTTGAAAAAAGGACACGAGTCGGAAATTTAAAAATAGTGAAAATTTACATAAAAAATAAGAATTATGGACAATTGTTATTTCCAAATACTAAAATCTTGTGTTCCGAAAATTGCGGTTTTTTTTCAGTATTTTTAATATATCATGCAAACATTTATGCAAGGATAACTCCCATCAAACTTGGTTAAAGTGTATTATGATCATTTTAAATCAGTTTAAATCACAAATCTGAGACTGTCATCGACAATTAATGATAGCCAAATCGGTTCTGATTAAAGAGTTCAAACAAAAAGTGACTTCTTCGGTGATCTTACATGCATTTGACATATACCTACAGTTCTGACAATATTTGATGTAATAAGCTCGTCATGTTTGTTAACTCCCTTTACATACATTTATAGACAAAGCTAGATCGTCAACAATAAAACTTTAAAAACGCACAACGAAGAAACAGCTAACTTTATTAAATCTTAATATTAAAGGTTAAAAATCAATATTGTCTGTGACCTGTATGCAACGTTCAGTCGCAAAACAACTTGATGGCGTTTGCATAATGTGGAATTTGGTAATTTCCTAATTCTCTACAACTGCAAAGAACATAGGCTCCTTTCTTTATCCGTGGGCCAAGCTCGCTGTAGCGTTTTGATCGGATAAAGATATGTTAATTATAGTCCGATTTTACGCGTTGAGCCGTGAATGCACTTTTGTATTTATAGATTTTTGGAATATTCCACAAAAAAGGGAAGTTAGATTGTCCTATCATATCTCATAATTTTGAAATTGAAAAAATTGTAACAAAAAGGTTTCATAGCCGTGGCAGTAACGCTTCTGATTTCTGATAATGTGTCAGAAGGGTTGTGAGTTCGAATCCTGTGAGCGGATCTTATTTTTAATGTCATTCTTTTCATTACAAATATGTAGACACCAACAAAATTGTCAAAAAACCGTGCAAATGTCGAGTAAGCTTTCATCAAGACAGTTGGTAAGATGTCGCGATCGAAGCTTACTCAAAATACAGTTTTCGGACGATGCCAATACATTGTACAAAATGGTTTTGAAAAGAAGAGAATGTTATGAAGGTTCCATTAACTACAATTGTTTACAGAAAGTCAGGATTCACAAGTATCAGTGCCCCTTTGGGGCAGCGGTGAATGGGGGACGGCAAGCTGCTCAACAACAATATATTTAAAAAAATGAACAGGAACTAAATCAAAAGGCTTTGCAAAAGATAATGATAAATTAACAATTAACTAAATAATATCATGCGGACTAAATTAATATTTAAAAAAGTAAATGAAAGACAAAAATAAAAAAAGTTACTTTAATTGGATTCGAACTTGCAATGTTTGGAATCATAGCTCGAGATCTTTATCCACTGAGCTATTTCGCCGTGACTAACTTTTGGCTGCTGAACATTTTTAATGTCATATAAGTTAAGTAAATTAACGGTACCTTTGTAAATTGACGTACTTTACCTATTTAGGATTATAACAATGGACTTGTCCAAAAGGTCACAGCTCACGGGTCAAAATCGAACTATACAAAGCCAAAGACTGTTTTGCCAGAACAATTTGTCAAACCCAGAATGTTTATTTTATGACAACGTGTAGAAAATTAATTAAATAACGGCATAATCAATTTAGTAAATTACTGCTTTCTGCATTAACATTCAATGCATAATCACTCCTCCTTTTCCATGAAAATTTAACCCTTTTCCCTGAATCTAATTAACAAGCTGTGTGAAATTTTGTTGGAAAATTGAATATGTTTTGTACAGTTTATTCAAAATTTATGTCATATAATTTTTATGGAAAACGAATTTCTTTATTGAATTCTATAAAGTTATTTATTTATATTTGTGAAACTATTAAGTTGCGCCCAACCCGGGGCTACCCGGGGCTAAGTGGTGTGGGCAGTAATATGAATTTCCATTACAGCCCATGTACAGACTCAATGAAACCGAGCCAGCGATATTTTGCTACTTGATCGGTAACATGCAGAGTTCCGATTCGATCTATTAAATATATTTTTTGCGTGAAAAAAACCCCAGGTATTTAGACCATATTGTGTATGTGATTGACGTGATATTTACTTTTCAGGGCGACAGCAGGGACAGAGCAGAAATCGAGTATTTAACGACTAGTCTTGTTAGGCTACCAGGTCAGTTATACATTGTTTTAACTGTGATTTACCGGAGTTAATTGGGCACATAAAGCGTGATACTGATGCTATTACTAACAAAAACACGGTCATGAGTCATGTTAAAGGGGATTCCTTTCCCTCCAACAGTTTAACCTTTTCTGCATTATTATGCTAATTGCAAACGTAATGCTATATTTCGCCTCTCATTTGCTTTTAATGAAAGGGCACATACTGTAAAATCTTTAATTTTCATGTTATTATCATTATTTATAGTGAATCTTTGTTGGTTTTCAGGTATTCAAATTCAGGGAAATTAATAAGCATATAAAGAGGAGTAAAACTTTTATTTCATTCGCAGGATAATCAAACTGATGACAATAATTCACAAGGGACATTTGCCAAACCTTACGAACTATGTCCTCTTAATTTAATATTTTTAAACAGCATTCAACTGAAAAACTTCTCCTCAGATAAAAAATATTTTTCAATTTCCAAACTAAAGAAATAGAAGAAGGTGGGGTCGTTTAAACGTATATTTCGAATAAAACAACAAAGAAGTTTGTAGGAGGATGAATGATGTTTATGTCTTTAAAGGCTACGTTAAAATGATTTTGAGTATTAAACACATCTTGATCCTGTTTGCAACTGCCATGGACTGGAGGTTATAAAACTGAGCATGGAAACCAGTCTCAAATCTCAAGCATCTGATTACCAGTCGCCATTTCAGCCAATCAGATTCTTGATATTTGAGACTGGTTTCCATGCTCAGTTTTATAACCTTGGGCACTTATCTCATATTTTGCACAATAATTTTCGCACTCGAGTTGTTTCCTACTCAACACAAGTTCCGGCAGTCTTGGAAAAATTGTCACGTTATGTTTAAAAGGTTCTTGTTGTACAATAGGTTTGATAGATGTTCACGTGCACGTGCGAGAGCCAGGAGCCACACATAAAGAGGACTGGAGCTCGTGTACAGCTGCTGCCCTGGCTGGGGGTATTACTACGATTCTAGCCATGCCCAATACCAATCCACCCACTGTCAATCAAGAGGCATTTGAGCTAACACAGGTAAACAACCATTTCATAACAGTTGGGTACCACGCTCAAGTTAAGCATTGAACATCAATGGTTTGCTTCAAATTAATATTTGATCAATATGAATCATTCGGAATCACTTTAAGATGATTGCCCAACTGCGCATTGCATTGCTTCTCAATTGTTTTGTTAAGGATCGGTTCAATTATATCTGTGCCTAAGGTTATAAAACTGAGCATGGAAACCAGTCTCAAATCTCAAGCATCTGATTGGCTGAAATGGCGACTGGTCTAAAGCCATGGGTGCAATTTCGACCAGGGATGCATTCGCTTGTAATTTTCACTAAGTTAATAGCAAATTAGTTTGACCCGCAAATCGCTTAATTTTTTATGCCCCCACAAAGTGGGATGTATATAGAGTTGCACTCGTCCGTCCTTCCGTACGTACGTCCTCCAGATCTTGTGGCATCAACTCCTCCTAAACCATCAGGCGGATTTCTTTCAAAATTGCAAGTTGAACATGCAGGATGCGTCGATGAGGAAATGAATTTTTCCTGCAAATGGCGCAGTACAAATGGTGTTGCAGCAGTGGGGGCATCGGTGCCCGAGGACACATTCTAGTTTTAAACTAAATTAACCTTCTTCTAATCGTTATTACTCAGTTGAAGGTTTTTATGGTAACGTTGCTAAATTAAGGATTGATTCGATAGTTGATGGTTTTCATTTGGTTATGGAGAACAGTTGTGCTGTTTTAAGTGTGTGACGCGTGCTTTAAACAATCCAACCGTTTTTCATACCCAAATGAAAACCATCAAATATAGATTCAATCCTTTTATTTACACACATATATACTCTCATTTTTACAGAAATTATCAGAAGAATTCGTGATATTACGGCTTTTTCGACGTTGACGAAAAAGTGAATGACGGCACGCTTTTTTCGCAGCAACTCGTGACAATACATGCGTTCTTGGCGACGTCACAGTGTTACCATCAGAAATTATGACTCGTTAGATGAATAACACTTCATTATACAGGACAAAGTTGAAGAGTAAATATCATGTTCTAATTAAATAGCGAACATAAAATGTGGACCCCAGAATTACACTAGATAGTGTTTTTAATAGCGAGAATCATATCTCCCTGGGCGGTCTACATATATGTGAAGCCGAGATGACCTTTGGTCTGCACTAATTACCAACGCTGTTACTTCTAGAACTAAGTAAATTGTCTAATTCGTACACTGTATGTTTATTTTTACAGAAACTAGCTGAGGCAGGAGCCCGGTGTGACTTTGGTATATTTGTCGGAGCTAGCCGGGACAACTACACAAGTCTGCCAGCTATAGGGGACAAGGCTGTTGCGCTCAAGATGTATCTGAATGAAACATTCACAACTCTCAAACTAGACGATGTTTCTGTGTGGATGAAGGTGAGTTTTATGCTGAAGGTTATAAAGCTGAGATTGGAAACCAGTCTCAAATCTCAAGCATCTGATTGGCTGAAATGGCGACCAGTCGCCATTTCAGCCAATCAGATGCTTGAGATTTGAGACTGGTTTCCAATCTCAGCTTTATAACCTTGGGCATTAGTTTTATCATCATTGTTCAATTTGATCTATTCATCTCTTTTTTTTCTAAAATAAAATAGGGCACTGGTAAATTTTTCGTTTGTGCAGATTAGCAAGCATTTTCATCAGTATAAAAAGTCATTGGTGTCGCATAATGACAATAACATTTATCAGTGTTACATGCACAACTTCTAGGATATGAAGAGCAGTTGGTAGTGTGCTATGAATTATTTGGTTAGGGGCTTTTGCTGGTTAGACTTCGGTAATCTTCAAACGATTATTAGTTTTATCTAAATTAAATCTTGAATTAAATCAGCCAATATAGATTTCGATATTGATCAATTATCCCAAGGATATACTGCCTGCTTTTTAAAGTTTGCCTTTTGCGTTGTTTGTGAAATGCAGGATTTATATTCTCAGATCCCCTGTCAAAATTCTATTCTGTTTAGTTCCGGCCATTGTTTTCACGTTTAGGGCAAACCCAGTCTTTTATCTGGGGACCATAAGCCGCTGAACATGGAATGGTATTAATCCGAAAAACCGCATTTAAGGTTCCATGTTCACCGCTATATGCATACCATGCAATGTGCATACCATGCATGATGATCTAAATTGTGCTGTTTATAAATGAAATGTTGAGTTGCGTTCAACCTAGGGCTAGGCGGCGTGGGCAGTAATATGCATTTTCATTACTTCCCATGAACAGGCTCAATCAAACCGAGCCTGCAATATTTTCATATTTGTCGTGTTCAGTGGCTTTCAAAGTTCCCTTTTCATCTATCGGAAAAAATATTTTTCTCGGAAAGTGCGTTTATCCTTTTTCACACTAACTCTTTCAGCACTTTGAGAACTGGCCAGCAAACCTGCCGCTGTGTTGTCATGCCGAGGGTCCACACACTGCCGCGGTCGTGCTGCTTGCGGAGCTCTGTAACCGACCGGTACACGTATGCCATGTTGCTAGGAAAGAAGAGGTAAGTCATCATGAAAACCGAATCGTGTATCGGTGGTCTTATACAAAAACGAAAAACTGGTAATTACACCATTAGCATATATATCTACATGGTTTAAACCATTAATATTTTGACTAGTGAGTAAAAGTGCCTGGTCAGGACGAAACTATTAAGTGTTTTCAAATGTTTAAATTTAGGAACTGTAGAACACAGAAGACTAGTTAACTAACGAAAAACGTGATGTATTATTCTTACACAGTAAATGTACGATTGTCAAATTTGTCACAGCGTCACAAACCCAATAAAATTTATTACAGTAGATCCTACAATGTACTGATGAGACCAAAATTTTCGGTGATCAAAATTTTCGGCGAATTCAGCATCTTTTCTTCTATAGGCATTATTGACTTGTGAATAAGCAGTTTTTAGCTCGACTATTCGAAGAATAGGGGAGCTATCCTACTCGCCCCGGTGTCGGCGTCGGCGTCCGTTAAACAAAAAATGCACTTTGGTCCATTACTTGAAAACTACTTATGATATCAACTCGAAACTTGGAATATATATTCACCATCAAATTCTACATCATTACCAACAAGACCCATAACTCTGCTTCCAATATTTTTCAAGTTATGCCCCTTTTTCACTTAAATTTTGCGTTAAGGAAAATATGCACTTTGGTCCATAACTTATAAACTACTTGAGATATCAACTTGAAACTTGGAATATATATTCACCATCAAATTCTACATCATTACCAACAAGACCCATAACTCTGCTGTCAATATATTTCAAGTTATGCCCCTTTTTTCTTATATTTTGTGTCAAGCAAAATATGCATTTTGCCTCTAACTTTAAAACTAATTGAGATATTGCCTTGAAACTTGAAATATATTTTCACCATCAAAATCTACATCATAACCAACAAGACCCATAACCCTTCTTCCAATATTTTTCAAATTATGCCCCTTTTTCGCTTACATTTTGTGTTAAGCAAAATATACAGTCGGCCCTTAACTTCGTTATGAATGGAGGGATTTCAAAATAACTTGGCACAAATGTTCACCATGACAAGGCGGTGTGTCGCGTACAATACCCATGCCTGTAGGTCCAAAGTCAAGGTCACTGTTACTAAAAATAGAATTTTCTTGCAAAATCGTGTCCGCTCTGTAACTTTGTTATTTCTTATTGGGTTTTTAAATAACTTGGTATAATTGTTCACCATATCAAGACGGTGTGTCACGTACATGCCCAAGCCTGTATGTCAATGGTCAAGGTCACTGTTGCTAAAAATAGAATTTTCTTGTCTAGGCTGTTACTTTGTTATGAATGGAGGGATTTCAAAATATCTTGGCACAAATGTTCACCATGACAAGGCGGTGTGTCCGCACAATACCCATGCCTGTAGATCCAAGGTCAATGTCACTGTTACTAAAAATAGAATTTTCTTGTCCAGGCTGTAACTTTGTTATGAATGGAAGGATTTCAAAATAATTTGACACAAATGTTCACCATGACAGGGCGGTGTGTCACGTACCATGCCCATGCCTGTAGGTCAAAGGTCAAGGTCACTGTTACTAAAAATAGAATTATCTTGTCCTGGCTGTTACTTTGTTATAAATGGAGGGATTTTAAAATAACTTTGCACAAATGTTCATGAAAAGGCAGTGTGTCCGCACAATACCCAAGCCTGAAGGTCCAAGGTCAAGGTCACTGTTACCAAAAATAGAATTTTCTTGTCCAGGCTGTAACTTCATTATAAATGGAGGGATTTCAAACAAACTTGACACAAATGTTCACCATGAAAGGGCAGTGTATCGCGTATTATTCCCATCATTGCACTTGAGTGTCTGAAAATGATGCATAGCGGGGCATCCGTGTCCTATGGACACATTTCTAGTTTCACTTATATTTTCACTTAAGTGCACTTCATCGATAACTTTGCAAATACTTAAAGTATCAACTTCAAACTACCATTATATTTTCATTTCAGTTCTTTTTCTGTAACATTACTGAAGTGATTGATATTTGACTAAAAGTAAATGTCTCTAATAAAAAATTACTAACAAGTTTTCTAACAAATTCAGAAATATTTCATAGTTATTCCCCTATTCAGTTTAATATTTATGGTACATTTAGGAATTATTTCTGTTATTTGAAAAGAATTTCTCCCGTACCATTCACTTGTAAATATTTTTCCTGATTGCACATGAATGTATGGCCATAGTTGTTATTGTTTTAATCTTCAAATTGCATTTGTTTCAAATGATTCGAATAGTCGAGCATGCTGTCTCCTCTGACAGCTCTTGTTATCTGTGTAATTGCACTCTTGAAGACGATGATTATGAGCAGCACAAAAACTCCAACGTCCTGGCTACTGTAATAACAAAAATAGTATAGATATAATTAGAACTTTGAAGCGGTATGTAATAAAGACATTGTAGCTAACAAAACGTTAATAAAACATTTAAAGCAAAATAAGTTGAAATCATCTAAGTACAGTATATTCAGTTCATTTTAAAATTATTGCTGTCCAAGAAAGTTTTTTCTATACAAAGATTGTAGTTATAAGAAAAGCAAAGGAGCGTAAATTACCTGTGACATGCGAGGTAGCGCCGCACCACTTGTTCCTCACTTCTGAAGATCTAGAGGTCATAGGACACGAGAGGGGTCAGGTCAAACCACCACTAGTTACTAAGGAGGATCAAGATGCATTGTGGGAGAACTTGTCATTCATTGACTGCTTTGCAACTGATCATGGTAATAATTATATAAATAGTATAAAACGTTTAGTCTTTAATAGGCTATTTTTTGTAATTGGCTAACTTGTTCTTACTTACATTTAAAAGATGTTTTTTTCCGAACCTGGAGGGTCGGGTACATATCGTGTTTGCCTTATCCATCTGTCTGTCTTTCTCACTGTCACAAAACGGGTTTCAAGAGCATACTTTAACAGCCCCTCTATGTAGCTCAACAATAATTCACAGGAGTTGGTGTCTGTCTGGGTCAGAGGACAGTGTTCTACCATTCCCGTTCAAAAATAATATAAATGAATAGAAAAGTGAAATATGCATATCAGGATTCGCCACCCTCACAAAACACAGCCTCATGAAAATAAATTATTATTTTTGTTGCTGACATAAGCTTTGGCTTAGCACCATGTGATGTCCTAAGCCAATGCCTTTAGTTATATAAAAAACAATATTTCTTCGAGACAAACTACTTTTAATCAATGTTCTAACTACACCGGTCATATATATTTTTAAATTTCTCAGCGTGGATTCGGAGTATACTCAGTGATAAAATTGTCAGTAGCAGTTTAACGAAAATACATGTCTCCTTATTTTTATTTGGGTTCTTAAGTAATTTTGATCCATTCTATGCAATTCTGCAGCTCAGCTGTTACACAGAAGGTTTTCTCAGTTTTAGCTGGTGTCAGTATATCCTCCTTACAAAAGCTAAGGTTGATGTGACTTGGTGTTATTAACCTCGATAAAATGATGTTCTCGGTTTATGAATGCAAATGAGGATTTTAATGGCAATTTCATAACAGAAAGTAAAATGTTGCATCGTTTTATGCTTCGAAATTAAACTCCAATTCTATGTGGAAAAACTAACATTTTTGATTGGTGTAATTATAACATAGGTTAAGTGTATATAAATGCTCTGGATTTTAACTTCCTAATGAGTTATAGTTTTTTCAAGACATTAACGCATATTGCATAATATATAATGTTAATAATGTTTGACTGCATTTCTGAAATCATTTTCTGTATGTAAATTTTTATGCATATACCCTTTTAATAATTGGTTAACAAACATCTGTAAGTATGCCATTTCAATAACCCATCAATTTTTGAAAATGCCGCAATGCAATTGCACTTAAAAGTGAGTTATTATATTACAGAATAATCTTGTTATATCCAGTAATTGTGGTTCAATAGTCACATTTAACATGACAAGTGTAATGTAGAATGAATTGGTATGTTATTAAAATGTCAATTACCTAGAAACATTTTACCTTAGCCTGTTTTGCGCTACCTTTACATAAAAAACTCTTCAAATTATAAAATCAATCGAATTCATTTCAGGACATACAATTAAGCATCATCATCAGTAAAGAAAAATGTTAAACATCAGTAAAATAGACAAAATTTCTGAATTTGTGAGTTCGTGAGTTTACAGTCCAAAAGAAATAAAATAGATATGAAAATAAAAGAAAACATGCGGACTGTTTGAGAAAGCATAAAGCCCTTTGGGCTTTACACATTTCAAACAATCTAAATGTTTTCCGTTCTCAAATGAACACATTCAAATATCTATACAATCCTTACATAAATGAAATTTCTGAATTAAACTACATATTGCAAATAGAACAGATTAAAAATGTGTTTTCAGTTACCCGAGCAAGCTGTAAAATTAATGAAATTTGACAAGTGTGATTGCACAAATCACAACAGTTTGAAACAGTATAAGTTAATGGCAGTATAGCAGTATAAGTATACATGGCAGAATAATCATTAAATGCAACGGCATGGAAATATTCTAATAAAAACAGACCAATACAACCAAGAAGAACAGATTAAAACAACTATAAGCTATCTCGCATACTGGAAATATTATATTTCAGAGAAGTGTAAAGTTCAATTATACCAAACATTAATATCTCATGTGATATATAAAAATAATAGTGATTACTTAATTTCTTTATGTATTTTTGACATGAATTCGTGGTCAGATCAAAATTTTAAATTAACAAATAATGTGATTTGTTAACTTTTGATTCTAGAATTCTAACATGACCGTCGACTTTATTATTGACACACATTGAAGCAACGAACTTGCATCAGACACTGCTGTGTTCATGACGCTATTCGTAAAGAATTTTACCAAAGAAGAAGTACCTTTTTATTTAAAGCTGTATAAAGCATATTCTTGATGCTATTTAATAATAAATATATGCCAGATATAGATCTGGTTCAACTAAAGACCACCTATAATAATAAAAAAACACAACAACATAAAAAGAAACATGTGGGGATAAATACCACATTTTACTTGTCAAGCTGACTTATTTAAAGAAAAAAAATTCACATGTGATAAAAACCCCATCTGTCTTTAAAGACCACTTGTGGGTTTCCATTCCCCTGAGTGTTTTTTAAGACAGCTTTAAATATAAACATGTTCCCGTATTTTATCACCTAATAAAAACACTCGCAGAAGTTCAGGTGCGTTGTAATCATATTTCAAGTGCTTGCTTGATTAAAGTATTCATATCTAACTTCTTTTTGCATTTATTCACTTGTTAAATATTAAGTACTAATTTTTTTATGAAAATAAATTCGACTTATCGGCACTGCATGAGGCTGTAAGTGTGCAGAACTATTTTGTTTACCATGTACGTCATGTGGTATGGTTATGACGTCAGAAATGAATAAAAGACGATGATATTTCATCTACGCGTGGCCTTGTTTTATCGAGTATGAAATGACTAATGATTTACTGTACCGCATATAGATGAAATTACCTGTCTTGATTCTTGATAGAATTCGCTCTAAGTGATTATCTTGCTCAGTTTTGTTTTCTCCTTGACCTGCATAATAGAATCATTGTGATGTTGCAAAGAATGATCAAGTTACCCTAGGTATAGAATAGATTTTATAATGTGTGACGACCAACTAACATTATTTCTTAAAATGCCTTTATAACATTTTTGTAGAAGTTCGTCATTACTTGGTTATGTAGAATGGCTTTAGTCAATTTGATGTACAGCAGATTAATTATTTGTCATGTAGAAATAATAGTAACCCTACATTGGGATGTGGAATTGCTTCACTAAATTATAATTATGTAGCTGATTTCAAGTATGTTGTTCTGTAGAATGAGCTCGTTGCGATATAGATATATGTAGTTTTACTTAAATACATTGTTCTGTAGAATGAGCTCGTTGCGATATAGATATATGTAGTTTTACTTAAATACATTGTTCTGTAGAATGAGCTCGTTGCGATATAGATATATGTAATTTTACTTAAATACATTGTTCTGTAGAATGAGATCATTACGTGATAAATATGTGTAGTTTGATGACTTACTACAAATTTCGATTTCAATAAGTTATTGACCCAGCGAGCGACCTCCGTAAAATCATAAAACTAAATCTGGAGATCAGTCTCAAATCTTAAGCATCTGATTGGCTGAAATGGCGACCAGTCGTCATTTCAGCCAATCAGATGCTTGAGATTTGAGACTGATCTCAAAACTTAGTTTTATGATCTTGGGCCCTGTTTCACTGCAACACTTTACAAGATGCCGATCATGTTTTTGTGATGGGACGACTATTGGAACCTGTCGCTTCAATCGGAAGACGCTGCGTTCTTCTACCAAATAAGATTTTGCTGTTAATCAAATTTGTGTCGCTGTGGGTTTATTCTCATTGCGGACGTTAAGCTGAACAGTTCGTTTACTAAAGATTTAAATGATAGAAGTAGCACTTAAGCAATAACAAAAAGTGTGGCTTCAAGTAAGGTAACATGAAGGCGTGATTAACTATGAACAACGTTCTGTCAATTGAACTTTCCCGCTATTTCTCAAGGGGAATATCGCTGCGTTTGCTGATTTGGTTGCAATCCAAAAATCTAACTGAAATCGGAATTTTGTAGTAATCTTTGTGTTCTTTAGAATGAGCTCGTTGCGTTATAGATATATGCAGTTTTGCTTAAATAAATAGTTCTGTCGAATGAGACATTGCGTTATGATATATGTACGAGTTTGACGTAAGTATCTTATTTTGTTTAATGAGCTTATTACGTTATAGATATACATGTATGCAGTTTGGCTTAAGTATCTTATTCTGTAAAATGAGCTTATTACGTTATAGATGTATGCAGTTAGACTTTGTCATGAACTAATAGACGTGTATACCACTGAATATTAGAATGGTGTGTCGATTTTTCTGTAGCTCCCCACACCAGAGAAGAGAAGAACAGCAGTAAGCCACCACCAGGTTTTCCGGGACTAGAGACTATGTTACCACTACTGCTTACAGCTGTACATGAGGGCAAGTTAACATTGCAGGTAAATCACATCGCGTGCAGGTAATTCACATCGGGTCCTAGCAGGATAGTTCTAATAAAATGGTTTATAAAAACAAACGAGGCAGTTTGGTTTAAAAGTAATAAAGCATATAATAGGACCCAGTATAGCGTGCAGGGACTAGTACAACTTGCAATGGTCAGGTCTATGATTGTGAGGAATTTGAACTAAAAAGAGGGATATGAGAAATTATTTATAATAGTATAGTCAAAGGCCATTTAAATTTCAAAAAAAGAAAAGAAAAAGAAAAAAATCGCTGTTCAAATGTTACTCCAAATTAGTTTAACACAGATGGTCTTGTATAACTGTGTTAAATAATAATAAGAATAAAAGCATGTACATTAAAAGTGCAACAAAATCTTTAGACTTTGTCTGAAACAAATTATATTGCCCCTAATGGGGAGCGAACCTGTACCATACATGCAGTTCTGGTAACGCTACTGATCTAGCCGGGACAACGTCAAAAGAGGCTGTACATAATTCTGAAAGTATTCAAAGAGAGAAGCGGATGGTGTGCTTTAAGTGAAGATAAAAGACTTCAAGCAAGAACTAGATGTTTTAATAAATTCTGCAACACGGAATGTCAAATTATGACCCTTTTCACTTTTGGACTTAGAAAAGATCATACGTTACCCCTCCATCTCCGTTTCTTTTCTTTTGCTTTTTTATTTCTAAAATCATCAAAAATGCTTGGAAAGATGGGGTAGGTCAGGGTTTGGGTTGAACGGGTAATCTCCCATTCTTTCGTTTACGTTGTCATTTAATGATTTTTAAACTGACTATAATTCTAAACTCTACTTGTTTAGTTTTTCAAATTTCCAAATAATGTTTTTGTATTATCCCCTGACACCACAGTGGAAGTGTTACTCCAGTTGTGCCTTAAATTAATGTATCTGACGTTTTCCAACTTTTCGAATATTCGAGCATAATGTCGTTTCTTCCTGAATTTTTACGATATGGGGCATTCTGTTATGATATGGGGGATTTTGTAACAGTTATGATTTTGTAACAATTGTGGTACACCATTGGGCATTGCCATGTCATTTAAACCATACCTTATCTTGAATCAGCTACTGTAGTCCGGTTTTTCTCACTATCAAAGTGCTTGTTGTTTTGTGCCATTTGCCAGGTTTCTTAAAAAGCTGATTGTTAACCATATTGGATGTAGTCAGTTACTAGACATAATCAGAGACTTAAGACAGGCTCAATAACCGTAAACGTGTGAAAGGTGTGTGTGATCTTTAATCAGGATCTATTTACATTTTCTTCTAGGCTATATCATGTTTATGACCACCTTTACAGTTACCATTTTCATACATAGCATGGTAATTTAGTATAGCAGGAAGAAAATATTTAAGTGCAATATTCCTTTTTATTAGGCCACCAAAAGGACATTCCACTGTAAATTAAAGCATAAATTGCCATATTCTAAGACATTACACTCCTTAAGTCTAAAATTGTCGTGTTCGGTGACTTTAAAAGTTCCCTTTTCATCTATTTCAAGACGTTCATTGAGTAATCAATTTAATGTTATTATTTTGGAATTGATTTATTATCTTTGTGATCATAAAATACTTTGCACCCACAACTTCGTGATTTGTGAAAACATGCTTCCAGGAAAAAAAAACAACCGATGACATCAAACGTTTGTAACAAATGTCTTGAAAATGAAAATGTCTTAAAGTGGATTTTAAAAAGTTCAGAATTTGTAATATTCATAGATAATGAATGCCATTAAACTACAAGAGTTTGTACTGTTAGTCAGTCAACAGTGTCACATAATGTCGGTTATGTATGCAAGTGTTGTTTTGCTTAATCTTTTTAGGGGTTTGTGGCAATTAACGTTGTTTGAAGTGTGCTTAGATGTATAGATAAAGGCTTTCGCCTAATCAGTGCGGGTTCGTCCACCCATCTGATCGTTTATCAGTTTTGTTAGCCTTGACCTCCAGAAGTCATGTAATACACAGTTCAACCTGTAAGTTAAGAATGTTCTATGAGAAGCTTTTTGTGAGATTAAGAGAGTAAGTTTTCCCCTGAAAGCATATATTTGAAAGAAAAAATAAAAACCGCCAGCTATCTCAGGCTTATCTGGTCTCAAATACATACAATACATGTGTACTTGAAAGTCACATTACAAATATGAATTAACAGAACTCTCGGTTTGATCGAGTCTGTTTATAGACAATAAAGGAAATGCGTTAAATCCCCACGCACCCTCCGAGCGCATCTCAATATCTACATATTGCCAAACTTGTTATAAGTAAAAACAATATCATCCCTGTACGATATTGTGCATTTAGTGGTAATGGAAAGTCCTAACGGCAAAATTATGAAATTTCATTATTTTCTGTTGAAACAAGGACCTGGTTGAAAAACTGTACACCAATCCAAAGAGAATATTCCACCTACCCGAACAGCCAGACACGTACGTAGAAGTGGACCTGGACACTACATGGTCCATACCGGAAGCTATGCCGCACAGTAAGGCGCAGTGGACGCCATTTGCTGGTCGCACTGTAAAAGGAAAGGTTCAGAAAGTGGTACTGAGAGGGACAGTGGCCTACGAAAATGGCAAGGTAACTGTGTTCGAATGTTTTTTGATAATAATTTATTTCCCAACAGGCTTAAGCATTTTAAAAAAACCAATCATAAACATGATTGTAAAAACTAGTTATCTGTCGCGAGTCACGACAAGACTGTAGTTTATTGCTAAAACTCTGCTGAAACTCTGCCACGAATAGTTCGCACTGTTTTAGCAGTTATGACCTGTAAGACTAGTGATCCTTAAAATGGCAAATTAATACCTACATTATTATTTGACAGTCTTTTCTCAAGACTATGCCAGGTTTTTCATTATACATGTATTTTCTATTAGCCGGACTTTTTCACGCAAATAAAAGTTGCAGATTGTTAGCAAGTTTATTTGTCAGTGTACAGATGTACAAGACCTGAATTGGTTGCTGTATTCTTGTAAAAAGTAATATTTAAAAATAGTATTATTTAATGAAGCCTTCCATCTGTAATTTGCCTGTTGTATGTTGTAGGTGATGGCAGAAAAAGGCTTTGGACAAGATGTCCGCAAAGTTCAGGGCAGTGCTGCTCAAATAGAGGTGAATGATAATAAGTCATCTCAAATAAAAATTGTTTGAATGTCAAAAACAAAACATCTGATGCGATAGCTTTTTTTTAAAAACTTTTGGGAGGACATACGATAAAAGTGGTATGAACTCGTAGGTTTTAAGTTAACCAATGACATAAATGCCGTCAGATAAAAACAATGACAGAAGATAATTTTTCGTTCAGTGTAAAATGTTTCATAAAATTTTACATAAAGTTTTCTGGTAATATGTTTTGTTACAGAGACAACTGTCTAGTCACGGTGACCATCATCTGCCTCTTCATGAAGATGCCCATAACAAATACAAGGGCCACATGGGTCATGGTCATGTTGAACACAAACATCACCATAATCACCATCAACATCATCATCATCAACAACGGCATTATGAGCACCACCAGCACCAACATGAGCATCATGAGGGCAGTAAGTATTAGTACAATTGATGGTTGAACAATCGTGACACAATATATACATAAAATAAAGCGTACACAGTTTACGTATCACTGATCCGATTGAATAAAAAAATAAAATTGAATACAACTTTACCAATGCTGGTGCGAAGTGCAATGAATTTTTTGGGTTAGTGTATAATAGGATAAAACTTCCCTTGCTGGCATGTGGGTCTATCTATCGAGATATGTCTGGATATTATCTTATAGACACATTGATAAAAATTTCAAACTTAATTCGCATTATAGACTTGGTCTTTCACCATTACAAGAAACATTATTTTGCCCAGCTCAACACTATTTTGTTAAGTGAGTAAGAATCATTTATCATGGAGAGTATATTTGGTATATGGAAAGCATAAGACACAGAGACTTAAGGTAGTGTAAGCTCAAAAGACCTATGTTGCGCAAAACGGTGCGATTTTTACCATCACATCTGTCAGTCGGACTAGTAACAAGTGGTTAGCTGCCCTCTACTTTTTGCAATAATGCAATGCTGGTTATAACTCATATGGCAGTGACTCTAGTCCTTTGATGACAAGGAAGAATTAAATTTTCTTCAAGTTTATATTTTCTTAAAAGTTTTTCCCTAACCTTCATCCTATTGGTTTAAGCTACTGGCGGCTTGTTGGTGAAATCTAATTCTAGACTGGAAACTTAGGTAAGACCTTTTTAAACTTATTTCCAATGCGTATATAAATAATGCATTTATTACGAAACAGACGTTCGTCACGGAGTTTGCAGATTATTTTACCTTACTTCGTAGAGAGGGAGTAAGGTAACGACCAAGCTCAAATTGTTCTATTTTAGACGCCATCTGTGCACTACTGTCTTTTATACTCACCCACAAAAGTAACTATGTGAACAAGGAGAAAATAAATCAATATGTTTTCGTATGATTTCTACGTGGTAAATGCTGCTGGGCGGCTTCGTTGATTAAAATGTTACATTTATATAAATAACAACTCTACAAAATAAAATAATTAAAGATTTTCTTAATTCTCGTATGCGTGTAAGCGTTTCTTTTGCTGTTCAGTATAGATACCATTAACTAGAAACTACGACATTAAAACAAAATATCAGACTATCGTCTTGCCACGTCCTCCGAGGTATTGTCATTCCTAATTGATCTCTTAAAATGGTAGGAGTTTTCATCATCATAATTGTTTTACTCAACATTCATTTCAGTTAATTTCTTGCCGCGATGAACTCCTTCTCTTTGAAGGTAACAGATTAGTAACCATCAATATTCTAGAATTAGACAGAATTGGCTGTGAGTCTTTAGAGAATCTTGGTACGACTAAGATTCATTACTTGAGTATCGTGGCGTATAAGGTTGAACAAAGTTGGTGCTTGAAGGTCATTGATGATTGACTTTAATAAGTCCTTCAGTTTACTTCTTAGCAAATTCGAAGATTTAGAAGTAGAAAGTATGGCATTGAGTCTTTAGAAAACTTTGGCATGGGCAGGAGTCATTGATTGAGCATGCAGAAATATTCGATTACGTCATGCCTTAAGTTCTTTTTCCATGCAAAATTGTTTATACTTGTAAAATGAACCAATTCCCTCACATTTTCATAAATACATGTATATTGAGGCTTTATAAATAAAAATAAATTAAAAGAGAACATTGAAAGCTCTTGAACACGAAAAAATGTTTTATAATTGTTACATTTCATGGGCATTACTGGAAATGTATATTACATATAAGCCCACGATCATGGTTTGCATATGACGGTGAACATTTTTGTAAAATTGATCGATGAAAAAAGTACTATCGAAAATACTAATTAAAGCATATAACATGAAAATTGAACGCGATAGAGAACATGTGAAAATAGAATTGCATGAAGAAAATCTTAACCAGTAATAAAAATATTTTATTTGTTTTATACAATCGTTAATTAATACGGCTTGTCTATTTATACTTGAAAGAAAAACACTTACTCGGAATTTTTATAATTCTTTAGGCGAGTTCGCAATATAAACATTTTTTGATATTTAGTTATTACGAAAACTTATTCTGTTGTTTATTTTAAACAATGGGTTTGGCGGATTTAAACTAGGTGTTGTGGTAAAAGAAAGTTTGAATCAAATACAAATATTTATTTATAGAATACAATCTATTTATTTATACAATACAAACTTTTAATATAGTTATTCTGAAAATATTTAATATATCAAAATGTTTCGTTGTGAGACATATTGGGTCAAACACTTGTTCACTGATTAGCGACAAACTTGCCAAATGATATCCAGAGCGATTTTGTTACTGGGATTTGGGATACCAAATACTAAGTCATTAAGTCAAATCAACAAACAGTAGAGTTGTGGTTATCCAAAGTTTGAGCAGAATATTCAATTTTAAACAAACTATTTGAACAGACGGGTTTCCTGAATTCGCGCCGAAAACTTAGTTACTAGCACGTTTGAAACTCTATTACATGAAATAAATGCTGCTAATACAATGTTTTCATGATCTACTAGCAGCGTATATTCTTACAAAAGCAGGCCCCGGGTTTATAAATACATTTTAGCTCATGTTTTGCCTTTACAATTACGAGTCAAGTTCAGAATTGTAAACGGAAAATATGAAGTTTTAGAAATGGTGCAACAATAGGCATTTCTCTGACACAATGAATAGTTTAAGTTAGTGGAAACTACTTTGAATATTAGTTTTCAGATATTAAAATGAAATGAAACTCAACTACGGTTCTTGTATGAAGATGTGTTCACCTTGTTTAGAATGAAATTAAATGAAATTATTGTGGTTATGATGTTCATCACTAACTGCAGTTAATAATCGTTTGATATTGTCATAACAAGCTATTCATTTTAGACAAGGTCACGGACAAATAATACTATTATTTTAAGATACTTGATATACAAATATCTTGTCTCTAACACCAATATAGAGCTTATCTTCTCTATCACAGTAACATGGAACAAAACTATCCCAAAACTTTTTTGAATCTTTTTCACTGGTAGCGTCAACAAACTCTTTAATGCTTAATTTGTGTTCATATAGTACAGTTAGATCAGATGACAACTGATAAATCATGTATTTCGGGGAGAAGCTTTTAAACGCCGCAGCAAATAACGTTTCTGATCTGTCAGATGTAAGTCCTCTAATAATACCTCCAACGCGTTTTTTCTTCTGTAATTGTATAATATTTCCTGTAAAGTCAATGTTCATAACATAGTTCCATCCAGCGATATAAATTGAATTTTCGTCAAGACTGGGTAGCATAGAGGCGAATCCTTTTAAGCTAGTTCTTATGGCAATTTGACGTTTAAAGTTACCGTCAATGTCAAGTACGTCTATACAGAAAGGATCAGATAAATAAATATGAGGATATTTGAAACCAATGCCTTCACTTATCCTCTTTTCATTCATTAAAATTTCTTTTACAAATACGAGCCTTTCTTCTTTTGTGACAGTGACAAATACTAGAGTTCTGTCCCAGCGTAATAATACAATAACACGACTATCTGTTACTTTTGTAACTCGATCGGGAGCAGATCGTAGAGATACAGTAGATAAAAGTTTTGAATCATTTGTGTCGATAAGAAGTAGTAACTTATTTATACTATCAGCCGCTACGAGCCTGCTGTCGGACACTTTACATAAGCCAGTTATTACTGGTTTAAGTCCTTCAAGAGTTTCGGTGCAGATGTTTCGAAGATATGACACTGATCTCGTACTTTTAGATCTTTCTGTGAAAGATCCAATTGTAATGTAATTGTTTTTAGCATTTATATTGATTGTTTCTTCGTTCAATGAAACCCAAATGGTGTGGCTTTGTTTTCATTAATTACCCGGATGTTTTCGACTGTTAGCCTTTCAATAACTTCGTCGGCTTTTTTTAATGAGACGAACAATTTACTTGTCTGATTGGCTCTTGACAAGTTTATATTTTGCTGGATCGTAAGCAGTTCAGATTTCATAGACTTTATTTTTGTAGATAAATTTTGTTGTGTTCCCTGCCTTAGATTCAGTTCTCTGAAAAGGCTCGTGTATGTTCTTTCTTTACTTTCTTCCAAGCATTTAAGATTCGCTTCTTTATTTCGGTTAATCTGATCAATTAATTCTTGTGTTTTGTTCACAATTTCCTCTTCAATTTTTCTTTTACCGTGTTCTATTTGAACGATAATTTTACCCGAATCGTCTATCGTATTGGCTATAACATTTTTCTCGGTGGTTTCATTTGAATCATTTAAACACTCGATTTTCAGTTCGAACCTTTCAAGTAAACTAGAAAATGAAGCAGTTTGAACAAGTTCAGGTATGAAAATGATATCCGAACAGCCATTGTGGTACTTTGTCTTGCATTCCGTACATGCGATTTTGTCACAAGTGTTACAGTAAAACTTAACTATTTCTTTAACGTGAGAGGTACATTTATCCACACAAAACTCTTGCTGCATTTTATCTGTACCTTGTATTGTGTGTCCTTTGACGTATTTGTTATGATAAAGGATACATACAGCGCACATGTATTCAAAACATTCTACACAATACCCTTCAGCAGTTACAATAGTGTTTCTCATCTTTTCACAAAGTTCACAGAACATTTCCTTTACTTCGTCAGAGTTGTCAGTAACTGAATTTTCCTTTTCACTTAAAGCTGTAGCCATTTTCCTTCTTAATTTATTTCATCTGGGAACACTAAATTTTGTAATTTAAATATAACCAAATCATACTAATGTATAAACGGTTTATTTGTGGTTTCTAGGACGTGACGCGAATGGCGAAAACGTATTTGACAATAGGAGAAACTTTTAAATAGGATAAGAAACTTGAACTATAAGAATTTCACTCTTACATTATATTATACAAAAACTCAAAGAAATACGATAACGTAATGATTGTGTTCAGTTTTCACGTTTCAAGATAATATCAGAGATATGTTTAAAGTAAAGTTACACAGATCAGCAAGACTCTGCTATGGACGACCAAAGTGAACTACTACTTTTGAAAGCGATATGCTCAATCCAGTGAGCTTAATCTTACTGTGCTTGTACGAAGTATACAAGTTTAAGTTCAAATATGGAATCGCCGTAGAATCCAGAAATACAGACCCGACATGGCTTGTTTTAAAAAAAAACAACAACAATTAAATACAATATAAGCAATATTTAAATAAATGGACAAAATGTGTCTTTAATCCAAAATTTAGCAATAAATCGCTGCATTGTTTTGCTAGAAGTTATTTATTGTTACAGCCGAGTTATCTTCTTTCTAAGAATGTAACACCACCAAACTTGGACAGTATTTTTATAATGAAAGGTCATTGTGATAACCAGGTCCCATATAAAGCATTATTACTAGTTCAAAGAATTAAAGAAAACATTGATTCCGCACTTTACACATTTTTTTGCTAATCTGCCAATCTTTTATTCAAAAAGTTATTTCAAATAAATATAGGTCAAGTTGAAAGCAAGTTATTTTTCCTACATGGTTAAAAATAAGATATGGAGGCTAAATGAATGAAACTTTACAAACAACAATGCATGCCACAGTTTCTGTCTAATGATAACCGAATTTGATGAAAATGATTGAAATAACATTCGAATTCGTTTGCTTCTCATGTATGCATTTTGCCTCTTGCTTACTGATATATTTTCAGCGCATTGTCATACCCCACCAAAGAAGCTCGTAAAAGCAATACACTCGATCCACTGACATGTACCTCGGGTTATAAGTTGTTATGGGGCACTCTGTTGTTACTCTGAGGCACGCAGTCTCCAGTTGCTTCGTCTAGCTACATGTTCTCTTATTTCAGGTGCAGTAGACGTGAGCCAGGTTGCATACAGGTCTCGAGAGTCCCCGTTTCCCATGATCTCTGTTACTGATGCTGTCACTATAGTACTACAACATGCAGAAACACTTCCTATAGTCTCGATTGGCTTTACAGGTAACGTAAGTTTGGAAAAAACGCTGCAGCAAAACTTAGTTAATGACGTAAAGATGCCTCAGTAACCTGTTGCCCACATATATTAACACGAAATCATATCGAAATTAAAGAGAAATTATGTATAATACATTTTTGTTGATGCCGCTGGGTGTTTCTCCTTCATCTACACTTATCATGATGCAAGTCGTTTGTTTGTGTTCAACCAATCAAATATCGGCAAATGTGTATTTATGGAATTTTTTTAGTACACATACCCATGCTGGCCTTCTTGAAAATGATTTTTCTATGAAGTGACTTTTCCATCCACTTTCCAATAAGGGTCCGAGACACAGCTGTTGTTTACAAATTTGTTTTTAAGTTCCTTCGGAATATAGTTGGAGATGTTAAAATCTTGTGTTCCTATTTTTTTTAAGATAGAAGGCCGCTAAAACCATTTACTTGTACACTTATAATTTTAGAAACACATTACATGAAAATATTTATTTTCATTGTAAATATTACTTACATTAGCATAATTAATAAATATAGCATTTTTCTAGAATACCTTAATTTAATGTTTTTGTTGTCTAAAGTAGTGATAAGATATACAGTTTACTTCAGAATGCTTGGGATATTACCTATCTGAAGATGTGTTCGCCGCAGAGCCTCTCCCTCCGTTCCCAGCCTCAATTAAGGATGGATATGCCGTAATAGGTAAATTACATAATATTTATTACATTTGCGTTTATTTAATTAAAAGTAAATAAATCAAGACACAACTGATATGATTACTTAGTGATTAACTTTGGCGATAGTAACAGCTTGTACTAAGAAATCACGGGCGGTTTGGAAGGTTTTAGAATGTAATGAGTCTGAGCAATGTCTTTTGATTTTAATTTCGCGCTGACATTTGCCTTATGCCAAATTAATTGAATTGGTTTCTTTATTTTAAACATATTGTATTGGTTTTGATATATATAGCAAATGGGTTGGAGTTTTTGGAGTTTACCACATTAATTACTATCCTTCTCAGTTTAGTGAATTTACAGATGTTTATAGGCTTATAGTTATTAAAAATATTAATTCATTACAGAACAAATGGCTTGTTCGTGACTCTTATGTAAAGAAATCATATTAATGTTATTTGTAGATCGACCAGAAAGAACTTGAGCACAAAATAAAAAAGTTAATAAGTGAATAACTAAAACGTACTCTTAAACTATTTCATTAAAGTATTCTAGCCTCTGTTTTTTTACTTTTTCTCATGTGTTTTAAAATGAAATGTTCTGTTTGTAGCATCTGATGGAGTGGGTCCGAGCTGTGTACTTGGTGGAGCTACTGCAGGAGAAGAGGTTTTAAAAAAAATAATTTCTAACATTCATTTGATTAAGAATTAATTATCTATTAAAGCCAGGTTTGAGAATAACGTCTGTTAACAACATGCTATCATGGTAAACTCTTCCATAACAATGATACTTGTAAAATTGCTGACATCAGTTCTGCTTTCAAGTCTCAAATCTCAAGCATAAGGACAACATTATGTCAAAAGCAAAAGGTTGAGGCGATTTTTAGCTTCTACCGTTTTCACCTGAGGGGACTATTTATTTACCTTTGGTCCAGAAAAGCTTGATTTTGCAATATCGGAAGAACTATACAAGCAACTATACGAAACTTTGATTAGCTGGCAGTAAGGAAAATATTTCTTTTTGTTAGAAAACTGGATGAGCTGTATCAGGTTTAGTGCAATGAGGAGATGTGCTCATTTTATTTTTTCTGTGACAAAATATGTCATAGTTCAGAAGAATGTGCGACATGTTCACGAATTGCCATATATTTATAGAAGAAACGATTTGTGGTTGTCCTTTACATTGGTCGCGTCCTTCCCATCAGTGCGGAATGAGCAGGAATATCCATCCAGGTGTATCTTAAATAGAAAGCAGGCTAGAGCTTCGATTAGAGAACACTGCTCTTCTCTGTTTTCCATTATCGAAATTGCGTTAAAGAAAGCACAATTATTCCTTTCATATTAACACATTTCTCGCTCATTGGGCTGATTGTATATTACTATTTTTCTGTGAATGATATTGCAATTACTACTATGGTTTTAAAACTAAACATAATGAAACGATGTACCCCATTCTTAACGGTTAAAATAATTAAGATTATATAAAGTTATCCCGTTGTTCTTAGCAGAATAATCTTTGTATATTTTATTGCCTAGCCCCATGGGAAAGTAGTGAAGGGTTGCTGTATCCGAGTGAACACGGGTGCGCCTGTACCGGAAGGAGCTGACGCAGTGGTGCAGGTAGAGGACACAGTTCTAGTACAGTCTTCCGAAGATGGTACCAAGGAAATAAAGATAAAAATTATGAAAGCAGCTACCGTTGGACAAGACATAAGGTAGTACATGTTTGGAACGACCTCTTACAAATCATACAATAATTTTGAGCAATCTTGATTAATATCGACCAGAATTTAAATATAACATACTCTAAAAGTGTAGTTGTTGATTTGAAATGAAAACTATGAAAACAAACGATCAGAAAACGAAGTACTTTCTAGGTTTAAACTTTGTGATAAATATAAATTAGAACAGAGTAATAAATTGTTTTCAGCTAAGTTTGATAGCCTCGTCTTTTTATTAACCTGCATTTTTATGTTTTGGCTTTTTTTTTCTAGCGTGGCATTTAAAGTTCAGCTGAGGGCATGTTTCATCAAAGGAACAAAGATCCATACAGATCCATACAGTAAATGTTGCCATTTACTTTTTAGAGCATTTTTAAAGAAAGAAAAAACATAACTGTCACACAATTTTTTTATTGCAGGGAGATAGGTTCTGATATAGCTTGCGGTGAGAAAGTCTTGAGCAAAGGTCAAAATTTAGGACCGTCAGAACTTGGTATCTTAGCAACGGTTGGGGTCACGGAGGTCAAGTGTTACAGAAGACCGGTTATTGGCATTATGTCGACAGGAAATGAGGTAAATGTAACCGGACGTTTGGTGAAATATTCAGTCATTATGAAGTAATAGCAATAACTGAGTTTACCTATAAATTTATAGCAGTTGAGTTGTTTAAATTTAAATATTGTTTGAATTCACCATACTGTTTCAGTCGTTGAATCATATCCGTTATTCCAACCAGCAGGTACTTACATAATCTTCTCAATATTTGTTGCTTGGAGTAAAACAAGTTGTTTGGAAATAAATAAGTTGTTAGGAGAAAAATAAGTTGTTTGGAGTAAAATAAGTTGTTGGAATAAAATAAGTTGCTTGTAGTAAAATAAGTTGTTTGAAGTAAAAAAAGTTACATATAACCTGAAGTGGAAACTTATTGCCAGATTGGCGTAATTTATGGGGTCGGGCGCTCTTGATGAACACCAGGTAAATTGGACTTTTTTGTTAGGCCTTTTAGAAAAACGATGCATTGGGGTCGCTTCTCTGTCCGTACATCAGTTCGTCACAAAAAAACTTAAACTTTGCTATAATTTTCCCATTTCTTAATATTTCTTCATCAAACTTACGCATATTTTTACTTATGTAAATTTAGGTCAAGTTTTGTCTTTCTTGTCACACAGCCTTAACGTTGGTCCTGGCAAAGACAAGAGGGAGACACAAGTGTTCACCTGAACATTTATCTAATTTACTGTTTCAGTTGCTGGAACCAGGTGAGAAATTGGTTCCCGGTAAGATACGGGACAGTAACAGAACAACACTGTTGGCACAGCTCAAAGACTACGGGTACCAGTGCGTTGATCTGGGAATAGCGGAAGACACGTGAGATCATTTATTTCATACGGAAATTATTAATACGTTAAGTTATCAATTTTTATGTGATTTGGAACTCTGAATTGCACCTCTCTGTAATAGAATGTAGTAGAAATTCTTAATGATATTGCCAGTTGACATCTCGATTCTTTTTATGTTTTTGCGGTCAATCTCACCATTTGTCAAATGTGGATTCTATTTCGAAACAACGTCAAACCAATGAAAATATACTTGGACAAAAATTTCAGATGAAGTTAAAAGTTTCGTCACCGTTTGAAATATAGCGTGAACCGAAATTGATACCCATTTGAAATAGGTTTGGTTTGAAAATATTAGTCTCGAGGAGTCGTGCAATCGATTACATGCTTTTTCCACATCCTTTGTATGACTTTCCTTACTTTTTTTATTAAATAAAAGATAACGAATAGACGAAACGGGAACTTTTAAAGCAACCGAATATGACAAATATGAAAATATTGCAGGCTCGGTTTGATTGAGCCTGTTCATAGGCAGTAATGGAACTGCATATAACTGCCCACGCCGCCTAGCACCGGGTGGAGCGCAACTCAATATTTACACAAGTAAACTGCTAGCCCAAGATTGAGCACAACTCAATATTTACACAAGTGAACTGTACAGTTTAGATCCATCCTAAATGATGGTATGCATTCGGCGGTGAACATGGAACATTTAATGTGGTATTTTCAGATTAACACCAGCCCATGATCATCGACGTATGGTTCCCCTAAAAGAATGGGTTTGCCCCAAACGACATAAAATTCGGCGAAAAGGGTCACTGATGACGTGGAATATATAGTTTGTTATTATTTATTTCAGCCCTGATGCTCTTTTGACATTGCTAAAGAAGTCGCTTAATCATTGTGACGTAATTGTGACAAGTGGAGGGGTCTCAATGGGTGAAAAGGTAATTTAAAAAAGGTCCCACGTAGACCATAAAGTTCGAAGGATTAAAGTAAAATAAAAAATTAGAGTTTGTTTTCCATTGCAACGACGAAAATGACGGTTATTAGACAGTAAAACTTAACGGCGACTGTATTTCATCATCTTAGTGCAAAAACGGTATAACTCGTTCTAAGTTCAGTGGTTATTACATCGATTGTGCTCTAAGGTGACGGTGTTTTTGTTTTCTACTTACTTGTTAAAATATAATGGGAGCATGTTTTATATTTTTCTAAATAAAAATATATAATGAGAACAAAATCTAGTTCCAAACCCTGTGATCTCGTATAGATACGTATAGAATTGATAAAACGTAATTTATCTATTGTAATAAATTTCATGTATAAAAACAAAAACAAATCGACGCGTTTTGGTGCGTTTCTAAAATAAGAAATGACCCAACAACCGGTCAGGAAGGATGGCAAGCCTACGTCTGTCCTATATCCGTTTCAAATGCTTTGCAGTCGTGCCTATTTTCTTAGCTTGCTAAAAGTTCACTTTGTCTAGGGTGACTAGAAAGAAGATTCGTATTATTTGTGTGGATTAAAACTGTATCAGGTGTATGCAATGTAATGCTTGTATTTACGGCTTTTATGTCTAGATTAATTTGCCACAGATGAAAATAGAAATTTAAACACGGCGTATAACGAACAAGTCTTTGAAACAGCAGATGTCGATTTTGATATAAAGAATCTTTTCTTGTGATTAATAGAATCGTATGTTTGGCCGTAATTGAACGTCTCATGACAAGGTGCTCAAATACATGTACCTTCTGTATACATGCTCTGCCCCTGTGTTCACATTGAATTTTGTGGTCAACTGACATAAGCCGTTTATTGTCAATGACACGAGTATCATACTTTCTTTTTCTTACTGAGAAACTCAATTTTAGAATATAAAATTCCACCAATTGATGTTTTATTCGTTTCTGATTGGCTTCTTGTATCATTTTATCAAGCCTCTTTTTGATATCCGATTAATCGAAGTGTTTTTTTTTCGGGATTTCCAAACACTGTATATATCACGCTTAATACAATAACAAAAGAAGCAAATGAGTTCCTGAAAAAAGCTGTTATTCCTTGGTAAGAAAATTATTTTATTACCCAATACAAACATGCACATTTAAAAACTAGCAACTGCAGAAGTGAGCTAGTAAACTTTAAGTAATTGAAGATTTAGCATTGGTAGTCTAAATGCTCAGATTTTCTGTCTGTTAGTCCGTTTTTTCACGAAAACGTACCGTTGGCTGTAACTTTGACATTTCTTAATATTTCTTAATGAAACTTTTAAATTGTATTGTTTATGAAAACAAGGTCATGGTGATTCTTTAGGTCAAGGTCACATTTGATGGGGTTATGCCCCTTTTTGTACTTGGATTTGACATGAAAACTTAACGTTGGCTAAAACTTTGCCATTTCTAAAAATTTCTTCATCAGACTTTGAAATTATGTTGCTTATGACAACACGGTGATCAAATTATTTAGGCCAATGTCAAATTTGCGTTAAGTCACTTTTTGTACTGGGATTTTTTATTCTGACAAAGTACCCGAGGACGACACAATTGTTTAACTGAACACCCACTTTTTTTCCTTGACTGATAATTTGTTAAGTTTGCGAAATTAAATCTGTCTCTGTGATTACGCCTTTGACATTTTATTCCGCGAGTCTTTTTTCCTTGATATTGAAACTTGGCAAAATAAAATTACTGATGATAGGTGAAGGGTTCGTGTGAACATTAGAGTTTTTTTCTTACAGGACCTTCTCCGTCACGTACTTGAGAAAGACCTAAAGGCTACCATTCACTTTGGCCGTGTTTTTATGAAGCCAGGGTAATGTCATCTGTTCTTGCAATCGCATAAGATTTCATCCATGAGAATATGTTTTAATTTTATCTTTTAATGGATACCATCACAATTATCAGACATGTTTCGTGAAAATATAAAGACATTAATAAAAGAAAAAAAAGACAGCACGAAACAAATATAATTCATCGTTTAACTTGTGTTACTAATTTATTCGTTAACATATGTTACTAGTTTTTAAATTATTGATATTTAATTTGGTCGCACTGTCAAAAGCTTTGGTAGTAGAAATTGCGATGGCTGTTATAAATGCAGTGACTATGTGAAAATTGCATATATGTGCTCACAACAAAGCGCGTAAAAGAAAAATATTGAAGGTATACACGGCGTGGGATGCGGATTTTAGGGAATTCGTACCCAGGAATCATGCCATTATTTATAAAAATTACAAAAAAGTAAAATATTCAGAAAAGGCCACGTCCAGAAGACACAGCCTCCCAACTAAGCCAAAAGTTTGAACACTCTTGGTGTATTAGTCTTAAAGAATGTTTGTTAAATCCACTGTTCACTGATTATATCCCTATTAAGTTTTTCTTTACACTGAACACGTGCTTAAATCAAGTGCTTATGTACCGAATTTAGTTTGTTGAACCTACTTCTATTTTGACGTGAATATTTAATAAAAAAAAGATTAATCCTTATTTTTTATAACAAATTGGCCAAAAAATCATTTTTATTGGCCTTCAAACAAAAACCTACCATCTCTTCATGCTCTTGTAATGTTTTATGCTGGTTTTATATGAAACAATAATTATGAAGAAAAAATATTTATGTTCCTTTTCAGGAACGTTTCTATTATTGTGTACATCTGGATTTTTGGTTTTAATCAAACTTAGCCTGAATTGCATTTTAATTAAATCTTCATCGAGACATAGTTATTCGTCGGTAAAAATAACATCATGTTTTGTGCTTTAATATACAGAGTAAACATTTTGGTTTTAATTGAACGCTGAATTATTTGAGATTAGAATGAAAAATCGTGCATGTGTATTCGTACTTTTAAGCAAACCGACGACATTTGCAACGCTGGAAATCAAGGGAGAAAGGAAACTTTTCCTTGGTTTGCCCGGTAATCCGGTGTCCGCCATTGTGACCTGTAACCTCTACGTCATTCCTGCGATAAACAAGATGGCGGGCAGTCCAAATCCACAAAGGACCGTAATAAAAGCAAGAGTAAGCATAGCTTATCATCCAAAGTAAAACTTTTTAAATAATTATGTTCAGACTCGTACCGACCAAGCTTTCTTAAATGTTCGATACATTGAGTAGTTTGTCGGTGAATTTGAACAACACAGTCGTGAAAAAGGTAAATGCGAGAGGCATGTGTTTTTAAAACTCTTCTCTTGTCCGAACAAAATTCGTTGCCAAGGCAACAAACTCACCAACATGCCGGTACGTTCATGGGTTATATTGAATGTCGTAGATGTCTAACAATATGTGTTATATTTTACAAGTTCAAACAGATGCAATAAAAGTATGGTAGCTATGGCACTAACCCAGGAACCATCATCAGCGTTTTTATAATCAGTGTTGTCTTATTATTCTTATTCTTCGTCATAGTCGTGATTATCTTGTTCTTTATCACCATCAGGAGTTCGGAAACAGTGACGCTAAATTGTGCAAATCTGGCAGCTATTATTGTGCAAATCTGGCAGCTATTATTGTGCAAATCTGGCAGCTATTGAAGTATTAAGACTAAAACTGTTTATATTTCCCTTTTTACCGTATGCTCAACAATTTGTTTACATGGGATTCCACATATGATTTTTTTGCATAAATCTTCGTCACCGTTATCATTATTTATATAAAGGTGTTCATTATAAACCAAAAGTGCATATTAAAGATCATCTCCATGAAGTTTTTCCTTTTTTCTTTTTTATCAGGTCGATTCTGATATCCAACTGGATCCCAGACCAGAGTATCATCGTGTGGTGTTGACATGGCTCCCAGATTCTCCAATACCTGTCGCAAAAAGCACCGGGAACCAAATAAGTAGTCGTCTGCTTAGCGTTAACACAGCAAACGCCTTACTGTTGCTTCCGCCAAAGTCTTCCGAAAAGCCGGAAGTGAAAAAAGATGAAACAGTTGACGCCATGATTATATCTAGACTTTGATTTATAAAACAAGTTCATTGGATTCTGGTTAATACACTGTCAGAGGATATTGTCAGATAATGAACATTTGCTCATATACTTAAAATGTCTGACTGTCTGTTGAAATGTCCATTTGGTTACATGCTAACCAGATTTAAATATTCCTCAATAAACTTTAAAACCCCGAATACTTAACTGACTCATTTCTGTCAACTAGTTTAATAAATCCAGTCTAAACATTTTGATGCCTTTTAAAGTTTTTGTCTGACTGTTCCAAATCAGACATCTATTTCTTACTTGAAAGTCATAGGGAAAATGCGATGGATTTGACAATAGTCAACAAGTAGAGTGAAAAGACAACATTTGTTTATAAATGATCAATTTCGAATAACCCACCACAAACAGTTTGCCACTTGGGGTTTAGACAAAGATATTGAAAGAACTATTATCTCATAGAAGAGTAGGGGTGGGTGGAGTGGGCAGGGTTACTTCTACAGTTTTCAGTATGGAACCATAAAAATGTTCATCGTTAAGAGTAAATTGTTGTGGCACAATTTCCATACGGCTTATTCCATAATTTGTCGGAGAGACGAAGGGTTCTTAAGGTATTGAACATGATATTGCTCATACTGGGAATTTAACCCTACCAGATCCTAGCCGTTTAAATCTGCTACGCTTCCGATTGAGCTTGCCGGAACTACCACAAAAAGTTGCGCTGATAACAGTACTGTCTTAAAGAAATTGAAAAAAATATTTTAAACATTATTACTCGTCATTTGAAGATTTTTATGACCCAATATTCATGTCTCCCCTGAAAAGTGGTTTGGCGTAACTATAAATTAGTAATATCTCTAAGAACAGCGAGTCTATGTTTAATAACGGGTGAAAGAGCCTTTCACAATTTATGCATGCATGACGCATAGTCCTGACAGCTAAGATTATTAGATTTATAGAGTATAAATTCTTACTTCGACTCGTCAATCAAGACATGATGTAACACTTGTTAATATGGTATTGGATGAAATGCTTGAACCCGACGATTAAGCCCAAACAAGCTTGCCTGGTAAGAAATTTCTTGGGCCGATTTTTATTGGCCGAAAAACTTTGTTGTACGAGGCGCATTGTGTAGTGGGTCGTAAAAGGAGGCGAATAAATAATGCAAGAATCACTTTCCTTATTTTTTCCCTCAAAAGAAGCTAATCACCTTGAATTATCGAGGTCATCTTTATGGTACATTCCCTACACTAGTTCAGTATTTTCTGTTTAAATACTGCTTTTCTAGTATAAAACAGCGTTATCCAAACACCCCTATTGGAACCAGTTTTTGTGTAGTGACAAGGGCAGTAGGAAGAGTTAACATCCCTATCAGTAATAGCTAATTTATGGTTGTCTGCAGCAAAACTATTTTCAGTGTTCTCTTATGGTCTACAAATGTCCCAGTCATCACTTTTTAAATATCATAATTATTAATTTTGAAACGTTTTGCCTATTCTGTCCGCGCGTAAAAGACCTGATTTGAAAACAGTGTAATCTTTAGTAAAGCTTAGAAGTTTAAAGTTTATTTACATATTTCTCAATTTTCGATAAAACAAAAATACGAAATTCATAAAAATACATTCAGACGATTAATAATCACATGTGCACATCAGTCGAAAAAGGACAACGCTTATAAAGCATAATGTTCAGTGACCGTATTCTTTTGTTACATGTACAGCAGTGTTATTCGATACTTAATAATGTCATTATATTCTTTTTATCATATACCCACCTGACTTAATTTTAAGGAATGATTCTTATTTTGGTGCGGTTCATGCAGATTGGACGTGCACGCGAGAGCTGGCAAATCCATAAAGCGCGCTAGCGCTGTATGGTAAATTTGCCAGCTCTCGCGTGCACGTCCAATCTGCATGAACCGCAACAAAATAAGAATCATTACTTATATTTACATTTTATTCATTTTTTTATTTAAATGAACTTAAGTCGAACGCTTTCAAAAATTAGTATTAAGTGAAAAGGATGAGTAATACGTGGGAGTTTTCAATAGTAACAGCCATGACGTTACTGACGTCATTACGGGTCATGCGATTCATGCAAAATGAACCGAATTTTTTTTAAACGAAGAAATCAATAGGAATGTAAATATAACAAATTTAACTACAGTAAAAACAAGAAATTCAGTCAACAACATGGTTTAAAAACTACAGCTAACTGAAGGTGATAAATACTACTTTGTCTTGAGTATGCAGAAATAATGTTCGCATCTTTTTACCGTACAATGAATACACTATTCAATAGTGCTCCGCTTCAAAAAATAATGGACTGATCCAGATGAAAAATATGTCTACCACATCGACACTTCATGCTGAACATATGATTTCAGTTTCAAGTCAATATCTTGAAAATGAATTACTTCGAAGCACAAGATTTTGTTAAATCATTCCCCTACAAAAATAATGGACTGACCTACATGAAAAATATGTTACACATCTACACTTCAAGCCGAACATAATTATGTTTTAAGTTTGACGTAATTACCTTGAAAACTGTACCAGTAGTTTGCATCACAGCATTTTGTTAAATAGTGATTCCCTAAAAAATAATGGACTGATCCAGAAGGAAAAAATGTCTTGCACATGTACAATTAATGCCGAATATATGTTCAAAAGTTTCAAGTCAATATATTGAAACAGGAGAAGTAGTTTGCGTCATAAGATTTTGTTAAATAATGCTCCCTACAAAAATAATGGACTGATCCACAAAAATATGTCAATTACATTCGTACTTCATGCAAAACTCATGATTTCAGTTTCAAGTCGATATCTTGAAAACTGTAGAAGTTTGCAGAACAGGATTTTGTTAAATCATGTCCCCTGCAAAAAAATTGGACTGATCCACACGAAAAAAATATGTCACGCACATCTACACTTTATGCCGAACATATGTTTAAAGTTTCAAGTCAATATCTTAAAAACTGTAGAAGTAGTTTGGGTCACAAGATTTTTTTGAATCGTGCTTCCGTTCTAAAAAATAATGGACTGATCCACATAAAAAATATGTCATGCAAAGTAATTTGAGTCTTAAGATTTTGTTAAAAATGAAAGAGTTTGGTAAATAATGCTCCCCTACAAAAATAATGGACTGATCCACACAAAAATATGTCGCTTACATGCGCACTTCATGCAGAACATAAAATTTCAGTTTCAAGTTGATATCTTGATAACTGTAGAAGGTTGCATAAAACGGTTTTGTTTAATCATGTCCCCTTCAAAAAATAATGGACTGATCCACATAAAATATATGTCACGCACATCTACACTTCATGCTGAACATATGTATAAAGTTTCAAGTCAATATCTTGAAAACTGTAGAAGAAGTTCGCGTCACAAGATTTTGCTGAATTGTGCTTCTCTCCAAAAATTAATGGGCTGATCCACATGCGAAACAAAGTTGGCGCAAATCTACTCAGGAACATATGTTTCAAGTTTCAAGTCGATATCTTGAAAACTGTTGACGTAGTAAGTGCCACAGACCAAACACAAACGTTTGCATCAAACGGTTTTGTTTAATCATGTCCCCTACAAAAATAATGGACTAATCCACATAAAAAATATGTCACGCACATCTACACTTCATGCAAAACATATGTGTAAAGTTTCAAGTCAATATCTTGAAAACTGTAGAAGTTCGCGTAACAAGATTTTGTTGAATCATGCTCCCCTCCAAAAAATAATGGGCTGATCCACATGAGAAAAAAAGTTGGCGAAAATCTACTCAGGAACATATGTTTCAAGTCGATATCTTGAAAACTGTTGACATAGTAAGTGCCAGTGCCACAGACCAAACACAAAAGTTTCCATTAAACGGCTGTGTTTAATAATGTCCCCTACAAAAAATGGACTGATTCACATGAAAAATATGTCACGCACATCTACACTTCATGCCAAACATATGTGTAAAGTTTCAAGTCACAAGATTTTGTTGAATCGAGCTCCCCTCCAAAAATAATGGACTGATCCACATGAGAAAAAAATAGTTTGCGCAAATCTACTCACTAGTCTAGATTCTGAAGCTAAAAAATTTGTCGAGGTAGGGCCGACAAGATATACTTTTTAATTTACGATTTTATTGAAGTTTATGGTATGTCTCAATGAAATTAGGTGGCCTGCAAAAATTATTTTATTGCGAATCCTGAAAAAATAAGGGAGATAACTCTGATCGAGCATTATAAGTTAACTTTAAAATATTTAGATAGAATGACGAGTTGCATTGATATCAGTCCAAATTTTAGTATCAACATTAGTTTTGATATGATCTAGCAGCCATTATTTATTGAAGATGTATTATTAGCACATAATATAGGACTAAAACGTAATTTAAGACATTTTTGTTGGTAAAATATACAAAGAAAACACAACTATTTACGATTTTCCCTATTTTATGAGTTAAGAAAACTATATGTTCATATCACTTGTAAATCTTTATACAGATATTTCACATAACTCTTCTAAACATTAATTTAGATGTTTGAGAAGACATTTTATATTGAAGAATATGCGTTATTGATGATAAAACCTTAAAATTGTGTATACAATTACCCCACCCACACCATTAAAGCAAGTATTCTTTTAATAAAACCTTAAATGGATAATCAACACATTTTATGTTAGTTTATTTTGTTATTTACAATATATATAGAGTTTGATCTGCTACAGTTAAAGAAACAAACCGGAAAGGAAATGCTTTGTATGTTAAACACCAAATAAAAGGAGTTAATTCAAGAAAATATAATAATATTTTCTAATATGATAATTTGGTGACACATTTTGTCGAAGTTCAGATGTCTCCAATAGATCTGTTTTATTCTTACTTTACATGTGTTAATGTCTTCTACTTCTTGGAAGTAATCCCCCATACTCATAAAAAGGCACTTCTTAAATAACAGCATCAACACATTTGTATTCCAATATGATTTGAACATCCTAACAAGTTATGCAAATCAGAGTGCCTGTTGTATTTTTTGTAAAGTCACATAATGACGTATAACAGCATAATGTTAAATTAGCCGGTTTATTAACTGAATACAGATGGTTACTAATTTCTTGAAAAAAAGGTGAAATAATTAAACATTAGATTAATATTACTGTTATTTTGAAACACATGTCTGATGAAGATTTTGCAGATGTTTTGTCTTATGTTAAGTTAACCTTTACTAAATTACAGGAAAATTGCGGGTATGTATCTTTAAATAATGAAATACAATGAGATCTGGCAAACTTAACTTCTTTTCCTGCAGGAAACAGTTTTCAACTTCATTACATATGGTTGCATTGACAAATGATAAGTTCCCATATCGAGGGTTGCACTAATCTTAGAATAAGTCTGGGTAATTTTGTTTCATATTGAAAGGTGCCACAACATTTAAGAAGCTAGGCATAACTTTATAAAAGTCTATACATTGTTCTCATCTCATCATGCCAAAACGGAAGTAAGATTACAATCTTGTTGGTTGTAAGTAAAACTTAATATTGTATTGCCTGTAAATGTTTTCATTTTACATATTTTGAAATAGAATGGCACATTTTGAAATTTCTAGCTTAAACTAGTAAAGGAAAGTGTATAATCCCAAATATCGCAAGTTTTTTAAGGATAGTAAGTAAAGTAGTTTTCCTGTAGGCCCTATATGTCAAAATATACATGTATATATTGTTCGAGCTTAGAGAAATAGGACTGCTTATGTAAAATGCAAAAACAGTCACTTCTGGATGCAAGCGTTGCCCCAATATAGAACAAGGGAGTCTTATAAACGCTAGCAGAGTCATTAAAATATGACACGGTCTTGCTTCCTACACAACAGAATAGTGTAAGCACCTTCTTGACGCCAGTGTATTTGCCATGATACGTATGGTAACACTATCCTGAGGTTTTAGAATGGTTACTACCCAGTTCTATGTTATAGCAACCGCTTTTTAAGATAGGTAAAAATATTCGAAAGTTGTTCTTAGTCTAGACTTATAGAAAAGAAAACAAAACTCTTTAATTAATTGGGAAATTATACTCTTTCTGAAATCTAACTAGAGATATGTCCATATGACAGAGATGCCCCCCCCCAAACTCAGTTGTCATTGTGAAAAACGCCAATATTGTGCTCAAAGTACATTTAATGGGGGGGGGGGGGGGGGGAACTTTCAGGGAAAAAAACCAGATGAATTTGCAGTTCACAATATTAAATATAAGTGCAGTTTGATGGTCAACATGCCTGTAAAGTTTCATGACTGTCACTGATACTTTGGACTTACCTACATCACAAGATTACACACTGAATGCATTATATTAAAATGCATAAGGGGCCATAACTATGGTCTTAACATGTGAGGCCCAAAAACAAAACCCCAGGTGCACAACTACACATGATTGTCAACATGCCTGTAAAGTTTCATGACTGCGACTCTCATACTTTTGGAATTTCATACAACAAGATTACTTGCTGAATGCATTATATTGAAATGCATAAGTAACATCACTCTGGTCTTAACAGGCGTGGCCCAAAACAAAACCCCAGGTGCACAATTAAACATGATGGTCAACATACCTGTTAAGTTTCATGATTGTGGCTCTCATACGTTTTGAGTTATGTGCGACACAGGTTTCGTAAGTACGGAGGGACGGATGGACAAGGGCATCTTATAAGGCCCCTCCTCGTTCAGAGTGGGGGCATAAAAAGGATGCAGGATCCAAGACTTAGAATAAGGTAACCCTACGAAGGAATCTGAACCCTTTGTTCTGATGACAATGCTTTCCCTACTAGGATCCTCAACCCTATTATTAGAGTTAACTATAGCAGTTAGTTGGCTACTTGTATTGTTAAAGAATAATATCTTTCAGATTCAGGCCCTCACTCCATTACAAGGGTAGTGCTAGTATTCAGAAGGGACTGCAACAATTTGACAGGAGTTGGAATAAGTTTAAAATACTATTATCAACTACAAGCTGATAGTATAACCCATAGGGCCTATTATTTTCATATCGCTGTTCCTAGGTTCTTGGTCCCTGGCAAATGTTAGGTTTATGAATACTTTTCTGTTTGGTCTACTATGCTATTCTAGATGCAGTCCTACCCAAAGAAGGGAGTACATGTACTACCATGAATGGCTTCAGATTGCCTTTCAGTCAATTTCAAAGAATATTTATGACCAACTTGCTACTTCAACGTTTCTATTCAGGCTCAGAAGGGGTTAAGCATTTTTTCTAGGACTGACACCTCCCTTTAACGAAGACTTAGGCCATATTTAAAGCAAAGCGACTGTTGAGACAATAACTGGTAACAGAAACACATAGTCTCCATGAGGTTCCTCAACCAGATTGTTTTTCACTTATTGTAATTCTCTTGAGACTTCTGTCCAAATGGAACCATCCTTATTTATTGGAAGTACTACCCGTAGATGGACCCAGACCTTACTCTTAGACTGTCGTTCAGAAGCTTGAAAATTTTGTCTAGGACCAGTGCGAGTATGTCTGACTATAGTTTAAGTGTAGCACTAGCCACAAGCATATTTATCAATAGCCATAACAAACATGTATTAAAAACTCCCTTGTGCTTTTTCAAATGAGCTCTAAAGCAGAAGCAGTTAATGGAACAATTTAAAAATATTATTTAGGTAATTTCCAAAATAATCTTTCAACCAAATGTTAACTTAAAAAATTAGTTTGATGTCGTCATATTATCACTGCTCATTTACTTGTATTTGTTTTTGATTTACATTTTTTTAAATTTCGTGTGCATTGATTGCATTTAGAAAGTAGAAAAAATAAATGAGTTTTAACACACATATTGTTTAACTCAACATGTACGAAAGATTTAATAGAATGATTAATACAACTAATAAAGAACAAGATTTCAAACTGCCACAAAACCGTCAGAGAGCAGAAATTGTTTATTTGTTTAAGTTTTGGAAATTAAAGACCCATAACTCCTCAGTGACTTGACTAATGTAATCTTGCTTGTAACCATACATAGCTGAGACCTTATTGTCTTATTATTTTAAACAGTCGGACGAATTTTAGTGATAGTAAATATAGGTATTGTTTGGTATAGATGTAACTTGTTAAATATTTCCACTTGAAGGGCATATCTCAAGAGTGACAAGAGCAATCTGACTGGCTGTCAAACTTGTCTAAGATATTATGTACATACATATTCTCACTAAGTTTGATGAAGATTGTCATTTTAATTAAGAAAGCAACCACTGCTTATTTGATTTCAAAAATGGCAATGAAATATCAATGAATCCAACGCCATTGCTGCAATCTAGAATATCTTGTTTAGAAATTCGCAGACATATTATGCCCACAGCGTTCTGACAAACTGGGGCCTTGGGCAGTCCTAATTTGGTTAAAACAGCCATAAGAGGACACTATCTATCAAAGCTATTTGCAAGTTACTGAACTGGATATGTCTACCTTAAACATTCTAAGCAATTTGTTGAAGATTGTCGAGTTAAAATGTGGAGGAGTTAACCCGTCAGATTGGTTCAGTCACTATAGAGTTATTGCCGTTTAATTACTAATTTGGTCCAAATTAGTAATTAAAGGGCAATAACTCCAGTCTGACTGAAGTAATATGACGGGTTATTAAATATATTGGAGTCGTAATCACTCAAACCAAGTTTTGCGAATACCAAATAAGTATTATTGCCACAAGAGAGTTGATAACATTTTGTGGACTTTTCCTGCCACCGATGAGTCTGTAATACGTCCTGTTTGTCAAACTGGATTGTAATAAATTGCTTGCTCTTAAGTATGACATTAAGTGACTACTTTATACCCCCCATACTTTGTATGCGGGGGGTATAAAAATAGTAACGCAATCGTAAATTTATGAATGATGTAAGAATATCTTATTGCTTGTAGAAACGCGACGAAAAATTCCTATTTTGGAGTTTGGTATGTGCCGAAGAGTACCGGAAATTTAAGATCAGATTACACAACGTAGAATGACGTAATAAAGACGTCGCATACAGACAACTACAGAGATACAGAATCAGAAAGTCACACTGTGGGATATGGATTACGTACTTATCTGTTTTGATGTATCAATCTGCGGATACATGCTGTATTATGGTAAAACCATTCATGGGTATAAAATAAAAGTATGTATTTTTGAATTAAATTTAGTTTTGTTGCATGCACATATGATTGTTATTTGCCAGTAAGTGATAAAAAGGAACAACATTTTGTAATTACCGCTTATCGAAATATTACCTATTAAAAAGTATGGTATACGCATTATTGCTTAGCTGTTTTCCTCTATACATTCTTAATAAGGCAACACAATGTTTATGTAACAGTATAATATACATTTTAATGTGTTTGATTTATAAGAAATATTCGATGCAAAAATTAAATATTTAATGCAAAATTTAACATTAATGTTGAAAATTGTTCTGCTTCTACTTTAAAATATACGATGTTGCTTTTCATGCAAGAACTAAATTGTCCAACTGGTAGACAAACCTGAGCATGATTTGAATCTTTTTGCAAGATTAAATGACCACATGCGACAACATGATAGCGTTTGTCTGAATTAAAAAACACACAGATATAAAAGTAAAAGTATATATTAACACCGGAAGTTGTAATGGGTCACTTTTTTTCTCCAATCTTTTATTAGAAAGACATTGTGTAAACTTTTTATTTTAATAACTTATCAATTAAAGCATTCGATTTAATATTTAAATGTTCAAACTATACTTTCAAGCAGTTTGTGTGAGTTTTGAATAAAAATCATTTGATGCAAGTTTAGGTAAAACAACCAGGAAAAAATAGACTGAAGTACTTGTTGTATTTTAATTTGAACACTAATTATAAAGAAAAAAACATAAAACCTTTAGATAGTAATCAACAGCTCGAGTTTTGGGTGTTGTTTCACTCTTTAACCGCTTAGCTGTTTATAAAACATTCGGAAAAAGATTTTCTAACACCTACAATTTACGTACCATATAACGATATTTTATATATATAGTAATATTGTATGTCCGACGCTTATATAAAGCCTGTCCTGTTTGTTGCAGTACCCTAAAACATAACTTTGTTCATAGTCTCTTGAAGATTTTCTTGTAGTAACGTCAACAAAATCATTAAGATTTATATTGTGTTCATGTAATGTACTGAGGTCAGAAGATAACTGGTAGATTGTGCATGTTGCAGAATATTTGTTACACACCAGTGCATACAATGTTCCTGATCTGTCAGCCGTGAGAGCTGTAATTTCACCCATTATACCGTCACCCCTTGTTACTATTTGATTACCAGCGAAGTCAATGTTCCGTATATAGTTCAAGTCAGTCACATGAATCATTTCTGCGTCAGGACTGAGCAACAAGCAGCGTTTGCCTGGCATTGTTGTTTTGGTAGAATTTATTTCAATGTGCATTTCAGCCCCCCCGTCGTTAATATTAAGAACTTTAATTCCTAACGGATAAGAGTATGCAAAGAAGATGTTAGGATATTGGTAAGCAACACCTTCGCAATGTTTTCCTATTGCCTTTTCTTTATCAGTAACAAGCTGGTTTGTTTTTGTAATGGTGACAAATTGAAGAACTTCAGCTTTAGGCAATGTCACAATCACACGATTATCCGTTATTTTAGTAATATGATATGGAGATGATCGCAATACAGCAGTAGATACCAGTTTCAAATTGTGTGCGTCCAATAACAATAGTGAACTGTTTTTTTCTGTCGGCAACGATTATCCTAGAATCAGAGATTACACATAGATCTGTTATTTCTGCTTCAATTTGGAAAAGAGATTTAGTGCAAATATAATAGAGATATGAAAAGGATCTTTTACAATTGGATTTGTCTGTCAAAGTGCCAATCTCGGCTTTAATTCCCTTATCATTTATATCAACTTCTTGCTCATTTACTGCAAAGCCTAATATTTTGACACGACTATCATTCGCTGTTTGTGGAATTTCAGTAGCAAGACGTGCAACAACTCGCTCAGTATTTTTCATAGCTATAAATAAGCCGCATTTCTTGTCCGCAGAACATTTATTTATCTTTTGCTGAATTGTTAATAGTTCCCTTTTCATCAATTGTGTTTTTGTTTGTAATAAAAGTAACTTGGTTTCGTCATCACGTTTAAGATCCTCCGCTTTCTGACAGAGCTGTTTTTTCTTCAATTTAAGATCTTTTATCTTTGCTAATTTTTGAATGTTGAGTCGATCAATCAACGCCTGTGTTTTCTGTTCAATTTCAAGCCGTTTTACTTTGGTTTGTTTTTCTATCAGAGCCACTGTACTTGGAATGTCAGACGAGATATCTTTGAGATGAGATCGGATGTTATTTGGGTAGTTTTCAGAGTATGAGCCAGACATTCTAGTTGCGTTTGGAACGATTGTGCTTGTTCTTCTATCACAGATTTCACGAATTCTGGTATAAATTTTATATCCAAACATCGGGCATGTGTGTTTTTCTTGCATGCAGTCATGTCACAAGTTTTACAATAGAACTTCACGATTTCGCGAACATGAACCGTGCATTTCTCCTCACAGAACTCCTGTGGCATATTGTCTTTGTTTTGAATGGTGTGTCCTGGTTTATAATTTTCGTGATAAAGAATACACACAGAGCAAAGATATTCCAAACAGTCTTCACAATATCCGTCGACAGTAGCATTCGCTTTCCTTAGCCTCGCGCAAACTTCACAGAACATTTCCTTTATTTCATCAGAATCTGCAGTAATAAACGCATCTTGTTCACATGAAGCTGTAGCCATGATGGTTATTCTACGTGCCTATAAGGCTTCAAAGGCGAACTTCTATTCTTTGTTTTGCGCCAACCAAGTGCATTATATACAGTTTGTTTGTGTCATTTTCAATTGTTTTATCATCAAATGTCAAGTGATTTTCTTGCATTTACACTGAGCAATGTTTAATCGGTCTCCTAACTTATAATCAGATTGCTCTTTCCAGTAACATAAGCGCAACAACAAATTGAAATAACACTAACCTTTAAATATCTTGTAAAGTTTGGTTTCACATTTCTCTTTTCTATTATACGGACAAAATGTCTCAAAGTGATTCTGATTAAAACGCTTAGGGATAAACAATAGTGCATGAAATAGGCTCAATAATATGGTTTTATTAGCTCACCCGATTTCTGGAATTTGTTATCCCACTTAATGGTTATTAAACTTCAACTCTATACTGGTGCTGTGACAACTGGGACTATTACAATATGCATGTTAACAGACACATGCATGGTATGTCCGCGATGCGCTGCACCTGTGATACAAATCTCACATATAGTAGGCCAGTCTTCGTTCTGAAAAAAATGTATTGACTAAATTTATAAAGACAAAATATCCGCAAAATTTAATTTAAGTGTGGTTCTGAACACAAATTGGAAACCAGATTAACATTAAGGTATTTCGCCTTTCGCCATTGCTTTGCCATAGACAAAATTATCACAGAAACGAATCAACACTAAAGATCAATTTAAATGTCTTGATGAGTAATGAGTTACTGACAACGATACCTAAGGTCTCTTGGTCTAACAAATGTATACACTATGAGTTATTTGTCAAAGTGTGTTTGACCTTCAATTTCCTGATCGCGAAACTGGATGACATAAATATAAACATGTTCATTTCTCTCTTCACAATTGAAAGTTCTTTTCAAGGACCTTAGATATTGTGGTCAGTATCATTTCACACATGTTAGCATTTGAATTGTTGTTTTGTGTTGCTTTCTTTGTATGATAAATTGTAAATAGAATTTTAGAGGTTTGTTAGGTCTAATTATTTTTCTCACTGTTTTACTTTTCTTAACGTATGCAAAATAATCATACACTTATAGCATTTATTTGTGCAATGTTTGATGGAAGTGCATTGTGCCGTTTGAGAGATTTATATATTTTGTTTTGTCTATGGAAAAGCAATGACGAGGCACAATACCTTAAAAAGAGCATTTCTTTGAAAAAAATTGAAATTACGAGAATATCTGCCAATATCGTTGCATATAACAAGTCGGATGTCGAAGATATTAAGATATTTTTTACAATAAATAGTACTTCAATGATTAATTTAACATAATATATAATATATCACTGTCACAAATCGCAAAATGCCCGGCGCATTTTGTTTTAATAAAAAGGTTTTCTTTGAATTTATAACATATTGTAAGAAAAGAAAAACACTATTCGATTCTTTTTTAATGAGCCTTAACGCATCACTCCGCATTGAGCTACTCTTATCAACTGATGAGATTTCGCAACTTTTTACACATGCTGTAGTGATATATGAAGTGAATAGATAACCACAAAGCCATACAAATACTGCGGCAACACCTAGCCAACCATTTAAGAGACACATTGCATACCAACCGTATCTCTCAAAACAGGACAGTTCAAGTAGGCCTATATAGAGCCACCCAAAATGAATAACATTCTGCATGGTTTGAAATTAACATAACACCATCAAGGGAGGTAATTGAAACTGATAACTACACTATAATGAAGTAAGCCGCCACAAGCATTTAACACATGCTGTAGTGATTCTTGATTATGCTAAAATTTAAGAAGCATATATGTAATTATAGGAAAATGCACTTGAAGAGTTTTAACATGAGACTATTACGTCTACAATATGACTCTCGACAAAATGGTTATCATATATCACTACAGCATGTGGTAAGTGCTGTGTGGCGGATGTAAAATCGTCATCTCGTACTTTACTTCAGTGTAGCCATCAGTTTCAATTACCACCACCTCCCCTTGATGGTAATAAGCTTATTTTAAACCATGCAGAATGTCAATCATTGTGGGTGGCAGTATATAGGCATACTTAAGTGATTCTATAACACATAATTACGACCGATTGTAAACAGTTAACAGAACACAAGCATTGAAAATAGCATACTCGCTCTCTGTATACCCGGCATAGTGGATTCTATCTTTGATTCAAAATGAATGGGTTGATTTCGTCCAACAATGATTTTGATTTCAAAAGAGCAGTTATAGGAAAAAATAGAGTTTCTAAATGTAATAATTACTATTATATTTTTATGTGTTGTATTTGTAATAAACTCTAGAAATTTTAACATATAATGTATCTGGAAACTTGGATTTATAAAAGTTTAGATAGTCCAAACCATAAATTCAAAATACCTTAAATCTCATTTTGCGTTTTGAAAAATTATTATTTTCGGGCAATTTTGACATTTTGTATTAAAACAATTGTTGATATACTGTGACTTGTTGCATGGATATTCAACACAAATTATGTACTAACGCCATGTTTTTTGATAAGACGTGATCTATGACCGACCAGACCCTATTTTCAACGCGGTATCGCAAATAGGGAGTCCCAAATAAACAAACGCTGTTCTGGTACTAGTCCGCCTCTAGGAAACAAGATATAGACAGAAAATTGCGTTTCTTTTCCTGACATGTTATCACAACTTATAAGGCACACACAAGCCGATTTTAAGGTTTAAGAGGCCGTTACATGAAGAGAAAATTATCGTATATAAAACTGACTCGATTCGAATGGACCATGGAGGAATACTGCGTTATTTGGATTAAAATTCAATTTAATTACGTATTTGGCTATTTTGACGGGATCTCAAATACCATGAACCCTTCAGTGCCACTCCCCACACACAAACCCTCACCTTCAGACCAACCAAAACTGTAAAATATTAAAAACCTATCGCCTATCGTAATTAAGGTCTTTAAGGTAATCACATGCCTAATTATATGAATACAATTTTCAGATAAACATGAAGACGTTTAAATTAAGCCAAACAAAGAAGTATATCTTACTAATGTAATCTGTGGGGTTTTGTTTACAGAAGGATATAATATTGAACCGTTGTTTCTTGTTCGAGGTCTGTATTATAGACACATTAAAAGATAGTGTCATATTTTAACTGTCAGTTTTATAATTCAATGTGTTCGTGCTTATATTTACTTTTAATTGAAAAGTTGTAACTGAATATGCTCACATGTATATCAGCATGCAACTGCTGATTGAATTAAGTCCATTGTGAGTGACTTAATGCATAAACGCGCTCTACAGACAATTATCGACATTGAAAATAACCAAAAATTCAAGAGTGAAAAATATGATAAACATTACCTCCAAATACACGAACTAAAACAAAAAGACAAGTTATAACAGGACAGATGGAAACATGTCTGAAAATATCATCGACTTTAAGTGCCGTTCAAGAGTGACAATTTGTCATTTTCGGGAAACGTATTGTGAATTTATTCTACATCTAATAAATTCATCCAATTAGCGTCCTTTAATTGTACCACGTGACCGTCCAATATTTTCCCGTATTGGATCCAAAAAAGTCCGTATTTTTTTCATATTGGATGATTAAGTGTAAATGCACTTTACCATTGTTTTACAACGATAAAAGCCGTTGACCGTAAAAATGATCCGAATGAAAAAAAAAACACGTGGTCGTGTAGGCGCTTGTCTTTAAATACACACTGAGACGAGTAAAGCGTCTGGTGACAGTGACTCATTGTTGTCGTCTGGTTCAATCAGACAATGTCATCATGTTAACTGATGAAGAAATTTCGGAATTTGTACTTAAACAGAAGCCGAAAAACACATTGACTAAAACAAAATCAGACGTAGGAATATTCACGCGTTGGCTTAGTGAAACGCTACCTGCAGACAACCGGGACCTGGAAAACATTCCACCCGCACAACTGAACTCGTTCCTGGAAGCTTTTACCTGACTGTCAAAAAAATAAACGGCGAAGAATACGAGCCTGACAGCCTCTGTGCTATCAAAAACAGTTTGGACAGGTACTTGAATGAAAAAGGCTATGGATCATATCTTAATAGATTGGTAATATGTTTGTAATAATGTTTATGTTCTTAACTTTATAAGGAGACCACTACAGATGTGTAAGCCAGAGGCACCATTCTACCTCCAAGTTCTTCCATCCTGGGATAAAGGAAAAAATGACCAACCAGCACAAGTGTGGTTCAAGAATCAGCCATTAGGGGAACATAGCCTAGGGAATATGATTAAGGACATGGCAGAGAAAGCGGAATTACCCGGGCGCAAAACCAACCACTCAGGTAGAAAAACAACTGTGAAAAGACTTAAAGAAGCTAACTTTGAAACACAGACATTATTCAAGTTACTGGGCACAAAAACGTTCAGAGTCTGAACTCTTATTGCACAGTTCCACGGAAAATCATGAAAATAATGTCAGAAACACTGACAACATGTGATGCAGAGCCTATTGAGGAGAACAAAGAGAGTGTGGATTTTCCTGATATCCCTGGCCCTGAAATGGAAGAAATCTTGAGCTCCATTGAAGCAATTGAGCAATCACAGCCTGTAGCCATCTGTGAAATACGAAACAGTTCAGAAGTTCAACTTTCATCCTCTCAAACACTAAATAAAGCATTTGGACTGGGCACGTCAATGCTTTCTGGTGCAAACATCAGTGGTGGCAATTTCACATTTAACATTAGCCTTAGTTCTAAGTAAAATGTTGCTATTTGAAGAGTGTGTTTACTGTTAGCTTTTAATTTGTTGGAAAATGCGTTACATTTGAATAGTATGTTTGCATAATTTGTAGGAATTCTAGACTGTGTAGCAAAGTATCTTACATTTATTTTGTTCGTGTACAAAAAATTGTGTATGAATTACTGACTTTTTGTGTGATTTGTTCTTAGATGATAGAAGGTTAAACGTGATCAACATTTAAATAACCTTGATATATGATGTTTTGAACTGTTGAAAACATATTATTTGTGTTTTTGATTGACTTTCTTATCGTTTAACATAATATGCAGGAATTAAAGACATCGCTTTGCAAAGTATCTTAAATTTGGTGGAATTGTTTGTTTACAAAAGATAGTCTAAGAATTGTTGACCATACCTTTTGTGTGATTTGTTTTCAAGAAATGAATACATGTTGAAATTGATAAATATTTGAATAACCTGGGTAGATGAGGTTTTGAACTCTTCAGATTGAAGATTTATGGTTGGATATCACACAGTGATATGTGTTTGTGATTTACTTTATTGTCTGTGATAGGACAGTTTGCAATTGAAATTTTACTTTAAGAATACATTATAAAGTTGTACACATAAGTTAATAAAATGTTGCACACATTATTTAAAAAAATGTTGAATTTGCAATAGAGGAACTATTAAACTATATTAAAAGTTAAAACTGTAGTTGTGCTGTGTTTGTGTTGTTATATATACTTGTTGAAACTGCTAAGTACTCCCATTTGAATTACGGACGAAAATGCTGTTACTGTAATCCATAATATTGTTTATTTGTTTAATATTGAAAGTAATGTTAAAGTATTCATCAAGTTTTTACTGTCTAGACTATATTTAAGCAGATCCTTTAATTCTGACATGTTACCTAAACTTATCAACTTGGAGAACTTGGCAGTTTTGTTTATAATATTTCCAAAACAGTCAAACCTGTGTTAAGCAGCCAGCCAAGGGAGAAACAAAACGTAGCTGCTTAACACAGGTGGCTGCTTAACAGAGGTGAAAATTAGAACAGTTTGTTACTGGAAACTTTTAATTTTGGCTGCTGAAAGCAGGTAGCTGCTTAACAGAGGTGACCACGTAGGCAGGTCGGACTGTATATATAGCAGAACAGAAAATATATTAAACTGGCGGGTACATGTTCCATACTGATAAATAGAGGAAACAAATATAAAAATGTTTTATTAATAAAATTAACAGTTTGGATGAGTGCAAGCAAAACTACTTCCAGTAACAATAGAAAGTAAAAAGGCACACAATAACACCATGCTTTATGAAACAATCATGAACAATTAATAAACCAAATCAAATGTATGAAGTAGAATGATTGCAGAAAAAAGCGTTTCAACTGAAGTTACTATCTAGAAATAAAATTTAATGACAAGGTACAAGGTACTCAACATTTTTTTATATTTTCTAAGAACTGCAAGTTTCTGTTTCTTTCATCAATAAAAGTGTGACACAAAGTTGAAAAAAAAAATTTGTTAACGTGAAAATGTCAGACTTTCGTATTTCTCGCATGATTCGTGGCTTTATATGAATTTTGTGTTTTACTTATGAGAGATTTGAAACAATCACTATGATCAAGATCAGGAACACTGTATCGGTAATGCCACCATTAAACCTAATTTTTGCTTTTTTGCAAATTTCCCGGCACCCGTCTTCTAAAACATTTTCAAAAGTTTTATTTAAATGTTCACCAACTTAACGTTTGAGTGTGTCTTAAAAGAAACTCTTAGAAATCATTGGAAGCTTTCAGTTTCATAGTTAATTAATTTTACTTTTAACATTCAGGTTTGTTAGTTAGTGTGCTTTTTCAGAATATGTGTCAGAAAAGCGTTTGTAATTATATAGATTATTTTATTTGAAAAACAAAAAAAACAACACACTCAACTTTCTTCGATACAATCCTCCTTCAAAGTTTGTACATTACCCTCAACAAAAGAGCATGTGTGCAACCCCTGTAAAGTCTTTGGGGAGGGTTTTTTGTGTTTTGGGGGTGTCTTTGGGTTATTTAAACACACATGCAATTAAAAGAAAGATGAAATATGAATATTTTATGGTTTCCTGTAACATGTTTAAAGCAAATTAAATAGTCTGTATTGAAAGATGAAAAAAATGCTTACAATAAAATTTACCCTGAAACAAATTAATAAATTGAGTTAATTTTAAGATGTCATTTTTCTGTTGCAGTAAAAAATGAATGATGTAAAAGTTCTGTAACACCTTACAATTCAAACATGCAGCAATTTTAGTTAAACACTCGATGATTACCTGATTAATATGAGAATATTCACTGAATAGTCTCACCTCTTTTAACCATGTTAACTTCGAGTTGTCTATGCGTACAAATTTTTTTTTTATTCACTGCCAGTTGAAGAACAGGAATGACCACTGGGTGTTAAATGCCACTATGTAGTTTACTATGGATGATTCACGACCACATTTCCGATCGCACATTGCTCGCTGAAGTAACCAGGGTGACCGTGGAAGCACACGTAACGCTCGTGATCATGTAACATGTTACTGTCAATGTTTCTACTAAATGGCCGATATCCATTGAAGTGTCATATTACGTATTATCATGGTTTAGTGTATGGGTATAAACCAAATAAATATATTTTAAGTACAGTTTATGTTTTAAATCACTTAATCCAATCAATCCAGCTCATAATTACTTCAAACAAAATAGTGTCACAGATCGAAGTTTACACAAATCTATATCCTTTCTGCGTCTGAGCTTGTTTTCAACTTCCAGGCCATAACGTTTTACTGCCTGAACAAAATTAAAGCTGTCGAAAGCTGGGATTGATTTAATGAAAGAAACCCATAACGTTTATATTCATATTTTTTTACATTTTTAAATCCCATAACTTAACTTTGCTAATTTTTTTAAAGTGCCAGTAGAAGCGGAATTATACGTACTTATTCAGTTCAGGTTTCCTTTTGTAAAGGAGGTTCGGAATTTTAAACATGATGAGTAATCCGATTTTATAACGATAAAACCCGGAAGTAAACGTTACAATCTTTCACCTGTAACAAGCATGTTTGAAATATTTGAATGAACTGACTAACATGAACCTTAACTAACTTATTCAATATAAACTGTTTGTGTAACTAAAAATTATGTTTTGAATATTCTATTTATGACAACAAACAAAACGACCCGGACTCCCTTCATTTTTGTTTGTTTCTGTGTAATACTTGTTATGATACGATGTCAAATTAAGATAATAACCAAGAAAAAACCTCACAAATAACATAAAGTTCTGAACCCTGTATACCCAACTTTACATGCGGTTATATCTGCGATGATCAGTGCGAACACCCGAGCAGCCTGACTACACCGTTTGCTTTTAGGTATATACACTAGTCAAAAGTTCTTAGTGCACACTTGATAAATGTTGATTTTCAAACTATTTGATTGAATCTTTCAAAATATTGAAAAATGAAATGAAAGAATATCAATTTCCTATTATAGTATGCTAACAAATTTGCAACGTTCAAATGAAAAATAATGACATTTTTAGCACACTGGTATACAGACAGCAATTCTCACGTAAAAAATCATTGCATCCCCTACAGTGCATCCGCTACAGTTGTGATTTTTTTCTCATTAAATTTCGATGAAATCTAAAGGAAATGTTGTGGTTTGCAATTCCATTGCACCGAAATAACTTCGTAATGGTCTGCTGGGCACGTCAAGCCAACACATTCTTCTCTATTTTATCCATGACGTGTTTACGTATATTTGAAGGAGAAAATTCCATTTTTCTCGCACTGTTGTGTGCAAAAAGTTTCTGAGTGGCTTAGAAATTTCGGATGGTGCGATACTCTGTAATACACTGTGTAGATATGTAACAGCCTTTCAAAGAGAACAAAAATTATTCATTTCGATAAATTAGACCAGTAATTCGGACACGTTTTAAAAAAAATATTTCTGCCCAAATTAACGTTATTTTCGAATAAGTTGATTTAAAAGTTTAGTTAACTTATATTAATTTTAATTTTAGATAATTGATAAGAAGGCACTTGTCAAACAAATGTAATGATAATACTTTCCTGTTTACGTTCTTTTACGTAAAATATTTAATGACGTAAGAGAGTAACGTTAACATTCAAAGTAAGCAACGTTATCAATCTAGAAAGTAATATCATTCGTATCTTTTCTTATAATGAAAAAATATGCAAAAATGAAGTATTTCTTTTGCATTTACGAATAAAATCAGTATTTTTAAATAACAAATGTAAAGTAGAGTCACTGAAGAGCATTTTGATGCCACTTTCGCGGTCTTCAGGCGTCAAACATTTCATTGTTATAAGATTTTTTGTGTTCTATTAGATTCTCCGGTAGCGGTGAACACATTGACAACAAAATCGATTGTAAAAAACTTAATTTCGATTGCCGCACCGGGATTACATATAAAAAGCGTATGCCAACGTGGATGACAGGATACGTAAAACTAATGCACGGTTTTCAAATAATTATTATTGATTTATCATATTTAACATAAAATCAAACTTTCTTTTAATTCGGATAATTTTGCTTTGAGATGTTCAACATTGAAAAGTGTGCACTTAGAACTTTTGACAAGTGTAGATTCTTGCAGAATGTCCATTAGCCCATTAATGAGTCACTGTTACGTGGACCTTCTCAAATTTAGAAGGTTTATTGTCCATATTTGTTGTAAGGAAAAGTGGTCAAAGGTTAAGTCACGATGACCTTGAATGCCATAAAATATTTCTGAGCAATAGCTTGAGAACGATTCGGTCTATTGCCCTTGACAATATTAGAATGGAATGCTCAGTATTTCAAGTCAACAGTTTCAACGTCAAAAACAGTTTATGCCAAAACTTTGTAAGATAGGTAAGTAGTGAAAACTAGGGACATGTAACCTAAAACTGAATAAGCTGGTTGGTCATGGCAAGTAGATGAGCTCTATAAAATTTGGTTTAAAATTCAAAAACCTTGTGCGATTTTCTCTAATATTTTTATCGCAACTCTCAAAAATGAGACTGACTTATACCACTATTTCATTGTGTTACGGAGTCCTCTCTTGAAAACGCTGTCTATGCGTGCATACACATGTGACCTCTGCGGCTACATATGAAGGCTCTTCACGAAATCTCAGAATGTTCACACCAGTCATACTTATGAAGTTTAATTAAACGCCAGCGGCAGTACCCGCATAAAATTAAACAATCGTACAGTGTAGAATTGTATTTGCCTGGAAGTGGAACACTTGTTTACTTAAAATAGAGGTTTCCCACATTTGGGATTCTCACTTTAGGAAATTCATTATTCCAAACACTTTCCGAATTAAACGATGCTATCCTTTTAGATGTAACAATTAAGATGTATATAATAGCTGATACTTTGAATGGAACTCTTTTAGGAAAAAATGTAATTACACGCAGAACATTCCATTTATGTTTGCACCAATTAAGCATATGAATATGACGTACGTTCCGATCATTAATGAAGTACAATTCTGACGTAAAGTCACTTGCATTTACAATTTCCAGAAACCTTGACAATACGTTTTGTCATGGCGCTACTATAAATACAAAAATAAGCAAAAAAAAAGCTATAACAATATCATACGGCAATTACACTGACCATTACTAATGAGAAAACGTATAATTATATTCGATTGAGCAAGGTTGATTTCATCTGGCAATAATTAGTGATATATTTTGATGAGGGCGGAAAACGCTCTGACGTGTACATTGACATCAGATTAGCTGAAGATTAAAAATGAGCTATTAGTGCTGTTAACTGAAGTTATTTCGAGTAAGTCTTCAAGCATTTAATCAACTCCTACATTACGAAACGTGTTCAATTACTTTAAAAGCGGCATTTTCATAAACACTGACAAAATGACAAACTTCAAAAAATTCAATTTGCGGAATGCGATATTTTAGACGGGTGTTTTCCTTAATTGAGTTCTTAATAAATTCTCTTTTCTACATTACTGATGCGTTAAAAGTTTTATAAGTAACTAAAGTCAACTGCAATGCATTTTACATTTACATTGTGTATACTTGGTTTGGTTGTGTTTGCTTGTTTTGTTAAGTTTAAATGGCAATGTTAAAGCATTCCACAATTTAGGGGGCGCAGTTTTCTTTCACGTTTAGTAGGTTCTAACCAGCGCATCAAGTTGACAAGTCATGTTTTCGATTTGGAGTGTATAACAAAGATATAGAGCAAGAAAATGATCTTATTCAATGACGCGAAGCAGCTGTTAAAAAATATCCTTTCAGCACTGAATGGTTATATGGCGCGACATACGTTAATAACCAAAGTTTAATATTCAACCAGCCTTAATTATGCCTGAATAAATTTATTTAAAATCGTCATGTCATAAATTATTGTTATTATGCTGTCAATATGTGTTTTTAATCTATTTATAGTCGCTACTAGAAGACGTCTCCAGAAGAGTGGTAGTTCTACTACTGTAGTATCATTTAATTTCGCGGGGACGAAATTTCGCGCAAAACCCGTAAATAACAAATTCGCGGGGGCTTAAATTCGCGAAACTGCATTTTTCTGTTAAGAAACACTGTTAAATGGTTTAACTTCGCAGGGGTTGAAGTCTAATATGCCAATTATGATAATTTTCTACATTATCTGCTGATTAACTCCGCCTCCCAAATTGTCGGTGTCCTTTGATAGACAGTTGTAATGGCTACAGTGTCAATCCCAGCTTCTTAAAGCAGTCTGAGGAAGTTGGGTTTCGGTCTTAATTACGACTGATAATTACGACTTAAAATTGGAATAGCTATCAACGATTGCTAGTTTGTCGAAATCACAAAAAATATGCAGAAATAATTTCTCCAACGTTGAAATAAGGAGTTGCACCATGTTTGCACTAAGACGACTATACGATTATTCTCCGCCAAAAAAGCAACACACGCGTGATATTATCTTCGTGAGAAAATGTTTGAATCGATGCGAGGACTGGTACTGACCAAACATGTTTGATTTCACTGGGTTTACAGTATTCTTCTTTTTTTAAGTACCACTTTTTTGTTTGTCCTTTGCCCCAGTCTAATCCAACTAAAAAAAAGAAATCGATAACTTTCGAACCTGCACAGTGTCGCACTAAAATTGTTTGCACTTCTTTGGAATTTATATGCTTAACACTTGTTGTTAACTTTACCATAACTTCAAACTTGTTTCTTTCATCTCTCTGATACGGTCCATTCACATCATCCAGTTCACCTGGCGGTATAAACAACGACTGTGCCATTATGTTTTTGTACTAGCACTGTGACATGCATGAGACATTAAATTTTCACTTTATCACTTAATGATTAAATCGATATTTATTAGTGTTCATTTGGGTATGAAAAACATTTGGGTTTATTGAAGTGTGTGATGCCCGAACGGCTTTACGCCTACTTAAAAAAGTCCAAATGCTTTTCATAATCAGACAGACAACACCAAATATGGATTCAGTTCTTATATTTGCAACCAGAAATACTCATGTTTACCGAAATTATTAGAAGTATTTTGTTTCATTAAGTTGATTTGAATGTCTTTTTGGAGCAGCCACGTTGACTACAATGAGAATGACGTCATTCCTGTTCGCAGCCACACTGGCAAAACGTGCGTCTCGTCAACGTTACAAGTCAAAACATTGTAGACAGTCAATCGATTCATAACTAAATTAAAAAGAATGTGTCATACCGATTTTGCAATAAATTACCTTATTGGGTGTCTAAAACCAAGACGACAGTCCGTACACTTTATACATGACTAATGACTAATCAGGCTCTTCCAATCATATTTATCGAACCGTTTTCAGTCAGTGAAATATGGTAGTGATATCTCAGACATGCTTCCAGTCCGGTCTGGTGTTCCTCAAGGATCCATATTGGGTCCTCTATTATTCTTATTGTATGTAAATGATCTACCTTTGTCAACTTCTTCTACTACTGATATGTATGCTGATGACACGACTATTCATAATTCTGATAGACAGATTACTAGCATACAAGCTAATTTACAGCAGGACATAATTAAGGTCCAGCGTTGGTGCACTCAAAATAACATGGTTATTAATCCCATAAAAACAACATGTATGATACTAGGGTCCTAACAAAAGCTTAATAGTAATGTCAAATTAGAACTGTCACTTGGCGACACACCTATTCAAAATGTTACCGTTCAGAGCTTCTTGGTGTATATGTTGATAGTTCATTAACATGGAATATCCAAATAGATAAGACTTGTTCTAAAATTGTTTCAAAATTATCATTACTAAAGCGAATTTCTTTTTATCTGATTCCTGAAATAAAACAATTATTTTATAATGCATACATTGTTCCCATATTTGATTACGGATGTATAACTTGGTGCAAAACAAGTCAGTCAAATTTAACAAGATTAATGCGATTGCAAAAGCGAGCAGCTGGGATAATATTAAATAAACCCACACGCACACCAACATTTGAGCTCTTTAGAGAATTAAAATGGTTATCATTTCAAAGCAGATGTAAATACCATGTTTGTCTATTGGTTTACAAAACATTAAACAATCTTGCACCCAAATATCTTAACAATATCTTATCTTTTTCTACTAATTCCAGTTACAATCTTCGATCTATACAAAGGTATCATATTATAAATAACAGACCAAACACAAATTCTCTAAAACGAACCTTTAGTTACTTTGCTATGGAAATTTGGAATTCTGTTCCATCACATATAAAACACATTCGCAATATCATGGCTTTTAAGACACAACTGAAAACATATCTTCTACTGCAAGATTGTGACTAAATATAATCATCGATGTATTTTTTCTGCTTACTGTTTTAACCCATCTTTTGATATGTTTACAGGTGTCTGTCAACTTATTTAATTTTGTTTTAGATGACTAAAATGAACATTTTTTTATATTTCATGAATGAATGTATGTTGTTGTTGTTTTTATTTTAGTTTTTGTTTTATTTGTTTGTTGTTATAGAAGACCTTATTGTAAATTAGACATTATATTTTGTAAATTTAATGTACTAAATAAGTAACCTTCTTTAAATAAAGATATTATTATTATTATAATTATTATTATTATTATTATTATTATTATGAAGCCGGCTTGGAGAGTATGGCCAATATCTAAACGGTAATTGTAAGAGGACTTTTGCAGCTTCAATATTAAATAAAATTTTTGTAGATGAGTCCGGTACATTTGTCCTCACAAGTTTGTCCGTCATTTTTTGCTGGTATATTAATGGTCAGAATTCCGAGAAGGCAACCAGAGACAGGTTAATATAATTTATTTTTTCTCCGTTCTTTAATAAATTTGGTATCAACTGTTACGTATTGAACGACCTGAACAACAAAAGTTGTTCAATAGTAAAGGATACCATGGATAGGGTAAATCACGTTTTCGTGACATTTCTGATGTTATATAAAGTAACTGGTAAAAGTACTGCAGTCTGTTAGAGTTTTTCGTTACTTTAATCTTACTTTTGCAAATAAAACTAAACTAGAGACATCATAAAAACACAACAAAAATATAGCGTAAAATATGTTAATAACAAAAATATAGCGTAACATACGTTAATAACCAGAGTTTAATATTCAACCAGCCTTAATTATGCCTGAATCAATTTATTGAAAATCGTCATGTCGTAAATTATTGTGATTATGCTGTCAATATGTGTTTTTAATCTATTTATAGTCGCTACTAGAAGACGTCTCCGGAAGAGTGGTAGTCCTACTACTGTAGTATCATTTAATTTCGCTGGGACGAAATTTCGCGCAAAACCCGTAAATAACAAATTCGCGGGGGCTTAAATTCGCAAAACTGCATTTTTCTGTTAAGAAACACTGTTAAATGGTTTAACTTCGCAGGGGTTGAAGTCTAATATGCCAATTACGATTATTTTCTACATTATCTGCTGATTAACTCCGCCTCCCAAATTGTCGGTGTCCTTTGATAGACAGTTGTAATGGCTACAGTGTCAATCCCAGCTTCCTAAAGCAGTCTGAGGAAGTCGGGTTTCGGTCTAAATTACGACTGATAATTACGACTTAAAATTGGAATAGCTATCAACGATTGCTAGTTAGTCGAAATCACAAAAAATCTGCAGAAATAATTTCTCCAACGTTGAAATAAGGAGTTGCACCATGTTTGCACTAAGACAACTATACGATTATTCTCCGCCAAAAAAGCAACACACACGTGATATTATCTTCGTGAGAAAATGTTTGAATCGATGCGAGGTCTGGTACTGACCAAACTTGTTTGATTTCACTGGGTTTACAGTATTCTTCTTTTTTAAGTACCATTTTAAGTTTGTCCTTTGCCCCAGTCTACTCCAACTGAAAAAAAAGAAATCGATAACTTTCGAACCTCACAGTGTCGCACTAAAATTGTTTGCACTTCTTTGGAATTTATAAGCTTAACACTTGTTAATTATACCATAACTTCAAACTTGTTTCTTCCATCTCTCTGATACGGTCCATTCACATCATCCATTTCACCTGGCGGTTTAAACAACGACTCTGCCATTATGTTTTTTTGTAATAGCACTGTAACATGCATGAGACATTAAATTTTCACTTTATCACTTGATGATTAAATCGATATTTATTAGTGTTCATTTGGGCATGAAAAACATTTGGGTTGATTGAAGTGTGTGATGCCCGAAGGGCTTTACGCTTACTTTAAAAAGTCCCTATGTTTTTCATAACCAGACAAACAACACCAAATATGGATTCAGTTCTTATACTATTTGCAAGCACAAATACTCATGTTTACCAAATTATTAGAAGTATTATGTTTCATTAAGTTGTTTTGAATGTCTGTTGGAGCAGCCACGTTGACTACAATGAGAATGACGTCATGCCTGTTCGCAGAAACACTGGCAAGACGTGCGTCTCGTCAACGTTAGAAGTCAAAACATTTTAGACAGTCAATCGATTCTTAACTAAATTATAAAGAATATGTCATACCGATTTTGCTATAAATTACCTTATTGGGAGTCTAAAACCAAGACGACAGTCCGTACACTTTATACATGACTAAGGATGAAGCCGGCTTGGAGAGTATGGCCAATATCAATACAATAATTGTAAGAGGACTATTTCAGCTTCAATATTAAATAACATTTTTGTAAATGAGCCTGGTACATTTGTCCTCACACTTTTGTCCGTCATTTTTGTGCTGGTATATTAATGGTCAGAATTCCTAGAAGGCAACCAGAGACAGGCTAATAGAATATATTTGTTTGTCCGTTCTTTAATAAATTTGGTATCAACTGTTACGTATTGAACGACCTGAACAAAAAAGTTGTTCAATAGTAAAGGATACCATGGATAGGGAAAATCACGTTTTCGTGACATTTCTGATGTTATATAAAGTAACTGGTAAAAGTACTGCAGTCTGTTAGAGTTTTTCGTTACTTTAATCTTACTTTTGCAAATAAAACTAAACTAGAGACATCATAAAAACACAACAAAAATATAGCGTAATATACGTTAATAACAAAAATATAGCGTAACATACGTTAATAACCAGAGTTTAATATTCAACCAGCCTTAATTATGCCTGAATCAATTTATTGAAAATCGTCATGTCGTAAATTATTGTTATTATGCTGTCAATATGTGTTTTTAATCTATTTATAGTCGCTACTAGAAGACGTCTCCAGAAGAGTGGTAGTCCTACTACTGTAGTATTATTGAATTTCGCGGGGACGAAATTTCGCGCAAAACCCGTAAATAACAAATTCGCGGGGGCTTAAATTCGCGAAACTGCATTTTTCTGTTAAGGAACACTGTTAAATTTTTTAACTTCGCAGGGGTTGAAGTCTAATATGCCAATTATGATTATTTTCTACATTATCTGCTGATTAGCTCCGCCTCCCGATTTGTCGGTGTCCTTTGATAGACAGTTGTAATGACTACAGTGTCAATCCTAAAGCAGTCTGAGGAAGTCGGGTTTCGGTCTAAATTACGACTGATAATTACGACTTAAAATTGGAATAGCAATCAACGATTGCTAGTTAGTCGAAATCACAAAAAATCTGCAGAAATAATTTCTCCAACGTTGAAATAAGGAGTTGCACCATGTTTGTACTAAGACGACTATACGATTAATCTCCGCCAAAAAAGCAACACACACGTGATTATATCTTCGTGAGAAAATGTTTGAATCGATGCGAGGTCTGGTACTGACCAGACATGTTCGATTTCACTGGGTTTACAGTATTCTTCTTTTTTAAGTACCATTTTTTGTTTGTCCTTTGTCCCAGTCTAATCCAACTGAAAAAAAAAGAAATCGATAACTTTCGAAGCTGCACAGTGTCGCACTAAAATTGTTTGCACTTCTTTGGAATGTATAAGCTTAACACTTGTTGTTAAATATACCATAACTTCAAACTTGTTTCTTCCATCTCTCTGATACGGTCCATTCACATCATCCAGTTCACCTGGCGGTTGAAACAACGACTCTGCCATTATGTGTTTTGTAATAGCACTGTAACAGGCATGAGACATTTAATTTTCACTTTATCACTTAATGATTAAATCGATATTTATAAGTGTTCATTTGGGTATGAAAAACATTTGGGTTGATTGAAGTGTGTGATGCCCGAAGGGCTTTACGCTTTCTTTAAAAAGTCCAAATGTTTTTCATAACCAGACAAACAACAAGAAATATAGATTCAGTTCTTATATTTGCAAACACAAATACTCATGTTTACCGAAATTATTAGAAGTATTTTGTTTCATTAAGTTGTTTTGAATGTCTGTTGGAGCAGCCACGTTGACTACAATGAGAATGACGGCATGCCTGTTCGCAGCAACACTGGCAAAACGTGCGTCTCGTCAACGTTACAAGTCAAAACATTGTAGACAGTCAATCGATTCTTAACTAAATTAAAAAGAATACGTCATACCGATTTTGCAATAAATTACCTTATTGGGAGTCTAAAACCAAGACGACAGTCCGTACACTTTATACATGACTAAGGATGAAGCCGGCTTGGAGAGTATGGCCAATATCAATACAATAATTGTAAGAGGACTATTTCAGCTTCAATATTAAATAACATTTTTGTAAATGAGCCCGGTACATTTGTCCTCACACTTTTGTCCATCATTTTTGTGCTGGTATATTAATGGTCAGAATTCCTAGAAGGCAACCAGAGACAGGCTAATAGAATATATTTTTTGTCCGTTCTTTAATAAATTTGGTATCAACTGTTACGTATTGAATGTCCTGAACAAAAAAGTTGTTCAATAGTAAAGGATACCATGGATAGGGAAAATCACGTTTTCGTGACATTTCTGATGTTATATAAAGTAACTGGTAAAAGTACTGCAGTCTGTTAGAGTTTTTCGTTACTATAATCTTACTTTTGCAAATAAAACTAAACTAGAGACATCATAAAAACACAACAAAAATATAGCGTAATATACGCTAATAACAAAAATATAGCGTAACATACGTTAATAACCAGAGTTTAATATTCAACCAGCCTTAATTATGCCTGAATCAATTTATTGAAAATCGTCATGTCGTAAATTATTGTTATTATGCTGTCAATATGTGTTTTTAATCTATTTATAGTCGCTACTAGAAGACGTCTCCAGAAGAGTGGTAGTCCTACTACTGTAGTATTATTTAATTTCGCGGGGACGAAATTTCGCGCAAAACCCGTAAATAACAAATCTGCGGGGGCTTAAATTCGCGAAACTGCATTTTTCTGTTAAGGAACACTGTTAAATGTTTTAACTTCGCAGGGGTTGAAGTCATATATGCCAATTATGATAATTTTCTACATTATCTGCTGATTAGCTCCGCCTCCCGATTTGTCGGTGTCCTTTGATAGACAGTTGTAATGGGTACAGTGTCAATCCTAAAGCAGTCTGAGGAAGTCGGGTTTCGGTCTAAATTACGACTGATAATTACGACTTAAAATTGGAATAGCAATCAACGATTGCTAGTTAGTCGAAATCACAAAAAATCTGCAGAAATAATTTCTCCAACGTTGAAATAAGGAGTTGCACCATGTTTGTACTAAGACGACTATACGATTATTCTCCGACAAAAAAGCAACACACACGTGATTATATCTTCGTGAGAAAATGTTTGAAACGATGCGAGGTCTGGTACTGACCAGACATGTTCGATTTCACTAGGTTTACAGTATTCTTCTTTTTTAAGTACCATTTTTTGTTTGTCCTTGGCCCCAGTCTAATCCAACTGAAAAAAAAGAAATCGATAACTTTCGAAGCTGCACAGTGTCGCACTAAAATTGTTTGCACTTCTTTGGAATGTATAAGCTTAACACTTGTTGTTAAATATACCATAACTTCAAACTTGTTTCTTCCATCTCTCTGATACGGTCCATTCACATCATCCAGTTCACCTGGCGGTTTAAACAACGACTCTGCCATTATGTTTTTTGTAATAGCACTGTAACAGGCATGAGACATTAAATTTTCACTTTATCACTTAATGATTAAATCGATATTTATAAGTGTTTACTTGGGTATGAAAAACATTTGGGTTGATTGAAGTGTGTGATGCCCGAAGGTCTTTACGCTTTCTTTAAAAAGTCCAAATGTTTTTCATAACCATACAAACAACAAGAAATATAGATTCAGTTCTTATATTTGCAAACACAAATACTCATGTTTACCGAAATTATTAGAAGTATTATGTTTCATTAAGTTGTTTTGAATGTCTGTTGGAGCAGCCACGTTGACTACAATGAGAATGACGGCATGCCTGTTCGCAGCAACACTGGCAAAACATGCGTCTCGTCAACGTTACAAGTCAAAATATTGTAGACAGTAAATCGATTTATAACTAAATTAAAAAGAATACGTCATATCGATTTTGCAATGAATTACCTTATTGGGAGTCTAAAACCAAGACGGCAGTCCGTTCATTTTATACATGACTAAGGATGAAGCCGGCTTGGAGAGTATGGCCAATATCAATACAATAATTGTAAGAGGACTATTTCAGCTTCAATATTAAATAACATTTTTGTAAATGAGCCCGGTACTTTTGTCCTCACACTTTTGTCCATCATTTTTGTGCTGGTACATTGATTGTCAGAATTCCGAGAAAGCAACCAGAGACAGGCTAATAGAATATATTTTTTTCCGGTTCTTTAATAAATTTGGAATCAACTGTAACGTATTGAATGTCCTGAACAACAAAAGGTGTTCAATTGTAAAGGTTACAATGGACGGGGAAAATCACGTTTTCGTGACATTTCTGATGTAATATAAAGTAACTGGCTAAAGTACTGCAGTACTGCAGTTTGTTAGAGTTTTTTTTGCAGTTTATGTCATTTAATTAAGTAAGTTGCAGTAAGAACAGCTCGTGGCCAAAATCAGATCCACCAAACTTAAACAATGTAATTAACTTAAAGGTAGTTCGAACTTTGATTTTAATGTCGGATGATTTGTATTTTACTTGTTTCTGCAATGCACAAATAGCTGGTATTCGCAAAGAATACACGTATAACTACAGTAACATGTACCTTAAGCCTGTTTTTTTTAGAATATTAATCCGCCGTGAATGCGAGCGCAAAACTACACATTTTAATTGCATTTAAGTACCTTTATTTTTTATGCCACGAAATGGAGGAGATATTTAACGGTATAATGATTACAGTTTATGCAGTTTTCATAAAACGTTACTCAGTCTCCTATCCCCCCTCTCTCTTTCCCATTTTCTCTCTCCTCTATCCATCCCTTCATTTTTTCTCTTGTTTCCCCCCCTCTCTCTCTCTGCTTGTATAGAAAATGATTTGTCAATATGATAAGCAATATATGGTTCTCACGCAAGTCAATAGTTCACACGTCTGGTCAAATTGTCTGTGAACGCAACCCCACACCGGCTAATAGGGCTAATAGATCGTCCTTAAGTCGTGTCACTCAGTTTAATAAGGTTATATATCGTGCATATTAACTGCCCTGAACTATGAAAGGGGTTCAGTTATAAACGGTACTATGGATGGGCAAATACATGTTTTTGTTTACACCGCTGTTCGTTTTATTTTGATGAAAACGTTTTGTTTAGTCATGTTCGTGCTTTGAAAACATATCAAGCACACAAAAAGTTTAAATTTTTTTTTAAATTGATGGTCAATGTCCATTTTATATCGATTGTCAAACAAGTTTTAGCGTTATATTAATCCCATCCGATGACAGCTCCCTACTCGCGCCGAACATGGATTGTGACATATCCTTGGTGGGTTCCCTGTTACTTAACATGGGAACATTTTCTTGCCGTGAACAGGCCCCCAGATAAGATCATATTAATAGCATATTTGAAATAATAATAATTTGATATGTCTTAACGGTGTACTGTGAAATTATTTCTATGGCGCCTGTATATGTTCTTTTGAAGCTGCACATATAATAAGCTGTAAAATGTAAAAACAGTTTTCATCTCATGTACGATATTAATTTAACGTTAATTCTTTCATCCTTTCGATTCGTTTTACTGCTGGTTCTTATGATGCGCTCGTATTATACCTAATACACTTGTCGAAATCTGATCGATTCGCTCTCTTCCTTTAAGGATAATATTTATGCTAGATTCCATGCTAGATTTCGGACCTCTTTTTATGAACAAGTAATAGGCATCCCTATATGTATTAAATGTGCAAACCTTGTTGCTGCTCAGTTTTTATACAGCTATGAAAGAGACTTAATATTGTCTTTTTCTTTCAAAACTCAAGATGGCATTATAACAGCCTTTAAAGTTTGTTAAATACAGATAATAACCATTTCCTTTGGTCACAAAATATCCAAAAAAAACTCCACCTTAATAAAGCAAATACTTCTGAAATGTAAGCAAACTTTCTTGATCTATATCTTTCCATTCAAATATTGGTGTACCATGTGCAACATTTTACGCGGTTTATATTTCACAGCTAGATCGTTTTCTAGAGCTTGTAACAATGTTGAAGATTTCAATGAACGTAATCATTGCATAACAGAAGAACTTTTAAAACTGGGGTATCGGTACCACAAATCAAAGACAATAATTAACATTTTACCGTCGACACAAAGATTTATTTCAAACTCGATTAATTTCTTTTATTACTACTATCGTATTCTTGCAGATTTAACTGCTGATACTTGGTGTAAGCCAGGTCATAGGGTACCTGCTCATAACGCTTGAAAGTATCGTTGGCGCTGCTTATGTTATTGTGTGCCATTTCAACATTTGTCTAGAATTGGGTGGGTTGGATTTATCTCACCAAAGCAACATGTTACTTGTTCATAATTATGACTGAAAAAGCTTTCTGTAATGATTCAACAACTTTATTTGCATAAGTGCGTACAACAGTTTATTATTTCCTTTATCAAAATAAGTAGCCGTAGGAATGAAGATTTCTTTGTACCACATGTTTTGTTCTCCTCGGCGATCTAAGCTCAAATACTAGTACTTGTTAGTCAGTCTGTACGTAAGTTATTGGTTTGCTGATCACCAGATATATTTGAATCTGTCTAATCACTTTATTCTTCTTTTATTTTCAATCTGAATGAATTGGTGACCACAATTTGCAACATATCTGTATTTTGACAACCACGATATCCTGGCAACCCGGATGCCTCTACCGTCATGAATACTCTTGAACACTCTTGTGCCGAAGATCATAAAACTAAATCTGGAGATCAGTCTCAAATCTCAAGCATCTGATTGGCTGAAATGGCGACCAGTCGCCATTTCAGCCAATCAGATCCTTGAGATTTGAGACTGATCTCAAAACTTAGTTTTATGATCTTGGGCATTGAACACGTTGAACACTGCCGTTTTATAGACTGAATGTAGGACTTACTGCAGATACATGTCTTCTTGTTACTTCCACTTCGCTGTTCAATAATCCGTTATTAAGTAAAACGCTCTTTGTATGTGCTTAGTGTTCTTCTAGGAGAAGTTGGTGGCAGTAATTCCATGAAATTCCATTACAGGATCAGACTTGATCAAACCGAGCAGGCAATATTTTCATATTTGATATACGGCTTTCAAAGTTCGCTTTTCGTCTATTTCTACATAATAAATGTTGTTGATATCTTTTTGATGCATGACCCGATTGAAATATTCTCTACTTCTCTTTGTTATACATTTTGATTTCCTTAACAAAAACTTAGAATGTTAATGTTCATGGAAATTTAGTTTTATCATTGGATCCTATCACAGCTATGCTTGTATCAAAGGCATTTCAAAAAGTTGATTTAATTTTAAGATTCTATATAATACCTGCCGAAGTTTCTGTTGCAACATTAATAGGTAATATTTTGGAAAGCCTTCTTGACATATTATCGTCATGCATAGCTGATAGCATATATTCCCATACTGTTATTGATAAATGATTGCATTTTACCAAACCGTGCTTGCTTTATATGCTAAGATTTTAGATTGCACATTATGTTTTCTTTGTAAAATAATTAGATGCTGCTGCTGCTGCTGCTGCTGCTAGTGCTAGAAGTTCATTTATTTTGCCTAATAGGGATAATCCAAATCTTCACCCCGTGAACATTTTATGTAATATTTGTCTTTTGTCCGCTTTTCAGATTCTGAGCTGGCATAACGTTATGTAACAGTTTGACATTCTAGACAATGTTTTCTATTTTTATACACATCCTGTCTGTCATTATTCTGTGTTTACCAAAGTGAAATACCTTTGTAAGCTAGAAACCAAGATGTATCCCTATTTTTATTTATTTAAATCCTTTATCCTATTATTTCAGATATAATATCTCTAAAGGTCATCGCTTTGTATAAAGTGGCACAGCTATCTTCTATGTTTACATCATGTCTGAACTAGAGAAAGGAGTTTTTAGTTATGGATTTTATCAATGGACCTTTCTCACGGCAATATGTGCATCTGTTTACGTTTTGTTTTATTATTATTTGCTGATAGCAGTTTTGTTTCTTGTGCCGAAACTGTTGTATACAGTATGGGAGAGGTTTTATACAAAACCGAATGATGTGGCCGACAGAGCGGTCTTTATAACAGGCTGTGACACTGGTATGTTGTTCACATTCTAGCAGTGATGGTTCTGAAGGATTACTCTGTTTATTTTTATCTTTGGCAGATCTGCAGATTTAATGTTGCAATAAATCGATTGTTTTTGTTTGTGGCGTCCCATTTGAATTGACATACTTATATCAAACATGCTCTCTCTCTCTTCCTCTCTTCTTTTTGCTGCGTGCGGAGGCTGTGTTTTGTGAGTGTGGCGATTCCTTATATGCATATTTTACTTTTTTAAGCCTCAGCAGCAATGCATAAGTTAATATATACATAGTCAACTACGTACTAAATTCATGATAATCTTTCATGTCAACTTCTATTTCCGAAGTAGTTAATCAGATAATTAAATTTGCTATTAACAATTTACATCTGCAATTCAGAGAACTGTAAATTCTCAAAATTGTGTTTAGTCGCAAGACCTTTTTTTATTTAATTATATCTGATTTTTAAACAATTAATTTTATGAACCTTCTCTCTGCTGACAATTATGATAAAACTGATCATTTCAACGGGGTTTAACATTAAACCAAATAATTGCTTATTTTCAAAGTATCTCAAGTTTACAAGATGTAATAATAAACTCATTCAAGTTGTTCATTAAGTTGCAATTAATTTCAAGTTAAATGCCCATTCCGACTTGTATCATTTGACATGAATCTGTGAACCCTAAATTACAATGCAAAGGTTCTTTCGATGCATAGAGAAGCTTGTATCCTAAATAGTAAAACTCATGCTTTAGTCCAGCCTTTTACAGTAAAAATCGTTCAAATTTGGTTAAAAGCACCAAATTTTGCACAAAGTTAGCTTGAGATGTACCTTTTGAAATGTGATAGAGACCCATTTGATATCTTTCAAAAATGGCCGCTTTTATCAAGATGGCCGCCAAAATTCTGGAAAATCCTGATATTTGAAGGATTTTCATCGTATAGTCACAATTTTGGAGTGTAAACCTAAATTGACAAGGATGTTCTAAACATTAAAAGCAAATGTAAGCACATCAGACAAATATGTAAGGAGCAAATGGCCTTTTTGTTACAGAAATTTTCCAAGATGGCCGCCAAAAATCTGGAAAATGCTGCTATTTGAAGGATTTTCATCGTATAGTCACTATTTTGGAGTGTAAACCTACATTTTCAAGGATATTCTAAACATTAAAAGCAAATGTAAGCACATCAGACAAATATTAAAGGAGCAAACATTTTTCAAAATGGCCGCCAAAAATCTGGAAAATGCTGCTATTTGAAGGATTTTCATCGTATAGTCACAATTTTGGAGTCTAAAAATATATTGTCAGGGATGTTCTTAACATTAAAAGCAAATGTAAGCACATCAGAAAAATATTAAAGGAGCCAATAGCCTTTTTGTTACAGATATTGCCTACAAAATATTAAACCGGCTGTGAATAAAATTGTTCTGTAATTTAACGCAAAGTAAAGAATGTATTTGAATGTCAAACATTAGTACAGTGTTTTATTAACTCAATATGAAGATTTTTATATTAACTTAATCCCAAAATAGGTATTATCCTTGTAACCATTAATTGCTAGTACAGCACTGAAACGACTAATTTAAGTACACAGTCTAATCACACACGGTCACAACCCCCCCTCCCCCCCGCATTTGCATAGAGCCGTACATGCTTTTTGTGCTTTCACACACTTGCATCTTCCCCTGCAGCCTTTGACACATCCACATTTCAGGAATTCCATACAGGAAACTGATGCTTGAGGCAGATCTGACCAATAGGGTTCCTATGCATTCCCAGGTCCTTTCATCCAACCCCATTCAACAGGTGAAGGTAACACGGGATTGGGGAGAAGTGACTGGCCCCAAACATGACCCGCTTGATAAGATGCTCTTCTGACATGCTGGAAGAGAGCAGCAGAAGTTGGTGGTATGAGATCAATAGACTTGCCCTTTCTGATAAAGGATTCTTTTCTCGCTTCATCAGCTGATGTGGCAGTGTTTGTTTAGTCATAAAGCAGAACAACAAATCGCTCAAGGTTTGCCATGTGCTGGTCAATTCTCTCCAGTGGTGGTACATTCCCAAGGTCTGCTAACACCTCAGTTACACTTTAACATATTTGCTACATCTCCCAAGAAGATATCTTCCCTTTACCAGCAAAGGAAGATGTGTTGTCACACCCGCTGAAGGCATGAAACATAGGCAGAGCTCGACTCTTTGGACCTAGAGAACCAGCTATGGTGTGTACAGGGATATATTTGAAGTTTTCCCCAACCCCAAAGCTGATCCACAGTTCACTTGCGTGAATTGGAAGACATAATGGACATGCAAAATGTTATTGAAGTAAAATTCTTAAAACATTTTGCATAAAGTGCCCTTTAAGCAATAATTAATACGAAAATAAGTTATAATTTACCTTATACAAAGGCAGAAATAATGTACATGTACATTCACTCGTGCTACATTATGGCGTGAATGTATTATTTTTATTTAGTAAGGAGATTCGCGACTGGGGAGAATTGACCAGCACATGGCAAACCTTGAGCGATTTGTTGTTCTGCTTTATGACAAAACAAGCACTGCCACATCAGCTGATGAAACGAGAAAAGATCTCTTAACCAGGAAGGGCAGGTCTATTGATTTCATACCACCAACTTCTGCAGCTCTCTACAAGCATGTCAGAAGAGCATCTTATCAAGCGGGTAATGTTTGGGGTCAGTCACTCCTCCCCAATCCTGTGTTACCTTCACCTGTTGGATGGGGTTGGATGAAAGGACCTGGGAATGCATGGGAAACCTATTGGTCAGATCTGCCTCAAGCATCAGTTTCCTGTATGGAATTCCTGAAATGTGGATGTGTCAAAGGCTGCAGAGGAAGATGCAAGTGTGTGAAAGCACAACAAGCATGTGCGGCTCTGTGCAAATGCGGGGGAGGGGGGGTTGTGACAGTGTGTGATTAGACTGTGTACTTAAATTAGTCATTTCAGTGCTGTACTAGCAATTGATGGTTACAAGGATAAGACCTATTTTGGGATTAAGTTAATATAAAAATCTTTATATTGAGTTCATAAAACACTGTACTTATGTTTGACATTCACATACATTCTTTACTTTGCGTTAAATTACAGAACAAATATGATTACAGCCGGTTTAATATTTTTGCAGGCAATTTCTGTAACAAAAATGCCATTTGCTCCATAAATATTTGTCTTATGTGCTTACATTTGCTTTTAATGTTTAGAACATCCTTGACAATACAGGTTAAGACTCCAAAATTGTGACTATACAATGAAAATCCTTCAAATAGCAGCATTTTCCAGATTTTTGGCGGCCATCTTGAAAAATTTCTGTAACAAAAAGACCATTTGCTCCTAAAATATTTGTCTGATGTGCTTACATTTGCTTTTAATGTTTAGAACATCCTTGAAAATATAGGTTTACACTCCAAAATTGTGACTATACGATGAAAATCCATCAAATAGCAGCATTTTCCAGATTTTTGGCTGCAATCTTGAAAAATTTCTGTAACAAAAAGGGCATTTGCTCCTTAAATATGTGTCTAATGTGCTTACTTTTGCTTTTAATGTTTAGAACATCCTTGAAAATGTAGGTTTGGACTCCAAAATTGTGACTATACGATGAAAATCCTTCAAATAGCAGCATTTTCGCGGCCTTCTTGAAAAAAAGCGGCTATACTGGAAAGATATCGTGCAAAATTTGGTGCTTTTAACCGAATTTGAACGATTCCTCCATATTTTTACCGAAAACGTTCATAATATTAGTGCCTTTTAAACTTTAATTATTTTTCTTTTTACATGCCTTGGAAATCGGTATTCCCGGGTTTTGGACGATAGAGGGTTTACTGTATTTGCTGGGTGTTTTAACCCGGACAGTCCGGGAGCTGAGAGCCTGCGTACCGAGTGTTCCTCGCGGCTTAATGTGGTTAAGGTTGATGTAACGCAGCAGCAGAGTGTTAACGAAGCATTCCAATTTGTGAACGAACATCTTCCAAGGAATGGTTAAGTGAACTTTTTACTGATTTTTTGTAAATAAAATTTTCCATACATTGTTCTGGTTCTGCTATTTTACTTTGGAGTTCTCAAAGGATTTTGCATATCATAATCAAGAACTTGATCGGGCTATGTTCAAGTTCTAAAAAAATGAACGTCATTAGAAACGTTTATTGTGGGTAGTTAAATTCATTAACATTTGTAACGTGTACTTAGTAGTAGACGGTTAAATATTAACACTAATCTACTTTTCCGTAACGTTACGGAGATAACATAACGCCTTGTAAAAGATAAGTTCGGTTTGTAACTGTACAATTAGCTCTTCTAGCATATAATATGTCCGACCGGTAGACTGTTTTCGGAAGTCTCGAATGACATCACCAGTACAAAAATAACAACAACGACACAACTGTAAATAAGCATACGATTTTGTGTTAATAACTTGGTAAGTTAAACACGTCTTCACTGTTTTCAGGATTATGGGGTGTTGTGAACAACGCTGGTATGGACATGCTAGGGCTTGTGGAGCTGTCACCTGTCTGTCTCTACGAGAAAGGATTCGAACTTAACCTGTTTGGTTACATCAGAGTCATTCAGACGTTTCTACCTCTCATTAGGAAATCACAAGGTCATTACATTTAATATAACAATTGCATTCAAAGAATTAGATAAAAATTGTGACGCTCTGATGATAAATTCGGATCGTTTTCCTTAAGAAAATTTAGAAGATGGATATATTGTACTTAAATTTTGACACGTTAAATTTTACATATTGAGGCAAGGGGTTACCACCATGGTATGGGGCATGGGGTTATGGTTTGAACTTGATGCGTGTAAATATTTTTGAACTAAATACGGATCTCAATTATTTCTTCACTTGTATTATTTGTTTATAAAACAAATTGTTTTTGCATTCATATCAGAAGATTATCTCGTATTCGGTATTTCAGGTCGTATTGTCAATATATCTAGTGTAAGAGGTCTAATCTGTGAACCGAACCAATCCAACTATGGCACGACCAAGCATGGTATAGAGACTATGTCGGACTCCTTGAGGTTGGAAATGATCAAGTTTGGAGTGAAAGTCAGCATTATAGAACCCGGAGTCTTTGGCAACGCAACTTCAATAGCATCCGAAGCAGTTGTGAGTAATTTATTTATTTTTAAATAAAACACACACTGATTTATGTTGTAATAAATCTTTTGACATCTGACGTATATCAGGCAAAAATATACACAGACAAAAAGGCAGCGAAACTATTAATTTGATCAAGATAAAAATAAAAAGATTTTTATTGCAAAGATGTAAGACGACAGAAAAGTTATTTCTAGACACGAATACATATTACAACTCACAATTTGACAAAGTAGGTTGAACACCTGTAAACAAGTATACGAACCTCAAAAGCATGTGCAGTCAGCAACCAAGCAGAGAAGGACGAAGAACATGGAGACAAAACACAGCCTCCTGCAAGTGGCTAAAAGGACGCACGCGGAGAGAAACACAGCCTGCACGTGTCTTATCGGAAGAGGCACGTGGAGACAAATTAAAGCCTCAAAGCGGCTTCAAGGACGAAGAATATTGGAACAAAAACAGCCTTCACGCGGCTAGTAGGACGAAGCACGCGGTTTGAAGAATAAAGTACATGGAGACAACACACAGCTTTCGAAAGGCTAGAATGTCGAAGCATGCGGAGACATCACCCAGCCTCCAAGCGGCTTGAAAGACGAAGCATGTTAAGACATCAACAAGCCTCCAAGCGGCTTGAAAGACGAAGCATGTAGAGACATCACCCAGCCTCCAAGCGGCTTGAAAGACGAAGCATGTAGAGACATCACCAGCCTCCAAGCGGCTTGAAAGACGAAGCATGTCGAGATATCACCCAGCCTGCGAGCGGTTTGAAAGACGAAGCATGTAGAGACATAACCCAGCCTCCAAGCGGCTTGAAAGACAAAGCGCGTAGAGACATCACCCAGCCTCTAAGCGGCAAAGGACGAAGACATCACACAGCCTCATAAAGGCTAAAAAACGAAACACGTAGTGACTAAACACAGTTTCCAAGCGGCAAAAAGGACGAAACACGTGGAAACATCTCACAGATTCCAAGCTCCTTCGCAGTTAATCATGTATCAAGTAAAGAGAACTTTCTCAATGGCGAAAGTATATTTTCCTGTTAAATACCACCGAATATTAGGATTTGTATATATTATATTTATTGTTTCAATGCCTAGTATATTAAGAAATCTGAACTGAAATAAAATATACTTTGATTAAGTTTGCAGACTGTAGAAATAAATCACATGTTTATTCACCATCTCTGAATTGTAGACATTAAGGTTGTTTTATTTCGTACTAGGTCTCGTGCTCATGTTCTTGAAAAAGTACCTAGTATGTTCTAACTACTACGTTTTCGAAGTTTCTTTAATAAAATCAATTTCAATCAAGAAAAAAAAATCATTGTATCAAAAGAAAAACACAACAATAAAAACATACACAAGAAATTAGCTCATACCAATAGAACTAATTTGATGAACTGAAGTGGTTAAAGTTCAACTGTTAATTTTCCAGATCGCGATTGTAGCGTCATTTATTTTCCTAGCTGATTTTTTTCGTGATTCGAAATTGCTTTTTATGCGATAAAAAATGTTGACAATAAACGTAATATAATTCTACCTATCCCTTATGATGAGTTTGTAATATCATGGAACCGTCAGGAAATGACTCGATGAAATTGATCATACTGATCGAATTCGACAAAACGAGTTCGTTGTTTTCAGAATTTCGTTGTGTTCTGTGAATTCAAGAGATTTATACTCAAGTAAACAGTGATATAAAGCGACATGTATTTTGTAAAATTATTCACTTAAATATGAGATTAAAAAGTTTATAAATTATCAACGACGTAAAAACACCAATTTTTCATTGACAATGTTTTGTGTCTTTTGATAAAATTGATCGTTTATCACTAAGCAAACACAAGTCGTCTTCGTGACATAAACACAACCCACCCATCAGCTAATAGACGCAGTAAAACAAGAAAAACAGTTGGAATTAATTGTTAAGTCTCAATACCGTACCATTACATGTAACTGGAAAAATATATAATCATCGCGAGCATGACCTTTTTTTCTAATAACTTTTTCAATTGTAGAAGCTGACGTCTATACAATATGTCATATAAATGAAAACTATGTATGTATGGAAATGAAATACCGCGGGCTCGTGCTATTTTATGTGCAATTAATTTCCACGTAATTGGCGCTTCGGGAAATGCTCAAGAACATAATAATAATAATGTCGCGAAAATTTATGGCGTTACGCAATGCACGAGAGTTAGTCAAAGACAAATGAAACGACATCAACGTTAGTAATAATATAATGCTATGTTATTTCAGATCAAAAGGAACCAAGCCGAGGTTGACTTGATGTGGAACTCGGCAAGAGACGAGGTTAAACAAAGTTATACTAAAGAGTACCTGTCTTCATTCATCCCTAAACCCACCGGTGGGTGGCCGCCTAAAGCTGACTCTACCGTCGTGGCAAAAGCTGTTGAGCATGCGCTATGCAGTCGGTTTCCGAAACATAGATACCTCGTACCCGGAACAGGAACAATGATCCCTTTTATAGACGAATATGCGGTAAGCGAAGTTCAATTAAGATTTATATTCTTTTTTCTACAATAATACATAACTTTTTTGGAATAATTCGTAAGCAGTTGCTAACAGGATTGAAAAGAAGTAACAATAACGTATAATAACTAGCATACCGTGAAGATATAAACCGACATACCGACAAACGCAATGAATTGTCTTTCGTTGTCGATTCTTATACTATTTATAATCCTAATTTTTGCTCAAATATGATCAAAATATTGGAACAGATGAAAAGGGAACTTTGAAAGCCATCGAACACGACAAATGTGAAAATATTGCAGGCTCGGTTTGATCGAGTCTGTTCATGGGCAGTAATGGAAATGCATATTACTGCCCACGCCGTTTAACCCCGGGTTGAGCACAACTCAATATTTACACTAATAAACAGGACAATTTCGATCCATCCCAAACGATGGTATGCATATGGCGGTGAACATGGAACCTCCAATGCGGTATTTTCAGATCAATACCATTCCATGTTAAGCGGCGTATGGTCCCCAGATAAAATAATGGGTTTGCCCTAAACGAGAAAACAATGGGCGGAACTAAAAAGAATGGAATTTTGACAGGAGATCGGAGAATATAAATCCTGCATACCACAGACAACGCAAAAAGGCAAAATTTAAAAAGCAGGAAATATATTCCTGGGGTGATTGAACATTATCCAAATCTATATTGGCTGGGATATTGAAACCACCCATCTATAAACTGGCCGAATATCAAAACAAAAGTCATTTTAGAAGTACTATTAATATAGTACATAAATATCGTGCTCAACGACCTTCAAATGACGTAATTGATTACAGCACTGATTGAATGTACGGGGAGACTTTTTTACAGCCGCCACACGGCACAAACAACGCTGCTGTGAACATGCAATAAAATGGCTTTCTGGAATGGCCGTTGGAACAGCAAAGCCGGCAACAAAGAGCATCACGGCTAACTAGCCGGGAAAATGCGTATGCGTCAACAAAATTGGTCGTAACATTTACCATCTAAAATGTTTACTATTTGAGTTTCGTTTTAACATGACTTATTTTAAGTCATACTCTATACATGTATATGTGAAATGATACTCTCTTCTACAGGTTTTGACGCTGGTTTACAACAAGCTACCAACCTGGATAATCGACAAGTATATTGTTTTGTGGAAAGGTAGTGCTACGTTCAAACCAAATATGTAAGCCAAGAGCCCTGGCATACATTTTCCTAATTAAATTAAGGCAGTGATTCAACCAATCAGTTGCCTTACTTTAAATATATTTGCATCATACAATGAAGAACATTTGATTCCACCTGGTTAGTTGTTGTGAAGTCATAGTAGAATTAGAGCAATAAGCTGAAATACGAAATAAAGCCTAACATTTTAAAACTAAATTTGTGTTGAAATTTCGAAAACAAATCTGCATTGAATTTGTGTGAAACCCAGATTTTCAAAACTGTTCTCATATCACAAAAATGAGAACTCGATAGTTCACCGCCTTGAAATCGCCAGTCGCCTTAATTTTTTCACAAGCAAGCCATTTTGCCACAGGGAAGGGGTTAAATCAAGTTGTATGTGCAAATATTTCTTCATCGAATTAACACTCATCGAGTTTAAAAAATGTTAAATTCTTTCTGAAAGGTCACAAGGAATTCGCCTTTTACCTTTCATGGATAATTTTAGGAAATGCCATCAACTCGGAATTGTCAACCCCGTCTTTTCCTATCAACTCAATTCGGACATGACCGTGAAGTTTAATAACCGTGTATTACAACAATCCATGTTTTGGTATTGTGCGAATGAGGTGGAATAAATTAAATTATAAATATCGAATTTTGTGTAGCGGAATATTCAAGTGTCGATCTGGCAGTTGAAAAAAAAGAAATAATTTCAAAGTGACGAAAATGCTGTCGGCATTAACCTCTCCTGGTGGAGATATAAACTTTCTACTGTAACAGTTACCGTGGGATGCTTCATAACAGAGATGTAAAGTTCAACATTAAATATTTAGAATTAAAATGGAAGGGTTTAGTGCTCGCACGACAAAACACTTTTAGTACATGTATTTTCTCGAATACCCCTTTAATTTTGTGATATACATGTGAGAGTACTAGTTATCAATTATTAGATAAATAGGAAATTGTAATATAAAATGACTTTTTGAAGTTCTTATATTATAGTGCGCATAGCTGACAGGCATACAACGAAAGCAAACATGATTGTTGCATGTGGAAATGTTATTGGCATTAGGCAGACAGTGGAATATTTATTAAAAAGAGAAGAGCATCAGCCTCAAATAGTAAATTGCAATAACAGCAGCTTTTAAGGTTACAGATTTATTACAGGTACAATTGACTTATGTAAGAAATAAAGCTGGTTAACCTTATACGTCTAGAATGAGGCCACATTATGTCATCGCATTTTGTAAGAAAGTATGATAAAGATTAATATAGTAGGGACATCCGGTTAAGGTTTTACAGGCTCGTTCGAATTAGGGAACAGATACACGAATATAACTGTACATTATGTATAATACTTCACGTGTATAATAGTCACGTGATATATTTTAAAGCTAAATAAATGATCTTTCGGAAGAAATTTTGGCTTTAAGGTCATTCCAGCAAGCAATTTTCAGAGGAGGCATAAACTATCAATTGCGAAATGTTATTTCCTTGGAAGAAAAAACGACATCACCGTAATGTTACGAGACTATGGTTTATTTCCAAGCGTCGCTTAGATATCTAGGTCTTACATGCAATTGATTCTGCAATATTGCAAAAATGTCTAAAATTAATGTGTTCAAGATTAAACAATTAACTGTCAGAAATAAGCAGTCATGGGCAAAACACGATTGCTGGAATCTGTCCTTAAAACTCAATACCTCCTTATCCCAATATGCCAGAATATAATAATGATATAGAGTTCAATATAAAATTATGGTAATTTTGCAATATAATTCATTTCTCTTGCTTTAGAAAAGGGTTTGTTGAATACTTCGTTCTGCGACACACATACCAGAAACCACATGTTTTATTCATTCATAGCCCATTTGCGAAATATAATAATGGCATGAAATCTCCACGCCTTTATTAATGTAATACAGCAATGATAGATGAAATATTCATGATATTTTGCCACAATCCATTAAAGATATGACAATTATACGCCGCTGTATGCTAAGGTAATTGATGGAATACTTTACCAATCCTTTATGCCGCTAATACAAGTTTATTGTTCATGTCGGCAATAGTATTATGGACATTAAGTGTCGTTTGGGACCACACCACCCACAAGTGTTTTAGCACCATTCACGAAATACCGCCCACCAATCTATTTTGCAATCATTCGTGATATACCAGGGTATTATAAGTAGTTATTTAACTGTACCGTGATAATTATAAATTCAAGTTTTAAAGTTTCAATTCAGGAAAGCAACAATACAATTCACTTTGACCAAACAATCATATACAAATGCATACAGTGAAAATGGCAACACATTCAAAACATGCATACAACACACAATCTGCAAATTAACAATGGAGAAATAATTTATAAAGTATCAAAAATATTAATATAACGAAAAAGCGTTGTTTATAAATTTACATAATTTAATCAATTTACTTTAATTTTTGGAGATAATGATATTAACAGATTTGTATATAGATGGCCATGGCATAACCCAATTAGTGATTACGTATATTTGTATATTTATTGCTGTCGTTGACATCTTTTGGTCTCTAGAGACGATGGATTCTGCAACCGAGTGCTTACTTATTTGTGGGACTGCAGCGCCGGTTGTAGCTGAATAAGCCAATGCGGGAGCTGCATCTCCATCCATATTTATTACAGCATAGTAAAAAGTGATACTCGGATTCAACACTTCTATAAATGGCAATTGATGCAATATATCCCTAACACCAAAAACAGTTCTTTGACCGGAGTTTCCAATCCAATCATTGACCACGTGAAAGATACATGTATACATTTATGCGGGGTGTCAAGGGGAATATGTCTTCGTAAAATTGACTTTAATCTTGGGAGTGACGTCATAAAGTTGGACAGACGACATTGCTAATTGCGTATTTCGCGGTAAAAAGTAATATACAAATTGCATTGTCAAAATGTATAAGAAAATTATTTATTCTACATCTAATAAATTCATCCAATTAGCGTCCTTTAATTGTACCACGTGATCGTCCAATATTTTCCCGTATTGGATCCAAAAAAGTCCGTATTTTTTTCATATTGGATGATTAAGTGCAAATGCACTTTACCATTGTTTTACAACGATAAAAGTCGTTGACCGTAAAAATGATCCGAATGAAAAAAACACGTGGTCGTGTAGGCGCTTGTCTTTAAATACACACTGAGACGAGTAAAGCGTCTGGTGACAGTGACTCATTGTTGTCGTCTGGTTCAATCAGACAATGTCATCATGTTAACTGATGAAGAAATTTCGGAATTTGTAGTTAAACAGAAGCCGAAAAACACATTGACTAAAACAAAATCATTTATTAGATGTAGAATAAAAAGGTTATTAGACGTTTTACTGTACAATACGGGATATATTTGGACTCGTACACAGCTTGAAAAGTCATATTGGACTCGCCTAACGGCTCGTCCAATATGACTTTTCAAGCTGTGTACTCGTCCAAATATATTCCCGTATTGTACAGTAAAACGTCTAATAACCTATAACTATTAGTCACGAAGAAATAACAGATAGTTGTAAGCTATTTTCGAAATAAAATGATAAATAAAAATGTCAAAAATTTTGACCGAAGATACTTTTCCCCGTGGTGTGCCCCATATGAGGTCGTATCGAAATTCCGTCCATTCTAATCACTCCAGTCGAGCATTACAATCAATCAACCTGAACAACTGCTGATGATTGTATTTTTTATGTTTTCTAGTGAATTATAGAATTTTCCCGGTGAAACAAATTTAAAGTGGTTTTCACTGTTTTCAAACAGTGGGATACTATTTTCATTTTCACTTTTTTTAGCTCACCTGTCACGAAGTGACAAGGTGAGCTTTTGTGACCGCCTGATGTCCGTCGTCCGTCGTCCGTCGTCAACAATTGCTTCAATCGACTTCTTCTCTGAAACGGCTTGGCCAATTTTGATGAAACTTCACAGGAATAATGCTTAGATGATGCCCTTTCAAAATTGTTCAAAAAATGGAATTCCAAGCAGAACTCTGGTTGCCATGGCAACCTAAAGGAAAAACTTTAAAAATCTTCTTCTCTGAAACCACAAGGCCTAGAGCTTAGATATTTGGCATTTAGCACCCTCTAGTGGAACTCTACAAAGATTGTTCAAATTATTTCCCTGGGGTCAAAGTTGGCCCCGCCCCAGGGGTCACTTCATTTAACATAGACTTATATAGGAAAAACTTTAAAAATCTTCTTGTCTGAAACCACAAGGCAGCTTAGATATTTGGCTTTTAGCACCCTCTAGTGGAACTCTACAAAGATTGTTCAAATTATTTCCCTGGGGTCAAAATTGGCCCCGCCCCAGGGGTCACTTCATTTTACATAGACTTATATAGGAAAATCTTTAAAAATCTTCTTGTCTGAAACCACAAGGCCTAGAGCTTAGATATTTGGCATTTAGCATCCTCTAGTGGAACTCTACAAAGATTGTTCAAATTATTTCCCAGGGGTCTAAATTTGCCCCGCCCCAGGGGTCACTTCATTTTAGATAGACTTGTATAGGAAAAATTTAAAAATCTTCTTGTCTGAAACCACAAGGCCTAGATCTTAGATATTTGGCATTTAGCATCCTCTAGTGGAACTCTACAAAGATTGTTCAAATGATTTCCCAGGGGTCAAAATTGGCCCCACCCCAGGGGTCACTTCATTTTGCACAGACTTAGATAGGAAAAACTTTAAAAATCTTCTTGTCTGAAACCACAAGGCCTAGAGCTTAGATATTTGGCATTTAGCACCCTCTAGTGGAACTCTACAAAGATTGTTCAAATGATTTCCCTGGGGTCAAAATTGGCCCCGCCCCAGGGGTCACTTCATTTTATATAGACTTATATAGGAAAAACTTTAAAAATCTTCTTGTCTGAAACCACAAGGCCTAGAGCTTAGATATTTGGCATTTAGCACCCTCTAGTGGAACTCTACAAAGATTGTTCAAATTATTTCCCTGGGGTCAAAATTGGCCCCGCCCCAGGGGTCACTTCATTTTATATAGACTTGTATAGGAAAAACTTTAAAAATCTTCTTGTCTGAAACCACAAGGCCTAGAGCTTAGATATTTGGCATTTAGCATCCTCTAGTGGAACTCTACAAAGATTGTTCAAATTGTTTCCCTGGGGTCAAAATTGGCCCCACCCCAGGGGTCACTTCATTTTGCATAGACTTATATAGGAAAAACTTTAAAAATCTTTTTGTCTGAAACCACAAGGCCTAGAGCTTAAATATTTGGCATTTAGCACCCTCTAGTGGAACTCTACAAAGATTGTTCAAATGATTTCCCTGGGGTCAAAATTGGCCCCGCCCCAGGGGTCACTTCAGGGGTCACTTCATTATATAGGAAAAACTTTAAAAATCTTCTTGTCTGAAACCACAAGGCCTAGAGCTTAGATATTTGGCATTTAGCATCTTCTATTGGAACTCTACAAAGATTGTTCAAATTATTTTCCTGGGGTCAAAATTGGCCCCGCCCCAGGCGTCACTTCATTTTACATAGACTTGTATAGGAAAAACTTTAAAAATCTTCTTGTCTGAAACCACAAGCTGAGAGTACTTTTGTACTCAGGTGAGCGATAAAGGGCCATCATGGCCCTCTTGTTTCACGTTGGTACCCAAAAGGCACATAACATTCCGAACGAGAACGTTTAGAAAACGGGCTCAAATTTTAATATATGACGTCATGTCATAAACAAACGATTTTTCTGTCTAATTCACACAAATTGTGCACTTATAAAATAAAAAGAAAATTTGTTTTTACCAGTAAAAAATAGAAATATGTTTCACTCGTGAACTCCGGAATTATGTATTTTCACTCATTGCTTCGCCACTCTTGAAAATACAAATTCCGAAGCTCACTCGGTGAAATATATTTCTATCTAACACTAGCAAAAAAACTGAAAACAAATATCCTCTAAATCTCAGTTCATTCTGCGATATAATCACCACATTTTACCTTCAATGATTTAGGATAGGTTTATTGAGGCAATTTATTTATTTAACTCGGCCATGGCATAAATATTTTTAGTTGAGTAAGCATTATCAAAATAGTAAGACACAAATTAGCTAAAGGTTTTCTAATACATTTATTTGTTGTTTTTAATATTTGAAATGATGAATGTTATTTAAATTCCAGCAAAACTGTGGAGTTTAGGATGGGTATTTACATTATATATTAAAAGAATTTCATTTAATAACGTAAAATTGACCTATCAACAGTGAAAATGATTATAATTATGGACCCCTAACACCTCCTCCACCATAAAAAATAAACGTATTTTCATCACGAAATACCGTGGATATCATTGGGTTTAATGGTTAAGGTCGCTAGATTTCAGTCAGAAGCTCTATACTGACGTAAAAACAATAGTGCAGATTTAAAACAACACTGCAAGTTACAAAACCCCAATAACCTTTTACTCTTAACCATTATTCGCATGACAACGGACAGTAAAATTCAATGCAATTTCAAAGAAGTTTTTGACGTTCGGTTACAAGGACATATATACATTCCTGTTTATGAAATTCATTTAAATACAGTAGCACTTTCAATAAACAATGTATCAAATTATCTTTATCAAGTAAATGCTAAACAACTTTAAAAACACATAATAACTCAAACAAAACATAATTATAAATTAATACGGGTCCACGAAATACCTTGTAGAATAAAAAGGTGAAATATGCATACCAGGAATCGCCACATTCAGAAAAAACAGCCTCCCCACACAGTCATGAAGAAGAGAGGGAGAGAGCATGGTTAATAAAATGATCAGTTTCAAAAGAGACACCACTAACAATTAACAAAAATGAGAACCCGAGGGGTTACCGCCTTGGAATGGTCAGTGGCAAATCAAATTGCCACTGGGGGGTTTAAACCAGGTTCTAGGGTGCACCAAAGAGCGCGCCAGGGAAAGGTCACGCCAATCCTTGGAATGACACCAAGTGACGTCATCGAGTTGACCAGCTGACATTCCTTTTGATATTCTCACTGTAAAAAGCAACATTATACAGTCAACAGTTTAATGCAAATTTATTTATTGATTACCGTTAACGGTAATGTTTATTTACCACGCGATCGTTTGACAGCGTGTTAGAATATAATTTTGTAAACTAGTAACAAAGTGATCAGGTTTTAGAAAAAAAAAACTCACCAAGAACGTGATGTTGAAAATTTGGATCTACTACTTTATTTTACAAAAGGGTAAGCAACAGTCATTATTCGAAGTATTCCCGGAACTGACAGTCTAGAGCGAAGGCTATATATATGACTATGACAAAAGTAATGAAGTCAGTTTTGCCCTAGAACCAGTAATTCATGTGGTAAAATAAAAAATAACTATTGGTTTTGTATAAAATGTGTGTTGAACGCAATATAAATTAAACCAACGAAGAAATAGTGAGCGAATGATGCAACAGCTTAGCTTTTTTTTTCAGCGTAGCTGTTTAAGCTGTCTTTTGACCTTGTTATACCTTGTTTTAATGTTTAAATGTTAAAACGCAGATAATGAAGTGTGTAGCTGGAAAATCGAATACATTATCTCGTTTATTTGTTTATTGTACCAGACAGGTATCCTGAGGTGATTTAATGCTCTGCTTGAAGGTCTATGCTGTTTTTGTTGTCGTGTTTGTAGAAAGAGCTAGAATCGACATATAACTTTGAAAAGAACAAGTTTATCATTTTTGGTCGGAAAATACTTGCAAGAAAAAATAACCTTTATTGCGTGTAGTGAATAAATAATTTGTACAGATTATTATTTTGATCATTATACTTTATGGCATTGTCAAGATTTTGTCGAAATGATCTTGCATACTGGATAAGTATTTCCGCGTGATTTACCGGGGAAAGAAAATCTTATCTTTTCCCTAGGGAAAAGATAACGTTCGCGTGCTACATGAGTGACGTCACGTCTTCAAGTATCTGACGTAATATGTTCAAGTTAGTGACGTAATTTAAAAATAAGGTTTGCGTTAACGTCAATATTTCAGCGTAAAGAAACAAAATTTAGTTTGTATAAATGTACACAAATGTTATGAACAGTAAAAGGTATGCAAGAAAAAGTATCTTGCACGAGACATTCGGTAAAGATGGAAAAATCTGTCACCTCGGGTGAACTGTTTTCGCGGGAACTCGGCAAAGCCTCGTTCCCGCAAAAACAGTTCACCGTCGGTGACAGATTTTTCCATCTTCACCTTTCACTCATGCAAGATACTTATACCCTTATCTACTAGAAAAATGTATGTTCGATTCCATATGTTAATCTGTTGATAAAAAGGCATCCCTATAGGTAATTATAATTGTGCACCACTGTTTCATACTGTTATGATAATGAAAGAGGCTTCATGCTAGCTCTTTCTTTTGAAAATTATTATGATATTATACAGGTCTTAAACAATGTCTCACTGTATCTTGACGATATGTTTTATATTAATTATGACTATTTTTCATCACTGGTTAATGAAACATTCTCCTACGCTTTCCGATATTAGTTTTGGAACCGAATCGCCAGCAATATAAACTCGACTTTTTCTGGAGCCTTTTCAATATATTCAACTATTTCTGCAATATCATGTAACATCAAAACTTGAAGACATCACGAATCTCTTTCACCGGAAATGTGAACTATATGGCTGTGAATTGTCAACAACGAGTGCTCTATCATTTTCTCCACATTTATGACGTAAAGGATACTGATTTCACACTTTTTTCAGTCTTAAAATTTATGTGTTCTACAAAGCCTAAATTATACCGCTGGCTGCCGCTTTACAACATTGTCTTCGTTGTCGCCGTGACGGTGCGGGTTCGCTTCCAGCTAGAGACACTATCATTTTTTTTTGGAATTGTAATTGTGTTGAGTGGCATACAATAATTATCTAAACGATCTCCATGTAAGAAGCATTGGCCTAATATACTAAATGCAGAAATTGCGAAATTCTTCTTAATGTTTACAACTAAACATTAATTGTTCACTACCAGGTAGAAGGATAGCAGTGCAGCGAAAGTAAACTTTGATAAGTGCTCTTCAAAACGAGCAAGGGCCATATGTCAAAATCCGTCCCCGTTTAGAAATACTACTAGTAAGAGTCGGAAAAGGTAATCAAACGTTGATATCTTAAACAAACTTTGTATATTCGCGTGCACTTGATGTCGTATCTATAAATCCCGCTTGATTCTCGGCATATCTTTTTTATTTTTACCTAATAAAATGTTCACAGTTAAGGAAATGAATTTAAGACAGATACTGCATTTGTGAATGAAAGATGATATTTGTTACGAATAATTGGAGTTTTATGTTTGCCATTTCAAACAGTTAAGTAAAACTTTGAAAACATTAAGGGGTCGCAAACATTGCAAATGGCGAAAACTGGCTAAAATTTCAAAAATGAATTTTGGGGAAAATACTTATTGCAACCTAGATTGTAGTAAAGAATATTTTTAGCTAAGGATGTACTTATGTTTGCAAGCTCAATTAAATCTAATTCATGTTCTAAGTACCGAGCACATACTTAAACAAAAGAAAAACCGTTTGCTTGAGAACTCTGAAATTCGTGGACATTATACCAAAACAACTCATATCTGAAATAAATATATGCTGGTCTCAAATGTTTTGTGCCAAATCGTCAAAATAATGTTAGGGTTTTCAAGAAATTCAAGGAAAACTTACTTCCGGGTTCTACTTTCGGTTTGAAGTCAAAACATATTAATGAACTACTTAAAATTTCTGAAATTATTTTGACAGATGACCGCAAAATATTGTAAATAAGTATTTACGCGCTACCTACACCTATCTCAAAGTAAAATTATCTCAAAAAAAAGAAAGTTTGACATTATGTTAAACATGATAAAATCATATCAATCATTGAAAACCGTGCATTAGTTTTACGTATTACGTCATCCACGTTAGCATACGCTATTTATACGTAATCCCGGTGCGGCAATGGAAATTAATTTTTTACAATCGATTTTGTTGTCCATACATTCACCGACACCGAACAATAAAAAAATACAACAGCGCTTTATAACAATGAAACGGTTGACGCCTGAAAACCGCGAATGTGGCGTCAAAATGCTGTTTATTGACCCTCCTTAACATATGCTATTTAAAAATACTGATTCTGTTCGTAAATGCAAAAGAAATACTTCATTTTTGCATATTTTATCATTATAAGAACAAATAAGCATATTATTTTCTAGATTGATAACGTTGCTTACGTCGAGCGATGACGTTACTCTCATACGTCATTAAATATTTACGTACAAGAATGAAACAGGATTATATTATCATTTCATTTGTTTGATAAGTGCCTTCTTATCAATTTTCTAAAATTATAAAATATAATATAAGTTAACTAAACTTCAAAATCGACTTATTCGAAAATGGCGTTAATTTGGTCAGAAATATTAAAAAAACTTGTCCGAATTACTGGTCTATTTTATCGAAGTGAATAAATTTTGTTCTCTTTGAAAGGCTGTTACATATCTACGCAATGAATTACAAAGTATAGCTTCATCCAAAATTTCTAAGCCACTCAGAAACTTTTTGCACACAACAGTGCGAGAAAAATGGAATTTTCTCCTTCAAATGTACGTAAACACGTTATGGATAAAATAGAGAAGAATGTGTTTGCTCAACGTGCCCGCAGACGAAGTTATTTCGGTGCAATAGAATTGCGAACAGCAACATTTCCTTAAGATTTCATCAAATTTTAATGAAACAAAGATGAAAAATAATCACAACTGTTGGGGATGCAATGTTGTTTTTTACTTGAGAATTGTTTTCTGTATACCAGCGTGCTAAAAATGTTATTATTTTTCAATCGCGTTAAGCAGTTTCAAATTTGTTGAGTGCTTTAATAGGAAATTGATATTATTTCGTTGCAATTTACAGTATTTTGAAAGATTCAATGAAATAGTTGGAAAAATCAACATTTATCAAGTGTGCACTTAGAACTTTTGACTAGTCTATATCATTTATCTAGATGTTTTCTACAGCCATTCCAGGTGAAATATGCATATCAGGAATTGCCACGCTCACAAGACAGAGCCTCCCCACGCAGCGAATAAGAAATGAGGAGAAGAGAGCATGTTGTAATAAGTATGTCAAATCAATTAAGAAGCAACAAACAATTAACGACATAGAGAACCCTAGGGTTTACAGCCTTGGAACGGTCAGTGGCTCACCAATTGCCACTAAGGGTTTCAACCAGGTTCTAGGGTGCACAAACCTCACACTTGCCCCAACAGGTTCTCATATCAACAAACAAGTACAAGTTGTCTTGATGAAATAACTCAAACTCACCAATCAGCTTAACAATGTTGCATGCAAAAGCATACACACATATAAAACATAAGAAGCTAATAGCATTTCAAATGGGCGAGTACTCGATGATCTTATCGAGAACAGAGTTCCTGGAGTCAAATAAGAAAACACGATGGCAGGGATAAAAGAAACATGAAATGCATTCTAAATCAATAGCAGCTATTTATAAAACAAATTATATCAATTAGGAACGCGTTTCATATGCATGTTTGGAGGTCAAGGAAAAAAAATGATAGCATGTGTCAATATTATCAATACCATTGGGGTAAACAATGAATTAAATTAACATGCTCGGTAGTTTTAGAAATCCAACAGTACAACATTCATGACAAATGAGAAAAGGGGCATTATGCCATGAAAGCAGTATAAACATAACACAATTATGTATCTGGTTATTCACAATATGAGAGTTTGTACAGCCATGAGATTGACGAAATGTTTTGTCATTGCAATATGCACGTAAAGTCGTCTGCTTCCAGAAACATCTGAACTTACTGTCACTCTTACACGGATTAAGAAAATGCCTAGAATTTGGAAAATGAAAACTATCTGGTTCTAGTTAAAATCTGAGCTCTTGCTACAACGTTCCGTTACTTCAGTCTTATTTTTTCACATTAATAGAAATGTTTGTGGAATGTAAAATTTGTAAATCAAGTGTGAATGTTATTGAACTCGTTTCAGCTTTAAAGACAGCCCCGGGTCAAAAGGGGTTCAATGATGTTGCTCGGATCCCCTTTTTAGGCAGCATTATTTAATTTTCATTCAGATTATGACCAGAAAGTTGGAAATTATCATGTAAAAAAACCTAACACTGCTCTTAGCAAGTCCCATCCCCAATCTGGAAATCCTGTACCTGACTCTGAGACGTGTATTCTGAGTAAAAAGGAACACTTTTACCAAATTTGCCACGATTCGATTTTAACCAATTGATGCAAAGATCGAAAGGGAAGTAGATCCCCAAATAAGTTTTAGGTTTAGAATAAATCATTTCCTTTAAGGTTAATAAAAATGTGTCACAAAATAAATATATAAAAATATAAAAATCAAATTTCACAAACTTTATAAAAAGTGACATTACAATAAACCGATATAATAAAATTCATTCCTAATATTCAAAAGTATTGTGCGTGTCATGAAAACACAATTTGCATTTTAAAATTAATTATTTAGATGCTAGCTTGGGAATAGTGTTTAATTTTCGAAAAATAAGTATTAAATTTGTATGGAACCCTGATTTTTTAAACTCTTCTCATATCATAAACTAACATTAAAACTGGAGGGTTCACCGTCTTGAAATCGTCAGTGCCTTTCCAACAATGTTTTCACACTCAGCGCATTTTGCCAGTGGGGATAAATCAAGTTTTATTTGCAAAAGTTCCTTCATCGAATTAACACTATTTGAGTTTGAAAAAAATGTTTTCTTTCTGAAAGGTCACAAGAAAGTGTCAATGTCGTCCTTTTCTATCAACTCACTTCGGAGATGACGGTGAAGTCTAATAACCGTGTATAACGATAAAATAATTTTTTGGTATTGAGAGAATATCTCGGAAAAAAGTTGCATTTAAATTAAATTATAATTTATCGAATTTTATGTGGTGGAATAATCACTTGTCGATCTTGCAGTTTATAAAAGGAAATAATCTCAAATTGACGAAAAATGCTGTCGGCATTTAACTGTCCTGGCGGAGCTTTAAACTTTTTACGATTAACGTGGGATGTGTCGTAACAGAGATGTAAAATTCAACATTAAATATTTATAATTTAAGTAGGAGGGTTATTGGCTCGCATAGAAAACACATTTAGTATTTTCTTCCAGACCCCTTCCATTTTGTTATATACATGTGAGAATATTAGCTATTAATTATGAAATTAAAAACAAATTGTATTATACACTAACCTTGATTGAAGTTGTTGTATAGTACTATAGCAGACAGGGGCAGATCAAAAGCAAACCTTATTGTTGAATGGCTAAATTTAACTTGCATTTTACGCATAAAGCAGAACAAATATTAAAAATAAAACAGAATTAACCTTACAGCGTTATAAAATGCAATAGCAGCAGCAAATAAGGTTACAGGTTTGTTACAGGTACCCTTGACTTATGTAAGGAATAAAGCTGGTTAACCTAATAAGTCTTGAATAAGACCACATTATGCATTAG